>JBAMCI010000045.1:0-350000 GCA_037075265.1 Drosophila nigricruria
ATTCTATTAATATTTTCTTACTTTAAAAGAAACTTGAGCTAAGACAACTAAATAGTGCCACAGAAAAAAATAACCTTAATCATACAAAAGTTTTTTATGCTAAGTCAAGAAGTAGAAAAATATTTGTACAAAAATAATTTTATTATTATTTTTTACAGCATTAAAATAAGATATTTCCATGGCACAGTAGATCGAAAAAGTAAGCGTACTCGATGCGTATGTGTGTTATATTATATTCAAGATTTCATATTTCATTATATGTAAGTGTACGCATTCTTTCAGCACTAACTGTTCTACAAATAAGCATAAGGTCAATGTGCTCCATAAGCCGCAAGTGCGAGATTGACTGAAAAATTTAAATATAATTAATTTCTACAGAAATTTCAGATTCTTGCCTAACAAATGAGCTAGAATATTGCCAAAGATGGAATTTGAAAGAAGTGGCAGAAGGTGGAATTAAAAATAACTATAAATAAATTGCCGTTGGCCGGAAAGGTCAAGTTTTTGGTCCATTGGGCGGTAGAAAATCCAAACCTGTTTAGATATATATGTTTAATTATACGTATTATGTTTCTATAGAGTTCCAGAAGAAAGACATATATTTAAAGAAATTCTTAGCTAGGGAAACATCTGTTCAAAGTCTAACGACGTATATTAATTCTCTGACAGGTAAATTATTTATTGTTTGAGTAGTTGTTTGACGTTTGGTTTGGTACGTTCACAGTCTGTTTAAATATTAGCGACCCAAATAATGCACAGAGGGAAAAAAGTGGATTTCGATGCCAGCGCAGACACAGTAAAAAAACATTAAAACTTTGTGGACAATAACAAAAATGCAGACATCAAATGGCGCACAGTGGCGTCCCGCGATATTGTGCCGCCAGCTGGCAACATGAGTTGAAGAGCGCGCATGTTGGACACCGAAGAGAGATGCCCGATCGAATGAGTGTGCAAAAGAAAATGGTAAAAGCAGCTGGCAACAGCAGCAGCAACAGCGGCAGCAACAGCAGCGGCAGCAACAACAAACGGTAAACGTAACTAGCGCTTGGCGCAGACGCAAACGTCGACGTTGCGACGCCGCAGTCGCAGCCACAGAAAAGCCGATCAACATTTGAAGTTGGGCCAAAAAGGCGGCCAAACGCTCACAGGAACATTCAGTTGTGCCGCGAACGTTGTGCGCTACACACGTGACTCTCTCCCGCTGCCGTGCCGTGCCGGGCTGTCTGTCAGCCAACCGTTAACAGTTGAACGCAAAAAATAAAAGCTAACAGCACTTACTTACAGCAACTGTAAACTTGTGACAGTGCCAAAGAAGAGAATTAGAAAAGCTGCTCAACGTCGAGCTGAGAGTGTGTACTACATTTTGTCTCTGTGTGTGAGTGTGAGTGTGAGTGAGTGAGTGTGTGTGTGTATTTGTGTGTGTTGTAAATGTCTCTGAACGCAGATCGTTCATACAAAATGAAGCTGCGCGATGTGGAAAATGCCTTCAAATACAGGCGCATACCTTATCCCAAGCGGTAAGTTTTTGATAAATTAAAAACAAAATATAAAAAGTAATTAAGATATTTAACAATTATTTTTAAATTGAAAAAAACTTGTAAAAGTTTTATGTGTTGTTTTTTATGCTTGTCTTTTGAGCTGAAATTGGATTGAAGCATGTAATTGCAAACCGGTCATAATTGCTTATTGGACTCCAATAAGACTTGACGTGCACTCAATTCTTGATTCTCAGTTGTTAACTTTCGGTTTTCTCAGCTCGCCATCGAGCAAAAGTGAAACGCCGATCTGAAGTGAAAAAAAAAATCATATAAAAACGCATTTCATGGTCAGCTGCAACTGCAGCTGCCGCTGCATTAGCCATCCAATCAGAATACTCTTAACGTGCTCCAGTTTCAAATAACTTGAAGTCAACTCGTTGTTTGTTGTTGTTTTTCAATTGTTCTGCAGTCATATTTTATTTCGGGGCCAGCAAAGAAAAACCTCGAAAACTCAAACTCAAACTAAAACTCAAACTCAAGTATTTGAAGTAGCTAGATTGCCCACGCCAGCTACCAATACTTCTTTGTTGGTTTTCTTTTCATCAGTTTTTGTTTAGGTTCTGGGCTGCCTTTTAAAGCGCTCAAATGATGGCTAGCTGGCTGGCTGGCTAGTTGGCGGGCCGCTCATTAGGCGCTGCCCGGGCCATTAGTTAAGGTGTTTTGGCCACGTTGGCTGCGTCCGCTTATTGTGCAACTTGTGGCAAGACCCAAATGTGTTGCAATTGAGAGCGCATTAGATGTAAGCTAATGATATACCGAACAAACACTTGTTATGGCCTAATTGGTATTTGAAAAAAGCCAAAAGCAACACAAGCAAAAAAAAAGGCGTTGATTGTTGAGGTTGTGGCTTTTCATGGAGGTGTGGGATTTTTGCCTTAGTTTCAAGATGAATAAATATTAGGAAAATGTTAATGAAATATAAACAATCAGCGGAGTTGCGGATAATGAAATTCATAATGAATTATGGTTGAGATATAGTTTGCTTAAATAATATTTATTTTATTTTAATTTTTAATTATTAAATTATTAAATTGGTTTAAAAAGATTAATTATTATTATTATTAACTTATTAATTAGTTTAAAATTATTTTAAATATATTTAGTAAACTTACAAAATGTAACATATATTAATATGAAACTAAAACATAAAATATTAATGGCATGAAAATTATTTGATTGCAGTTTGGCTATAACTGAAAGCTATAGCCGATATATATATATATATTTAATATATATTTTATTTTGTTTATTAATAATTATATTTTAATAAACAATAAATTATTATTTTAAAATTATTTTTAACTGCCTTTAAAAATTTTTATTATTTTAAACAAAATTAATTCATAAAATGTTTATGCAATAAAAACATTTATCAGTGTTTTGATTATTAAAATTCATAATCAAATTAAATGTTTATTATTTATTAATTATTTCTTATTTTTGAATAATTTAATGACTTGCAATTATGTTTATTATTTATTAATAATTCAATTATTAACAAGCATATAAAATATGCATTTATATATATTTTTTATTTTTTATATATTTATGCATCAATTTTTTTAAATATATATTTTGTTTATATTATTCATGACTCAATTTTGTACTTAGTTCAACTAATTATAATTGACTTTATTATTCAATCAAAATAAATTTAAAAAAAAACATATGCTAAAATTGAAATGAATCAATAATTAACAGAGTTTTGGTAATTCAATTCATTATGAAACGCATTAAAAAATCTATATATATTTTAATTGACATTATTAATTTTTTTATATTTTTATTTAATATATTAAACAATTTTTTTTTTATTAAATTTTTAATTCTAATTAATTTTATGTGAAAATAAAATAATAAATAAATTTTATGCTAATGAAATATGATAAATTAACAGAGTTTTGATAATTAAACACTTTCTGAAATATAAATTGAAAATATAAATATTTTAACAGACATTATTATTTTTAAAATGCATGTTATTATTTAATAATAATTATATATATTTTTTAAATATTTTCTTTTATATTATTTTTTATTATTTATCTTAACTTTTTATCAACAAATTTAATTTTAAATACAAAGCGAACTCCAGCTGATTATGCATGATTTCGGTTTAAATAAATATAAGCTAATAATCACGTATTTAATTATATTTTTCATTATTGCTGTCATGTTTAAATAAGCGTTTGTCTGTTAAGAAAATAAATTACTTATTTATAAATTAATTGCATATAATTTTATTTTTCGTTTTGGGCTCGCATTGAATTTTACGCTCATTTTGACAATTTGTACGCTTCGGTCGTCTGGCTATTTTAATTTAGTCAGTCGGTCATTCGTTCAATCAATCAATTGGTAAACAGCTTTTAATTGGTATTGCAATTAACCAAAAAAAAAAAAAATGAAAGAAAGAAAAACTTTTGTTTATGCCAGAAAATTAAATAAATATTTGCCGAGTGCCCAAAGTGGAGGGGGACGTGAAACGTTAACAAAATCAAAATAAACTGCAAATATTTATGCGGGTATTGTATATTTATTTGCATTGCTCGCTGCCCTTTTGCTGCTGTTGTTGTTGTTGTTGCTGTCGTTGCTTAATTGATATTAATTAAATTAATTAATTGCGAAATCGTTGCATCGTTTGATCAACAGAACTCGCTGCATACAGTGGTCGGCTGTGAGAAGCCTTTGAGTGCTTGTTTAAAATTATATACACAAAAATGCACTTATTAATTAACTAGCCATTTGATGTGGTGTTTGTTGAATTTAACAATTAAATTAAATGTATTAACAGAGATGCTAATTAACAGCTGGCAAGTAGTGGCTTATTAACAGACTCGTAGCAGCACTGATACTGTTAACCACACATGCACATGTTATTGTCTTTGCATTCTTTTGCTGGTTCTCACACACACACACACACACACACACATGCATATTTATATGTGCAAGTGTCTAGCTGTATTCGCTCTTTATATATGTATATATTAGTGAAAACAATTGTTATATTGCATTCAATGCATGCAGCTATCAATAAAGTTCACTTTTATGCATATTTCCATTACCACACCACAACGTGACGTCACATGCATAATAAATTAGAACTTTTGCACTTGCACCAACTCATACCAACTCAACTCGCTCCTCGCTCTTTCTCTCTCTCTCCCACTCCCACTCTTCAACTGCATTTGGCAGCTATTGCTCTGCTGCTGTTGTTGTTGTTATTGTTTCTGTCTTCTTTGATCGACGCCGACGACTGCTGTTCGTGCACTGCTTGACAGCAATTATGCCATGCACTGCTTGATGACAATTATATGATTTGGCTGGCAGACAGATGGACATTCAATAGAAATCATTTGCAGCAGGTGGGCGCGCTCAGACAGTTAATTATTACAGCTTTCTTGAGATAGGTGTGACTGTTTGCCAAATCAACGCACACACGCACAACAATTAATTAACTGTTAGCCGGCAAATGTTGCTGCTGCCGTCAAAGTATTCCGTTTGTCAGTTTGTTTTGCGTCTTGCCTTTTCCGTTTTTGTTTTTTATTTTTACAGCAAGAATGCGCAAGCTGCTGCTGCTGCTGCAGACGGGAGCGAAAGCTTTAACAGCTGAGTCTGTACTCTTCTAACACATTTAGAGTCTGCGTCTGCTGCTAGCCTGTTACACATATGCAGGCGCCATAACAGTTGCAGACCATTTACATATTAATGTAGAGAGTCGCCTGCTCTGTTACCCGCATCTGTTAGCGTGGCATGTTAACAGATCTTTTCGCACGCAATTTAATGCGAGTGAAAGCCTAAAATTGTTTACATTGTTGCGAACTATAATAGCCATTTTATAACCGCAACTGTTTAACGCCTTTTGGTCACACAAATTTTTTAGATGTTGACTAAAACGAAAAACAGACACGCACGCCCACACTCCGACAAATTGCTAGACTGTAGTATAACAGTTATTATAGTTATAAGAGAAAAGAGAAACATGAACTTTGGGAGAAATGAAACTAAACAACTTTAGCATAGTCTTAGAGAGTATGCCAAAAACAACGCCCACCCACAGAGGCAGCTGTTATACTGTTATATTATGTAAAGCGGTCAAAAGTCACTATGTAAGGTCTAAATTGAAAAATACAAAAATACAAAAACAAATATCAGACAATATATATATATATGGTAAAAACTGATTAACACAATCATGTGAAAAATGTGCAACACAACAGTTTTGGCATAAAAATAACAAACAACAGCAAAAAAGTGGAAATGAAGTGAATAGCTTTCACTTGATATACAAATATGGGGAAGGCGGACTCAGCCGGCGAGTGGGAGGGGCGGCCAATGCGTAATGTTAACGATAATGTTGTACATTATAGTTGTTGTTGTTGTTGTAGTAATTGTTGTAGTAGTTGGCACGCGCTACTGACTTGAACTGCAATGCAAATGTCTTTAATACATAATGAAAATAACAAAAAAAAGTCTGATATATAGATAAATATTTATACTAATACAAATGGGTTAATGGAGGGTTATTAATTTGCACATCATATAACACTTTATAAGACTGTAATTTATATAAAAAAGTAGTCTTATTAAGTGTTTTAATACTGCGCTTCATTTATACTACAATTTAGGCCAGATTTGGCTAATTTTCTAAATTACTCACTTAGAGTTAAGTATAACAGATTAGTGGATCATTAGCTTTGCTTGATTTAAAATTGAAAAATCTGTTCATACTTTTTATAAGATTTTTCTGTAGTTTGCTTAACTTAACTGTGAGACTTAATTATACTTTGCTTTATAAGACTGTCATTTGTTTCGGCTAGAACTTTTTTTTTTTAACCATTTTACTATTTATAACATTTAACATTTTATAACACTTTACTGCTTCACTCTTCTGTTACAACTCAATGTTAAATACCTTGATTGGGGCTCACTTTGACAATTTGCTAAATTGCTGACTCAGCTGGTCAACAGAAAGCACTTAGCATCTTCATAATGTTTAATATAATATAATAATATATTTCTATATATATATATATATATATATATATATATATATTGGTAGACTTAACCTGCATCAAATTTCAGCCTGATGCTAATTGCTCTTTTCCAACTGAAGGCGAATGCTAACGCCTCTTTTGCTTTCACTTTACGCCTTTTTTATGGCGACGTCGTCGTCGTCGTCGGCGGCGGCATCTAATCGATTGTGACAGTTCTGCGGCCGCATTGCCTAATGGCACCCAACCACCGCCGCACAACCCAGCGCGAAGTAACTTGGCTACGCTCTTTGGTAAGCCGAGCATGTTCCATGGTCCACGCTCTTTTGGGTGCCATAAAAAATTCTGCTCGCCAAGTAGCTGGCGCCCATAAATCTGCGCCGTGTGCTGTAGTTAAGGTGATTTACATACTTGAAAGACTCCACTCTGCGTCTACATCGCTGTCTCCATACTTTACGCCAGGTAGTTACTCACTTTCGCTCGTCTATGAGTGCAGCAATAGCAAAAGCAACAAAAGCAAAAAAAACGTAGATAAATTAAATTGAAATTTGTTGCCGCTGTTTAAGACAAAAACACAAAAAGAAGAAACAATTTTTACAACTCTTGCATGAAATTTTGTTATAAAAAAAACAATCAAATTTTATGCAAACATCTGATTATATTTGCTGTATGTGAAAATAAGTTTTTTGGAAATAATTCAAGCAGAATTGTTTGGAGATTTATTATATGTATAACAGTAGTAAGCAAAGGGAAAGGCTCTAATGAATCTTAACTTTGTAATCTAAATAAATTTTAGCCAAAAATTATACAAAGTATAACAGTATAACAGTATAATAGAATAACAGTATAACAGTATAACAGTATAATAGAATAACAGTATAACAGTATAACAGTATAACAGTATAACAGTATAACAGTATAACAGTACAACAGTATAACAGTATAACAGTATAACAGTATAACAGTATAACAGTATAACAGTCTAACAGTCTAACAGTATAACAGTATAACAGTATAACAGTATAACAGTATAACAGTATAACAGTATAACAGTATAACAGTATAACAGTATAACAGTATAACAGTATAACAGTATAACAGTATAACAGTATAACAGTATAACAGTATAACAGTATAACAGTATAACAGTATAACAGTATAACAGTATAACAGTATAACAGTATAACAGTATAACAGTATAACAGTATAACAGTATAACAGTATAACAGTATAACAGTATAACAGTATAACAGTATAACAGTACAACAGTATAACAGTATAACAGTATAAAAGTATAACAGTATAACAGTATAACAGTATAACAGCTTAAGTATAAGTTGAGGTTGATCTATATCGGATTTGTTAGCTGTTGAAATGAAAGTATAAAATCGATGCCTCTTAGGCAGATTCTTGCTAATGAACCAGAGTTATGAGGGCTAAGACTCACCCGCTGCTCGGTTTATTTGTTGTTTATTGTTGTGAAAGGCTGAAATCAAAAATGGATTTTAATGATAGCAGGCAGCAAACATATTGAAGTTTGAACAACATGTTCGTAAAACATAAATCTCTTCAATCATTTTTTTTCTCAATGTATTTTTTCTTTTGGCCAGTCAATGTGTTACCAGCCACGTGCTGTGCGGCCAAAAACTCTCGTTTCCCAGGCGTATTAAGGGCATTCCCATTTTGCCCATATTACGTAGTGTTTTCTGTTTCTTTTTGATTGACCGCCTGCTGCTGCCGGATGAGCTCAGAGCTGTGTGGCAGGTGCTGTGACCCACACGTAACTTGAAGCAAATCGCAAACAGCGCACCTTTCACCAAAAATTAAACAAAAATCAATAATAGATCTCAAAGTAAAGCTTGCCCAGTTGAGTGCTTTGCATCTTTGTTCAGCTGCCTTTCGTTGCAGTCGCATTGCCAATCGACGGGCTCATGCGTGCAACTAAGTTATATACTTATCATAGTTGGCAATGCGGCGTGGCAACAATTGTTCAGCTTCCTGAATGCCAAATCTATAAACTGGTTTCGAAATACAGGAGAGTGCTTAAAGAAACAGCTAATCCATCAACTTAGTTAGACTCAGTTTACGTAAATTTAATGCTTACAAATATTTATATACATTTTTACATTTATTTTTAAATACTTTGGGTATAAACAAAATTTTAAAATGTATTTTTAAATATATAAAAAATTTTTTAGTATATTTTAAAATATTTAAAATATTAAAAAATATATTAATTTATTTTAAAATATTTTTGATATACCTTTATAAATATAATGTTTTAAAATATTTTTATAAATTCTGAAACTTATTTTTAAATTCTTAAAGTACATAACAAAATTTTTAAATGTATTTTTAAATATTTAAAAAAAAATTGTAAATTTATTTTAAAGTATTTTTGATATACCTAATTAATCCTTAATGCCAAAGATAGATTACAAACCTAGATTTTTTTAAACAGCATTAGCAGGATAGACATTCAGAAATGGCCCAGCTTTATAACTAGATATATATATGAAAATTGCTTTGAAATCGAAAAGTTTTCCATCGGAAAATTCTCAGCTCAGGCAACTTTTTGCTTTATTATCATTATTTTGTTTATGTTTTTGTCAATTGGTTCAACAATGAAAAATATTTAAAAATATTAGATTTTCAAATTAATAATGTTAGCGTTTAGTTAAATTGCATGGCACTGTAATTTTCCCATACTATGCGCATTATTTGTGAGTTCAAGCTGGATCGACCAAGACAGATTAGTGGCGAGAACATAACGGGGCGGATTATATTGAATACATACTCTGCGAAATCTATAAATAGTATTTATATAACATTTATTGGCCAGGCGCATGTTCAATATGAGGAGACACGTAGTGATCAAGAAAGTGATGAAAAGATGCCCGAAAGGTTTGTCTCGACGGCAGTTGAGACGTATACGTCATATCGGACAAAAGTTTTCGATAAAGGCAAACTGCCCAGAGGCTCGCATACCTTTCCATTTTCCATACCATTGCCGAAGCATTGCCCCACCTCTAGCACGGCCAAGTTCGGGAGGGTGTGGTATGAGTTGGCGCTCGTAATTGATCGTACGTTGAGGGTTACTAAGGTATATAGAATACCGGTGGAAGTGCTGCAGCCCTACGATATTACCGCGAATTCCAAACTTATGAAACCCATCGACCAGCATTTAACGAGAAATCTTTGGCGCTTTCCCTTTCGGTCGGGCGTTGTCAACTTGTGTCTCCGGGTGCCTCTCGGCGGTTACACGCCGGGCCAGTCAATGAACTATACCGTAGATATTGATAATAAGTCGAAAAATATTGATGTTAAGGGTTTCACAATGACCCTAGTCCAGACAACTGATTTCTGGGCTGATAAGTCTCGACGCGTAATCTCCCGTTGTGTGTCCAGCAACACAAATAATCAGCGAGTGACTCATCAGACGAGAAGAGCGATAAGTGCTAGCTACGTAATACCATCAGTGCCGCCCTCATCACAGGATCCAACCATAATAGAAGTGGCGTATAAGCTAAGGCTAACTGTCATATTCACCGGTTGGCATCTGAAATGGAGTCTCGAAGTGCCGATAACAATCGGCACTGCTCCAATAAAAGGAGCTTCACATAAACCCAGAAAGAGTATGGAGAGTGCACCACCTATAACACCAACTCCAGTACCGAAACGAAAAAGTTTGCACTCCTGCTCGTCGGGTGCTTCGTGGGTCAGTGTGTCAAAGCATTTTATCAAGAAGAAAGATTACTCGGATGTATCGGATGGTGTATCGGATAGTGAATTGGGAGCTGTGTCTAAGACTCCCTCAGAGATCGCGCCGAAAGTTTATCCCACTTCTTTATCTTTTCACCTAATTTCAAGCCTATATCATGAATTCTTTTGAAGTTAAATCGCTTTCGACTAGCCACCTAACATTTTGATTGAAAATTTTTAATCTGTAAATTCCGTTCCACTTCTTAAATCTTAGACAGCTATGAATTTTATTTATTTTTAAAATAATTACAAATATCGACAGATATGCAACTTTGAAATTAACAATGGTACTTTAAATTCAAATCACTTCTATTGATTGGTGCTTTATGTTTTCCTTTAACAACATGTCCGCTGTTTGTGAGTTCATGTTCGATCGGCCCAGTGCCGTCTTGTACAGCGGCGACAAAATAACGGGAAAGATTATATTGAAAACAACTTCGGCGAAGACTGTTACAGGCATCTATATATTGCTTGTCGGCCTGGCGCGAGTTGCCTTTGATGAGACGCGCAGTAATCACACGAGTGATGAGCTCCGAAACGAAAGATTTGTCTCGACAGCAGTCGAGACGTACACGCGATATCAGCAGAATGTTTTCGAGAGAGGAAAACTACCAGAGGGAACGCATACCTATGCATTTTCCATAACACTGCCGGCTCATTGCCCCACCTCCTGTTTGGGCAAGTACGGCAAGGTGTCGTATGAGTTGTCGCTCGTCATGGATCGTATGATGATGTTCAAGAAGGTATTCAGAAAGCCTCTGGCTGTGCTGCAGCCCTACGATCTCAACTTGCATCCCGAGATGCTAAAACCCATTGAGCTTGAGAGAACGAGATCATTTTGTTGCTGGCCCTTTGGCGGCGGCTCCGTCAAGCTGAATCTGCACATACCCTTTGGCGGCTATGTGCCAGGTCAGACAATCAACTATTCTCTGCATGTAGATAATATGTCGCAGCAAGTTGATCTCAAGGCCTTCATGATGACCTTGGTGCAGACATACGTATTTAAGGTGAATAACACTCGACGCACAGTCCATGTATATATGCGCGGCAATAGAGAGACTGAGCGAGTGGCTCATCAGACGACACGTAAACTAAATGCCAGCTACGAGGTGCCGTCCGTGCAGCCCTCGTCGCAGGAACCCCACATAATAGAGGTATCGTATAAGCTCAGACTGACTGTCATATTCACCGGCTTTCATCTCAAATGGAATATCGAAGTGCCCATTACCATCGGCACTATTCCATTGAAGCAGAGTGGAAGTCGCGATGCGAATAAAGAATTTATACCAGATGCCGAGAAGATCTCAAGGAGCCACGTACATCGACCGGCTCTGTACACTAGTGAGACACTTCTCTTCCAGAGTCCAGCAAGGATAAGTAAGCGTTTCGGGGAGCCGGATGATGAAGAGGACAAGAATCGCGCTGACAATTACATGCCAATCTATACCGTTTATGCTTACTACGCCATACCCAAGTCGTCGATGGCGCGACGCTGGTTGCCTACGCCGGCCAATGCAAATGACACTGTCTCAGAGACTACAGAGACTACCTCAGAGGAAGATGAAGTTGTAGTTCTAAACCAAACTCCAGAAATGCCAAAAAGAGAATAATTGCTAGTGTTGAAAGAGATCCTTTTAAATCATATCTTATTGTATTTGTATTTGTATAGAATGTTTATAATCAGATGGTATATCAACGTAATATATATTCTGTGGTCTATGTGAAGTTTATAACAAGTGGATATGCTTGAGGTTAAAGCATGTTTTCATGTTGGCTGTGGTAATTGCTACGTAGGCATTGTTGTCTCAACATATCAATATCTCAATCTCTCTTTCTCATACACTCATACGCCTTTTCTTTCTCTCTTTCATATATACATGTCCTCTCTCTCTCTCTCTCTCTTTGTCGTTGACACACTCACTGCCTCTCACACATTTTCTTTTACTGTATCTCTCTTTTTCTTTCTTTCTCTCCCTCTCACACTCCTTCTCTTTCTTTCTTTCTCTCTCTCTCTCACTCTCTCTCTCTCTGTCACTCTCTCTCTCTCTCTCTCACTCTCTCTCTCTCACTCTCTCTCTTTCTCTCTCTCTCTCTATCTCTCTCTATCTCTCTCTCTCTCTCTCTCTCTCTCTCTCTCTCTCTTCTCTCTCTCTCTCTCTCTCTCTCTCTGTCTCTCTCTCTCTGTCTCTCTTTTTCCCTTTCCACTTCTTCCCTCATCTATATATCCAACTAGTCTTCTACACTCTTCATATAAATCCTATCACTTCGTCGCAACTTTTCTCTTTTGCTTATTAAACAAATCTGAGCAAGCTGTTAATTTATTTATTTTAGCAAATATTAAAAAAAGTATTTTAATTATAAATACCGATGATCTTACGTCGTTTTGTACGTACATTCACTTATGTCGACTTCATTTTTTTGTTTCTGCAACAAATTTTATTGTTTTGTTAACGTGTAGCTTTTGCTGCTTCGGACCACTCCTCAGCGATGCTGAGACTGAAAAATGCAGTTTTTAAGTTTTAATTATAGTAAGCGCTTAAAAAAAGTCCATACTGGACTGGCTCTGGAGCTGGCCTAGAGGCAGCCATAGCCACTGCCCACCGCCCCTGCCCCTGCCCCGCCTTGTGGTTAGCCGCTGCCCAAAGCCAACAAACACAACTGGCAGAGCACATGACTCGAATGCGACCATTGCGTCATAGGAGCGCACTGCAATGTACAAAAAAAACCAAAAAATAAAAAAAATAAAAATAGTTGTAACCATGCACAGGCAACCGCATATTTGTCGTGAGCATTTTGTTACAATTTCAATTTGTTGCTCCGAGACTTGTCTTCGACTCTTGTAAGTGTGCGCGGGTCGTTCGGGGTCTGTTCGGCTGCTTAGCCTTTGTTTCTCTGTCTTTTGGTTTTGTTTTTGAAAGTGCATTCGGCTTGGTCTTGGCCAATATTTGGCAACAACAACAACAACAACAACAGCCAAATGGCAAAAACTTGAACTGCTTTATTGCAGTTTTCGGATTCTTTTTAGAGCAAACTGCCGGCCTTTTATGGTCTTTTTTTCATGCTCTGTGCTCTGTGTGGAAGCTGACAATTGTGAAGTGTGCGAGCATTAGGCGTGGGTCTTCAAGTGCAATTGATTTCAGTGGGCAGCATCAATTATTTCTGCATTGAGTTGTTTCTGAATGGCTTTAATGGAATGCGGCTTCCCATAGGCTTTTAAGGCTGACTTTGTGGCTTTAAAAAGCCATTTAAGTTTGGATTTTAGATTAATTAAAGATTTGAAGTTGGTGTGAAGTAAAGTAGCTGAATAGCTGAATATCTCTTTTGCTGTGGAAAAACTTAATGATTGAATATTACTATAAGTATATATAAATATTAAGTATACGCAAGGTAATTCTCGTTACTATTTTGCTTCGCCGTGCTGTTCTCTGTTATCTTAGTTTGCAGCTAATGTTGAATTAGCTTTGAAAGAAAATATTATAATAATAATAAACACATTTTATATACCTACGTACCTATACAAAAGATTAAGTATACGCAGCGTCGTTCTGCTCTGTTCGTTCAGGCTGCAGCTCGTTAGGTTTCTATAAATTATTGATTGTATTTGATATTTTTCACACTTTAATCATAAAATAAAAAGCCTATTACAGCCTTCTTACCCTACTCCGTTATATAACAATCAATTGAAACTAAGATTTGTATCTTCTACAGAGCGAAATCAACTCTGATTGGTATAAAATTTCCAGCTGTAATTATTAAACGTGCTTTCTCTTAAGATTAACGCCCATTAAATTCTCTTTGAACAGACACACACACAATTTTCCCTAGAAAAGTGGCCTTGGGTAAAAGTGAGTGGAAATGAGATCTTTGACGGTGTAAATTGATAATTTTCTTGATTGCAGCTAGAAAAAAAAAATTATTTCAATTTAATGCTTTCTGTGCTCTGCAAATGCTTTTTTCTGTATTAGAGCCGCCAGTGGCGCTTCGGGCCAGGTTTCTCAGCATAATGCCTGGACAAAAAGGCGATTATTTGCTGTTCATAATGGCATAAAGTGCCTAAGTTGAGCTGCGATCCAAAACTGAAAACTTGCCATTCAAATTGGTGTCAACCAGTCAACGGGACGCCAAAGAAAGTGGCGCCAGCTTCCAAGCAGCAGCTTATGCCCGCCTTGCCAGGCGAAGGCTTTAAAGTAGGTCGTCATCATCAATGTCTGCAACTCGTTTTACACACACACACACACACACACACACAACTTGCACATAAAAATATCAAACAGAATGAGTCCCAAGGGAGTTGCTGCCCACACATACAGAGGGGGAGAGAGAGAGAGAGAGAGAGAGAGAGAGAGAGCGCCTGGTTAGTCGAGTCTAAGTTGCATTAAAAATTAAATTTTATTTGCCGAGCTCGCAACTCGCATGCTTTCAATTTTATGCCAATCGCTTGGAAATTAATTAAGCAATTTCCCTCGCAGATTTTCCTTTATTTTTCTTTACTCTCTCTCTTTCTGTCTCTCTCTCTCTGTGTAATATGCATTTATGCTAATTGTTAGGAGTTCGGATTATGGGCGGACAGCTGCAGCACATGGCGAAAGTTGAAGCAAATCGAAGACATGCACGATGATTTTTTTTTTTTTGCCAAATTATTGAAGCTGAGCGAGTAAATTGCAGAAATTAAAAGGAAATTAAAAGAACACAAACGCTCAAGTAATTAAAGTTTGATAAAGGCACATTTATGGGCAGCTGCTTTAAGCTCCAACTGCACCTGAGCTCAATTGATAATACGAACGTTGCATACGTTTATCTCGGCCCAAACAGCTAACCGGGCTCGTTGTGCCCATAATTGGAAGCTCGCCTGCTGCTGCTTCGCCTGCTGCTTCTCCTGCTCCTCCTCTGCTGCAGCCTTTCTTGATAGCTGAGCCATGCAGGCGTTAAATGAGTAGCGTTTGACAACTTTCTTGTTGTTGCCAAGGCTATGAGGCTGAGATCAGAAATTAGTGTGCCGAGCTGCATGTGCCAGCATCCTGACCTAAAATCTACAACCAACACACACACACACACACACACACACACAGAGAGCAAGCAAAAATTAATTGCAATGCCGCAAATGACAGCGTCAAGTAGTAAAAGTAAGCAGAAGATGCCTGTGTCTGGGGTTGGGGCAATATGCGGGGCGGGGGCGGAGGGCGGGGGCGTGGCACGTACGCTAGTTGCAACAAGGATGAGCTCGTTAAAGGAAGCGACGACGACAGCAACAGCAACAACTACAACAACAACAACAACATCGAGTCGAGTGCGTAAATTTCGCTTTACTGTTGCCATTGTTGTTGCCAGCAAATGTTATTAACATTCGCTGCAAGCGGCACGTGCTGCTGCCAAGTCAAAAAGTGGGCGTGAACCTTTGCCTCTCACACACACACACACAGGCACACAGGGCTTTTGTGTCTTGAACCTTTTTCGCGCCCCTGCAACATATTGGGGCAGGAAAACGCGTAAAACTTTTGAGTAAATTGCACTCCGGCAAATGGCAAAGTCTTTCGCCTAGCGCGACCACACGAAACATCCGCATCCGCAATCCACCATCCGCTATCCGCCAGCCCCACAACCGAATTAAGCTCCAGTGCAATTCCTGTAGCAGCGCGCAAGCAGCCTCTGGCCAATTCAAGAGCTGGCAAAAACAGCAGCCTACTTAGGTAAATTTTACTGCCCCATGGGCGTGGCCGTGGCCTGAAGTGCAGTTCGGATTTTCCAAGTTGCACTGTTGTTGTCGTTTGTTGTTGTTGTTGTTGTTGTTGCTGTTGTTGTTTCGCATGTTGCTGACAACTTAAAGAGCAAAGCTGAACAAGATCTACGAAGCAGCGAGAAGTAAAGCTGCACTTGGATATTTAATAAGATTTTTGCGTGAGGCATGATGGGGGATAAGTAGAGCCAGCAGATAGTTTAAGTTTATAAAATAAATTGAAAATTGAATTTTATTTTAGTATATTATATTTATATATTATATGTAATATATTATATTTATATATTATATGTAATATATTATATTTAAATTATTATATATATTATATCATATAGATATAAATCAGAGTATTTGTTATATGTGAAAACTGTTTAATAAATAAGTCTCAACAGTGCCAAGCGGCTTCCCAAGCTACTTTGCCTCAAGTTCAAGCAACTATGCTTAAATAAGAAAGCAACTTGCTGCTTGCTTCTTGTGATATAGGATATATATAATTCATAAATATCACAATAAAGTCCAAACGCCGTGAGTTTCAATATAACAATGCTGCAGTGAGCGAGCATAAGGGAGAGGAAGCGCAAGGAGAGCCCTCTAGAGAATGACCAAGCAAGACTGATAGTATTTGCATTAATTATATATCAGTATCAGTTAAAGTGATCGATTAAATTAATCAATTAAAATAAAGAATAAGATATTCCATTTGATTATAAATTATTGTGCGCTTGAAATACATATCATAATAATTTATTTTAATTTAATAAGAAACTAATAATTAGAAAGAAATTAAATTAAATTAAAAATTTCAGCTCAGCTAGTAAAGCCTTAAACTTTTCTATCATTTTAATTTAAAACTACTCCACGCATAATGGCATGAATGTAGCTTCAAAATAAAACCAAAAATAGTAAAATATCTCTAACAGTTTTGATACCATTACAATTTCACTTCCTACTACTCCTATTTGGTCATCCTGTACATTACGTTTATTTCAATCTCTATTTGTCCGCTTTAAGGTTTGCCTTAGCCTCTATGGCAAATAGCTGACAGCCTATGCAAACATCAAATAGAATCGCTAATTGTTTACAATTAAGCTCAGAGCTGGCAAACAGTTTAACGCACACAACTGATTAGAAAATTTGAAACCCACACAAACACACACAGATAAACAACTCGCTGAGTTATGTTAACATTATGAAAATTGTTAATTGTGACAATTGAGAGCATTGCGAAGGCCAACAAAAAACAAAACAAATGTAGCCCTCATTGTTAGCCGAAAACAAATGACAATTAGAGTGTGTTAAGCGTTGACAAAAACAAGCAGCGAGGGGCGCTGCAAACGTTTGCACGCTGCATGCACAGCAACACCTCAGAGGGGCGCCAGAGAAATGTTGCTCTTAATGAATTTGCAGTTAAGCATTTTGACACAAGTTTTTTTATATATTTAGTTTACACACACACTCGAAGCTCCACACTCTCCAGTTGTTGTGTACTTAGGACTTTATGGGGCACACTTGAACAAGCCGCACGTACATAGATTTTACAACTTAATTACGGGAGCTGCGGACGACTAATCCAAGCCAAATGAAGCACTACGCTCCACGTTTTCACATGAGCATAAAAACAGCACAAAAATGGGTTAGACGACGGTTTTTACAAATGAGGCGACCCAAGCACAGTTGCCACATCACGTGGCAGCCGGTTAACAGGTAGCAAGTCTCGTGACTAGCCCTGGCTAGACATACTATAACAACAATTTGTTGTGCAATTGCATAAACATATTGTATGCATATCACTTGACATTAAATTCATTATTTATTTATTTATTTTTGTGTTTAATTGACGTGAGTGGGAATTCAGTTAAGCTATGGGACTTGGCAAGATGTTTTATGGTTAACAGTTTTTAATTAAATTGAAATGAATATATATTTAATAAAGCATCAAGTTGGATTAAATTAATATTTTATAAATGCAGAAATGCTTGGTCTATTACAGGGTATCTATGGAAAATTGTTTGTAATATGAATATATATATTTATATATATTTTATAAAGTATTTTTTATTCAATTTATTAGATATATTAGTTTATTATATGTTTATTTATTATATATTTATTTAGTATATATTTAATTAATTTTTTTTTAAATATATTATGGATGCATATATGTTACAGGATGTCTTTGAAAAACTTTGATGTATGAAAATGTTATATATATATTTTATAAAATATTCAAAATAAATTTATTTAAATATATTTCATAAAGCCTCAATCTGGATTATATTTATATCTGAACTCTGCAAAATGAAATTTATATAGATTTATTTGGAAAATATTTTTAATTAAATTGATTTAAATATATTTTATTATTTATCTGGATTATATTTATATTTAGTCTCTGCGAAATGAAATTTTTTTTATTATTTTAAAAAGCATTTTTAATTAAATTTATTTAAATATATTTTATAAAGCATCAATCTAGATTATATTTATATTTTATGGATGCAGATATGCCTGCTCTATTTTACAGGGTATTTATAAAAAATTGTTTATAATAAGGAAATTTTATACTTATATATTATAAAGAATTTTTTATAAAATGTAATATATATTTGTTTTTATATATTTTTATATTTTTGGATGCAAATATTTTAGAAGGTGTATAAATTTATTATTGAATTAAATCTGTTTAAATATATTTTATAAAGTCAAATTTATTATATTGATACATAATGTATATAGATATGCCTGCTCTATTTTACAGGGTATCTATGAAAAAATCCTCAGCAGTAGGAAATTTATAAATATATTTTATAAAGTATAATGCTTTAATAATAAACAAATATACATAGTTTATGAATGCACACAATTGCCCAAAGGAAAAGAGGAAGCATCTCTGCCTCTCTCTGTTTGTATAAACTGTGCCCATATACACATATACAGTTTTATTCATATACATATATATTTATATACTTATATATACCTAAACAAACATAACTATTTGCAAAATTTGTAGTATACATATTCAACATGAGTTACTTTCCATTCATGGCAAAAGCAACAACAATGAAAACAATTGAGAGAATTGTCTTTAAAGACGTTCAACTTGTAGTTGGCTGATCATAATGATTGCCATGATAATGATGCTGGCAGTGTGACAGCTAATGATGATGTTGGCCAGATTGACACTTTTATTCAATGACCATGACTCTGACTCTGACTGTGACTGCGACGCGACTGTCGCTGCGATTGTGATTGTGTGAACGAAAGCAGTTGGAAAAACAATTTGTCGCTAATCTGAATCGGAGGCCTCAACGGACTGTTGCATATTGCAACGCATGTTGCACGCTGCACGCTGCACGCTGCTCGCTGCCGTTGCAAGTTGCTATTGTTGTGGTTGTTGTTGTTGTTGTTGTCAGACGATTTGCAATTGAAAGTCACAGCATGGAAAACCGCAGCAATTGATCGATTTTTAGTTTGAATCGAAGACTTTCCCAAAATGTGCCTGAATCTGAAATCATGCAAAAAGAGAGCATGCAACAAGCACATTATGCTAGACGGTCCATTGCCGCTTTTATGAGATCACGTTCTATTAGATACGTGAAATATTTCAACAGCATCTGATGGATATGCAACTGTCATGCCATGAACAAGCCACAAAGAGAGAGAGAGAGAGAGAGGGCGAGAGAGGGGGAGGGACCCGTCTAGCATGCTTCACTAACTAGCTGGCACGTTCAACTTGAACCAAGTGCGTGTTTAACGCTACTTTGGTTAACGGCGCCTGCACCGATACACATGTAATACGTATTCATATTGTAACTGTTTGTTGTTGCACATGGCGCCAAAGAGCATTAAATACATTCGTCGCTGTCCGTTGTCCAACTCTGGGGATACTCGTAGCTTATTACAATAATCGCATTCATAAAATGATTAAACATTATGTTTTGATTATACAGTTTTTGGTGTGCCGCAACGCTTCAATGCCAAAAAGTCATTAACTTTTATTAACTTTATGTTAATGTAAGTTTAATGAATATTTTCTTTTTAGTATTGTAATTATTGTTGTAAAATTATGAATTAGAGGCGAATGCTCTTTGGATGTAAACCAAGTCAAGTTATTGAAAACTTTCTTTAGAGGACAATAAAATATATTTGAATATATGAGATTTAGAAAACATATAAAGTGCTTTGTAGAGCTTTAAAATGAAGGGAGTGCCTGACTGGGATATATCCTGACTCACCACGCGTAGAGGTATATTCATTTGCAATTTTAAGTCTCTAGCTTTTATGACTTATGATATGTCTGCGTTCATACGGACGGACAATCGGACGGATGGAATGGCGCATGGACGGACGGACAGACTAACTAACAGACGAACAGACAGACGAACGGTCGGACGGATAGACGGATGGCCAGATGAACGGATGGACGGCCGGACAGACTAACTGACGGACGAACAGAGGGACAGACAGATGAACGGTCGGTCGGACAGACGGACGCACAGACGGACGGCCGGATGAACGGATGGACAGGCGGCCATGACTATATCCACTCAGCTCGTCGCCGTGATCAAGAATATACTTTATGGTCTCTGTCCCGTTTTATTCTGCCTGTTACATAGACATTCACAAAAACAGTATACCCTAAATTCCAATATTGAATGAGTCCAGTGTATAAGAACTTTACAGTCGACTGCAGTCAACTATGCCATACTCTCTTCACAGTGCTCAAACAACTTTAAGTAAGCTAACGAGTTCTTCTGCTTGATTATTAACAGCTCGCATGCAACTTTTCATATTACTCATAAAGCTTATCAATTCCTAGATTTTATTCAGCAACTTAAACATTTATCTGACATCGAAACTTTCCAAATTCTAAAGAACTATGTCATCTTTTCATATACAAATTTTGATCTCTTAAACAAAAAGTAGACAAACTTTTAGAGCATTTTTTCTATAGGCTGGACTTGGGCACAAATTCTGTGAGCCTACAATTACGGCTGTCCACACAATACATGTAGCAATTCCCAAAAACGCTTTGGGCAAGTTTCTATGCCACGACTGCCAATTAAACTATTAACTTGGATCTGATAGCAGCATCGACTCGGCTCTGGCTGTACACGAAAAATCTCTGTACAACAAACTAGGCCAATTGTAATTAAAACGTTCTACGTGTCGGCTGGCTCTCTCACTCGCTCACTCTTTGTGGCTACTTGACCGACTTTGGGCCGAAAGTGCGTAAGAAACCGGTAAGATATAAAAATTCAGAGAGGGAAATCTGTAAAAAGAGCTGCAGCTCAAATTGAATCAATTGAATTGATATCGAGAAATCAAAACCGAGCAGCGAGACTATAAATAGGAGAGTATAGAGCAAGAGAAATAACAAATTAAAAAAAATAATAATAATGTAATGCTTGTTTTGATTAGAAAGTTGTATAATCTCTGAGAGCAGTGATTCGAGGCATGTGAATTTTTTACGCAATTGTTTTTTTTTTTATTTTTCTCTTAGGTTTGTTATGCTTTTTTCACTCTCTTCTTCTTCGGCTTCGCTTTATTTTGCACTAGGCCGAGACTTAGTTATTGTATAAGTAGCAACGACAGCTAACAACAATGACAAATACAACAATTTTATGCTGCATGAAGACAGCGGCATTCGCTTGGCATATGATTTAATTGAAGTCGACAGAGAAACAAACAAAAAAAAAAAAAACAAAAATAAACAACGAGATCTTCGGGGTCTCTGAGGGTCTTTGGTAATTGAAACCGAACACCAACAACTGAGCAGCTGCGAAACTGTTGCAATTTTTGTTTATTTTAATTTCATTTCATAAAATCCTCAGCTACATTTGAACTATATATATATACTACGACTGTTTATTTTTAGTAACAAAACACTGAAGGCATTTAAAAACAAATCAACATCAAAATCTAACCACAATTACCGCAGCAAAGTAATTGTCATAAATGTGAGCGCAAAAGAAATAACAGCCAAAAATCAACAACAAAATTCAGGGAAATTTTGTGCCCTCTAAAAAAAAAATAGCAAAAGTGTTTTCCATTGTTTGGCTTGGCCCACTCCAGCTTGCCTTGAGTAAATTTACTGTGGCTAAGTTTGTTTTCTTGCAGTGGGTCAACATTGGGACTTGGTCCCATGTTATTATTAAATAACCCTCGTCCAAATTAAAAATTGTTGAAAATATCTTGGATAAAAAATTTAAGAACTAAAGCAAAATAGAACAACAAAAACTTTATTTTCTTTACAATTCAACGCTTATCTCATAATAAATTCTTTGCGTCTTTGCTTTCTTCAGCTTCATCTTTTAGCTCTGACTTATCTGTGAGTTCTTTTTTTTCCGCAACATTCTCACAGTTTGCATAGATCTATCGCCAGACCTCAAACTGACCTCGACACCTGGCGCAGTTATGAATTTACCAGGTAACGGCTTTAGCGTTAGCCACCAGCCATAAGATCCAACGGCGCTTTATGCACTTCTCCGTGGCGTGACCTTAGTAGCGACCTGCCTTTCACACACACACACAGCCATTGCGCAACAGCCTTCCGTAGGCCTCATTAAACTAAAACCCAGTTGACAATAGCAAATGGCCATTGGCTAATGAACTAGCCATAATTATATGAAGTCAAGCGAAAGGTTTTCAGCCAAGCGCGCCAAAAAATAAGAAAGAAAGAAAAAAACTCAAAATTAAAAGTCGTAAAGTTTATTGAACTTCTGTTGAACAAAGGTTAATTTACGTTTATATATATATATATTTTTATCTTCATTTTGCGCATATCAAATAAGGCAAATCATCCTTCTGACCCGCGGGCCAAACTAGTTATAAAAAGCCATTCGCTGATTATGTCATGGCCAAGCGGTTCTTTGCTGTCTGCGCTGTATGTTAATGACCAAATAGAATCAACGGTCAAAGTCAGGGACGTGTGCAAATACTCAATATTCATAATTCTTTTTGACCACGCCGAGTTCTTTCAACCTGATCTACTGCTGCTGCTGTTGGTGCTGGCCACTTGAGCGCAACAGCCAGCGGGCCAATAAATTTAACTATCAAAGCCGGGTTCAAACACCTTTCGAAACTTGTCTAATGAGTTCGAGTATCTATTGATTGCTTCAGGCTGTTGCCGCTGCTGAAGCTGTGTAGTCGATGAGCTAGCGCTGAGGCGGCAGCTGCTGATGTAGCCCAAGCAGATGCTCAGACTGAAGCGAATGATGAAACTGAAGTTGATGTCAATGCTGAAGCAGAAATATGAGATGAATAAGAGAAGTGATGTAAACGATGCTAAAACTTGAAGTTGCTAAAAGATGAAGCTGAAGTTGATGTCAATACTGAAGCTGAAACCCAAACTGATGTCAAAACTAAGCTTTAGCAGCTGCAAGAATTAAAGCTGATATGAAGACTGGAACCGAAGTTGAAGACGAAGCTGTAGTTGAAGCAGAAACTGATGCTGAAGCTGATGACAGTGCTGAAGCTGAAGCTAAAGCTGATGACAAAGCTGAAGCTGAAGCCAATGTCAATACCAAAGCTAAAGCAGATGCTCAAACAGATATCGAAGCTGATGTTAATACTGAAGCTAAAGCTAAAGCTGATGACAAAAGTGATGCCAAAGCTGAAACTGAAGCCAATGTCAACATCAAAGCTTGAGCTAAAATCGAAGCTGATGTCAATACTGAAGCTAAAGCCAAAGCTGATGTTAAAGTTGAAGCTGAAGCTAATGTCAATATAGAAGCTGAAGCTAAAGCAGATGCCTAAACTGAAACTGTAGCTAAAGCAGACATCAGTACTTGAGCTAAAGCTGAAATAGCTGCGGAATTTAAGAGTTCAACTGATGTCAACATCTGGAACGAACCTGAAGAAGCTAAAGCTACAGCTGATGTCAATGCGAAAACTGAAGCTAAATCTAAATGAAGCTGATGTCAAAGCTGAAGCTAAGTCAAAGCTGTAGTTAATGCTGAGTCTAAAACTAAACCTAAACCAAAAACTGATGTCAATACCAAATCTTAAACTAAACCTTAGTAAAACTGATGTCAAAACTGAAGCTAAAGGCAAAGTCCATGCAGAAACTAAAGCCGTAGATGATGTCAATATTTGCTGAAGCTAAAGTTGAAATCGAAGCTGGAATTACATGTGCAGCAGCCGTTGAGGCTGCGACTTAAGTCGATGCTGAAACTAAAGCTGTATTTGTTGCTAAATCGTTTTGCCACACGCTGCGTGTGGCATCTCCATTTGGGTCAATAAAGATTGCGCAAAATGCTTGAGCAAATGCTCAAATCAAGCAATGACTTATAAATTTTTGTCAATTTACGGGAATTATAGTAGTTGCACATGAACTGCACCTAACTAACTGGCTTGTGTGTATCGTTTCTAATGGCCGACGTGCCACAATTTGTTGACTGCCGCCGTTTGTGCACTTTTGCAGTTTGATTAGTTGGAAAATTTACCATCATTTAATTAAATTACTTATGATGCAGTTGTGCTTACGTATAAACGACAATGAACGGAAATGGCGAGCAATTTGCATGCAGCAACTGCTGCTGCTGCTGCCATTTGCTTAGCTTTTTTTCCATTTTTTTTCTATTATTTCTTTCGTTCACTTAGGCAACACTGGAAGTGAAAGGCGTGCGCCATTTCAGTGTTGTGTGTGTGTGTGTGTGTGTGTGTGTGTGTGTGTGCAGTGCAATCAGCTCAAGGGGGGTGCGAGAGTTGGGGACTGATTTGCAAGCAACTCTCGAGTCACAAGCTGGTTCTTTGCTTGATTTCTAAATAAATTTGCAGTTCGCTTCACTTAAATTGATTGTGGATCACTTAATGGAACCGTTTCATTTACTGTTAGAATAATTTCATAGGAAATGTTGTTAATTGAGTCAATTTTGTGGCAAGAATTGAGTGTAAAACCATAAAATTATTTTATAATTTGTGAATTTTTTTTTATTTTTTATGTTTTTAATTTTAGAAAAATATATTTATGTTAGAAAATTGACTTTGCTATTAATATTTTTTTTTCTTTTATTATTTTTAAATCATTATTATTATTTTTAATTGTTTAATTATTTTTAATTTATTTTATTATTTTTTAAATATTATTTAGAAATATTTTTTCACTTTTAAAAGTAATTGTATGACTTTTAAAAATTTAATAATGTATATACAATTTTTTTTATTGATAAATATATATTTTTAAAATTTTAAAATTTTAATTATTAATATTTAAAATATAATTTAAAGTATTAAAAATTATTTATATATATTTTATTATTTTTAAACAAAGAAAATATATTTTTAAATTTATCTAGTTAAAAAATAATTTTTTAATAATTTTAGATTATAATTTATAATTTTAATTTTTCTTAGAAAATTTAATAAAAAAGAAGAAGTAGAACCAAGAACTATGAAATCTTTCTAAACAGTTTAACTAACAAAACACACAATCTAAATGTTGCTTAAATAAACATTAAATCTATCTATCTTCACATTATATTGATAGCATTAAATAAAATGATTATATAAATTTGAAAAATGATTATAAGAGAGTGATCAACGCTATCAATGTCGAATTACAGTGCTTTGACTCGACTCATTCGTTTCATTTTTCGCAGTGCCTGCGTCCAGTATAGTTATCAACGACATGCGCTGCTCCCACGATCCCCAACACATACAAATGCATAGAAAATAGAAAGAGAAGCGGGAGAAATAGAAATAGAACTCGTTTCGCAGGCATACACAAAAAACTGCTAACGAACCAAGTGTAGGTCCCTAATGGCAGGCACATGTGGTACGTGGCAGCAAACGAACTGCAGTCGCCAGTTGGCCGTCAGCAGTTGGCAGTTGCCAGTCGCCCGTTGCCCGTTGCCAGTTGCCAGTTGGCAGTTGGCAACTCAAACTGAAACTGGAATCCAAACAGAATCCGAATTGGAGCTGGAGTCGGAGTTGGAGTCGGCACAATGTGTTGACTACTATGTCCGAAAAAGAAATCGACGCAGTCACGTAAAATTATTTTAATAATCACATAACTTTCGGCATTTACACGCCATGCGGCCCTTGGGGGGGCGCGGCGGAGCAAAAACAAAATGTCAATAAATTTCTGAACAAACGAGAAAAAAGAAAAAAGAACAGAACAAAAAAAAAAGTTGAACAGAACAACAAGTTAAAGTTGCTGCGGCGCGGATGTGGGGGTGGGCTGAGGCGTGGCTGACATCTGAGAAGCAGCTCTTAAGTGGGATTTGCGGCGCACTTTAGTGTCAACTTTAACAATAAGTTGGCGCACAAAGTGAGTGAGCAGCAGAGAGAGACAAAGAGAGAGTGAGTGAAATGGTGGAGCGCATTGTCATCAAACAAAACATTCACTCACATACATACATACATACATACATACATACATACATACATGAGTAGAATGTTTTTTGGTACGCAAACTTTCGACATCAACTGTGTATGCTCGGGCTAATGAAATAAACACCCACGACCAGAACTAAAGCTAAGTGCGCACAGCAGGTGGCCAAAAAGTTGAGGCGCCTTATGGCCATGCCGGTGACGGTGTATCCGTCAGATACATTTCATTTGACTGAATGGCAGACTGCCCCACTGGCTCTTGCCTGGCCACATGAAAGTCAGCCTTTCGCTTCTAGCTCTGTGATTTGGAGCAGGCGTTCGGCTTCGGCTACGGCTACACTTACCACTTACCACACTTACCAAAGCTGTCCCAAGCTGTGTGCGCTGGCTCCACTTTCAACTTCGCTCAGTGGCAGCCAGTGCAGTCATTTGAAATAAATTACTTTTTGCACCTGATGAAAACTAAGCCAGCAACTGCCTTAACAACAACAACAACAATCAGTCGACAAAACTTCACAAAACTCTGCCTAGCATTTTCTTTTTTTTTTCTCCCATTTTCCTTTTTCCTATAGCCGCATTTATTGTCATTATTATTTTGATACTAGTTGTTCCAGCGTTTTTCTTTATTTTTGTTTATTTTATTTTCTGTTGCTGCTGCTGCTGCTGCTATCTGCCGGTAGATTTATGCCAACAAAAGCAAACAGTAAAAAATATTTTGCTTTTAATTTTTTTTGTATCTTTTGTGATTCCTCGACAGCTGCATTAAAAAAGTTGCCCAAAGAAAACAGTTTGCATTGCAATTTCGACTTGGTTTATTTTTGTGTTGCTTTGTTAGCTTTGTTTTGTTATCAACCCAACAGAATGGAGAATATATAAAATAGCAAAAACAAAATAAGCAGCGAAAATGTTTCAAAAAGTGTGCAGACAAAATGAAAAAAAAAAGAAAAAGAATTTAAAAAAAAACAAGTAAGAGTGCTCTAGTCGAGACGGCTCGACTACGAGATACCCTGAACCCTGCGAAGAGCCAATCTTCCCAACATTATATTCTTATTTTACATATACAAATATTGCGAGCAACGCACACACACACACACGCATGCATACGCACGCACGCATAAGCACGCGCTCTGCTGACTGCGCAGTCAGCGCGGCGACTGCGCTCGGGCTGCAATATGCCTATTGTATGGGAAATTAAATGTTTAATAACTTTTTTTGTGGATGGACTTTCTTGATTAAACTTTCACAGCATAATTATGTCATTTATATGTGTGTATTTGCCAAAGCACAAGTCTCTAGTATTTGAAATACGAATTTTGCAAATTGGGGGCGAAGGGGGCGTGGCATCCAAAATCCAAAAATTACAAATTGTCCGCATTCATTACACGGATCTACACAGTAAATTTGGAGTCTCTAGCTCTTACGGTATGCTTAACGGAAGAAAAGTTATCGATTTTTATCGATAATAAGGAAACGGGATGAGTTATCGAAAATCTAAAAAAAACTCGTACTGCGTAGGATACACACGAGTATATACTGAAAATTTCAGATCTCTAGCTTTTGTGGTTTACGAGATCGCTGCGTTCACACGGACGGACGGACGGACGGACGGACGGACGGACGGACGGACGGACGGACGGACGGACGGACAGACGGACAGGGCTATTTCAACTCAGCTCATCGAGCTGATCAAGAATATATATACTTTATGGGGTCTGCGATGTCTCCTTCTGCCTGTTACATACATTTCCACAAAAACATTATACCCTGATTTCCCATTTTCAATGGGTTCAGGGTATAAAAAAAAAATAGAGGCCAACAAGAAGCTCTTTCCGGTCTGCGGCGACCAGTTTAGCCCCTATGGCATGGACCGCAGCTAACCATTTGGTTCATTGCTTTAAAACTTTTTTGTGTGCAGTACTTGAAATATAAATATATAAAAAAAAATTATAAATATATAACAATATTTGCAAAAGATTTTACAAAAAATAAAATATAAATTTTATGCAGTTTTATTATAATCAATTAGTAATTCATTATTCTTTAAAATAGTCGAAAATTATTTCATTTTCATATTTTATTATGTATATATATATATTATATATATATTATATTATATTTTCATAATTGTAAACATATATATATTAGCTCTCAATCCACTTCAATCATGACTTTAAATGATGTAGTATAAACCTTTATATAAATTCTTCATGATGTATTGATTACTCCTTATAAAGCTTGACCAAATATGCTCAATAGGAAAAAAAAACAAAATTGGCATAAAACCAAAAACCACTTGAGATATTACGTTATTTCTGGTTTCATTTCAAAGCTACGTGCATGCGAGCTCATAGCTAATATAGTTAATCATATAAAAGTCTTATGTAAGGTATAAACAACTGAGTCGAATGAAGTCGGTTCTGCAGGCGTAAGATGATTTCCAATCAAATATTTTCATATTACGATGTTTTTTCATCAACAACTTCAACAGCAGCTGCTAAATATATATATATTTTTAAATAGTAATATTCTAGTATTACCAATTTCTATAGCTACTGCATCTACATATGCTCATACTTGTAGCACCCACTGTACCGTGTACCGTCTCTGCTGTGCACCTTTCCACCCATATTGTTTGTTAATTTCTTGTATAATTTTTATAGTTGCTTTCTTTTGCTGCAGTGCCCCTTGTCGTTGGCTGTTTTGTTTTCGCTTGTCAGAACTTAATTAAATGTTGTCACAGCGCATACTTTGTAGTTTTTGCTATGGACGAGTCAAAAGGGCAAGAGCTCCAGCACAACTGAAGTTGCAGTTGTGTGGGTAATGCCGGTCTCTCTCTCTCTCTCTCTCTCTCTCTCTCTCTCTCTGTGTTGGACGGCGATTCGAAGTGTAAATGAAATAATGGCTGCTAAAAACCAATTTAGCGTAAATTACAAAAGCTTTACGTTTCTATAAATAGAATGCTTTAGGCCAACCTCTCTTGACTAACAATGTTTCAATCAAACAATTTTTCTTTGTGCTTTTTTCAGGTCTGTGGAGCTGATTGCATTGCTGGCCATATCGTGCACCTTCTTTCTGTTCATGCACACAAACAAATTGAACAGTCGTCTGAAGGAAATGGAGGTGAAGCTGCAGCCATCCGAATTCTCGGCCCTGGGACTAACTGGCAATCACATAAGCGGCCATGATGCGGGCAGTAAGTAACCAAGATACGAATCTAAATACAAATACAAACGCATCGGGGCTGTTGTTAGAGACAAGGCCAGCTCGAAGGCTCGAACTGTGTCAAAGTTTTCGCTCGATTGTACATGCTGTACGTGCGTAGATACAGATACAGATACAGATACAGATTCATATGCAACTATCTGATACACAGGCAGCTATCATACATAAGCCCTTCACACAGGAAACTCAAAGCAAACGCAACGCTGCGGCTACGCCCAATTGATTTTTAATGACCACATTGACCCGGCCAATAAACAAAGTGGCAAATGCCTTTTTGTTAACACTTGCTGTGCAATGTTTTTCGCTGGCAAGCCATAAATTAGTTGAATGTTTTAAGCCAAATTAGAGCGCAATTCTTTATACATGCATAAATTATGACAAAACACACAAACACAGCTCAATTAAAATAAGCATAATAAATATAGCTGCACTTCACCAATTTATAATAATAACATCGCCGGTATATATATATATACTGCATCTATTTTTCATATTTCAGTATATTTATTAATTATTTAGCCCCGCCAGCGAACAGCTTTTCCCAAAAGGGGTCTAGTTCATGGTTGCCCAAACGGCAGTTTAACCTTTTGACATGCGTTAAGCATTCGCAAATGTGTGTTTTAATTTAAAGCAGCACTTTAAAATAAATATATACATATAAATAGATTTATTAATTCAATTAGTAAATATTCATAAGCTAGAGCGCGCATAGTTTTTAAGCTGCGGAAATTGTGAATTATGTTATTCCATAGAATATGCTGTGGCTAAATATATATGGAATATGCTTAAATCCAGATGAATAAATTAAATCGTCTCCGTATCATTTCATTGTGAATATTTAATAAAAATTGCATTCAATTGATAATTGTATTTAGAAGAGTTTAAAGTTGATTGAAAATAAATTATATATAATATATATATTTAATTATATTTAAATAATATAAATAATCAAAAAAAATTATAATTTAATTTTATAATTATATCTATATTCTAAATCAATTAGTTGTAAGCAAAATGATATATTTGAATGAATGACTGAATGAATGAAGTATGACCAAGCAAGAGTGAGACTATTATTGAATAACTATATTTCAGCAGATATTTAACTTAGCAATGACATTGAACTGTTGAAATAATCTATATAACTTGCCATTTGATTATAAATTACATTCTAGCTGCCAAGCAAGTAAGATAATAAATATTCTTACTCAGCTATGAATACACCTTAAATGTTAGCTACATAGTTGCCTTGAAACTCCGGAAGCTGTCAAGATTTTCCGTCAATTTGACGCCTCTGTCAGCACTCAGCTCAAAAATGAAACAAAATACAATCTCAAATCTTTTTTCATTTTATTTCAATTTCTTTTTCAATTGCTCTCATTTTTGTCGCCCTATAGCACAAACATATAACAAGATCATATTTCATATGCCAATTGAAACTAGAAAATGTAATTTGAGTGCCACTTGACACTGTTCTTTATGCTGTGTGCTCAAAAGTGTTGGCTTGAGGCGTCACGAACACAACTTGAACACAACGTGCCCCAGTTTGAGTCAACCACCATGTCGCTGCTTGTATACCTTAAAGATTTTTATGCAACTTGCTGGTGTTATAGCACTATATTGGGCATATCATTAGAATCTTGGTGTTGGAGCCCGTACTTAAGTCCAATCAACTCACTAACTAATAACTCTATTATTACTACGAGCTGCAGCAGTGGAATACGTTCATTCGAAATCAAATCAAACTTTCCGCATGCAAAACCCTAATTTCAATGCCGGAAGCTTGAGTTCGTCTAGGCCTGCAATTCCACTTGCAAATTAGTCAGAGCTGCTTACGGCGGCAGCTGCCACTGGCGAAATACGAGAGTCGAGAGACGAGAGTATGCCAAAAACCTAGCGGACAGATTCATACGTGGGTTATATGCGCATGAGGGGTTAGTGGAGAGGGGGGACTGACTGCGGGGATAATGCGACACGGCTGCTTCACGCCAAAGTGCGGTGATGGCTAGCAATAAAAGCCAAGTGAATCAAGCACAGTGGAGTGAGAGATATAAGAAAATTTTTCAAATTATATAAATATATTTATTTATTTATTTTTATATATTAACAAATTTATTTAGTTTTTTTTAAGTTAATTTAAAAAAAATTAAATTATTTATTTATTTACTAATTTAATTATTTTTAAACATTAATTATTTAATTTAATTTATTTATATATTTATTTTTATATAGTAAATAATTAATTTAATTTAAAAAAAAATTAATTTATATATTTTTTAAAATTAAATTATTTGCTTATTTACTTATTCAATTATTTTTAAACATTAAATAATTAATTTAATATTTTTATACATTAATTTATTTATTTTAATTTTTTTATTGTTTGTATTTTTATTTATATATTTTAATTTGCTTACTTTATTCATTTTTGTTTATTTCTTATTTTATAGTTTTTTGTTATTTATAATTTATTATTAAAACATTTTTTTATATACTTAAAAAAGTTAATGTAAAAGGTATCAGCAAAAGGAAAGAAAATCCACAAAAATTAAATTAGAATTATACAAAATTCAATTCAGTTCACATAAATTCAATCAAATCTGAGTAGTCAAATTTCTCGCAACTAAACTCCACGCTTGCACCACTGTGCAGCAGGTCATGTGATCACGATGATGATAGTTCCGACTCTGACGTCGCTTTGTCTGCAGATGCGCTCCAATACGAAGATATTCAGCCAGTTGTGGGTTGCCGTTGCGCAGCTGCTGCTGTTGAATCCATGGTTATGCTTGAGACTCTTAACTGTTGTTGTTGTTGTTGTTGTTGTCGGCGACTGCGCACGCGTCAATTGCGAGCTCAGACGACAGTTACAAATTGTCTGTTTAGGCCCAAAGCCAATGAGAAATGGCTAATGGCCAAAACACAAAGAGAGAAAAACAAGTAAACATAAAAGAAAAACCTTCGCTTGACGTGGCTGAGATATGTTTTGTTGTCTGCAGCCTTTTAGCCTAAGCCAAGCATTCGTTCAGTCATTCATAAATATTTCATATAATTGACTCACACGACTTTGAAAAACAAATGCGAGTACCCTCGAAATACTCACACGAGTCAAGCTGATGACACCTATAGCTGTTGTTGGTGTTTTTTTTTTTATACCTATTTAATCTTTTTCTTTTATATATATATATATATATATATATATATATATGGCAGTCACATTGAACTTGACTTGGGCTAATTAACAAACAAGGCAAAACGTGTGTGTGTGTGTGTATGTTGTACTTGTTGACTTGCGGCTTATTTTTGCTCTGATGAGCAAGTTAACACAGTTAGCAAGCAGTTAGCTGTTCTTAAAGCTAAAGCGATGCAGCTGAAGTGTGTGAGATTAGATTGAAGAGATTACTGCTGTTAATACGAATGAATTGTATGTGGTAGCTAGTTGGTAGAATGGATGCAAACTGCCTTTTGTACCCAAATGTAGTATGACCAGACAAGAGTGATACTTTTTTAAATAATTATATTTCAGCTAATATTTAAATTATTAATTACATTTAAATGATAAAAGATTTAAAAAGACTTGCCATTTAATTATAAATTGTCCATGTGCTCACAGCTTTGTCAAAACAATTTTAAATTTATAGTAAAACTTCAGCTTAGTTTTGAATACCTTACGATTATATAACATTGGTATGATATACCAGCCCAAACATAATGGCAACTATGTAGCTCCAAAATAAGATAAGAAACAGTTACATAACTCAAACAGTTTTTCTTTTATTACAATTTCTTTTCATATTGCTCTTATTGTGTCAACTACAAATATAATTTTAATTTTACAAATCTTTTTATATTACAATTCTTCAAATGCTTACAAACACTTCCCATTACAATCGTAAACGAAATTAATTTAATAAACAATTTCATAAGTAAACTACCCATACCAATACCAAATAAAATTGCATGCAAAAACCAGTTAAATGCGGTTTGGCCTAAACCGACACAAACTTTATATTTCCAATTGGAGCACACGATAGACACTTAACCAGCTAGTTGGCCTTTGGGCTAGGCAAGACTATAGTTAAAAGCTGTTGAAATTGTTAAAAAAAATCAACCGCAAATAATAGCAGCAAAAAAAAGGGGGCTAAGCCTAGTAGCAGTTACTAGACTAAGAGAGGCTGTAATGAAAGCAAAAAAGAGCTGGATTTTAGTAAAATAAAAATAGATTACATTTAGATTGAATTTTTAATAAATATTTAGGTTTATAGATTTGAAAATAAGAGAACTAGTTTAAATAATGTTACTAACTGCAAGTCTATTATTAGCAATCGCAATTGCCTTTAAGTTTAGGTTTGATTTTGATGTTCCACTCTTAAATTGTATTGTGTATATATGTATTCAGTCATTGATTGAGTTAGTACTTAATCTCATTACATGCCTTTTTTTGTTCTCTGTCGCTGACACTTGTAATGTGGTTCACCTTCAATGAATGTGCAAATGGCCAATAGCCGGAGCTAGTAGCTGCAATATCTGCCAAGAACAGAATGAAAAAAAAAAACTGGATTTGAGCAATTGCAAAGTAACTGAGAGGGTGTAACTAATGCAACTGCAACGGCTATGTGCACATGCATGTAACCCAATTTCAAGACCGCACAAAAAGTGCCAGAAAAAAAAAAACAAAAACAAAAACGAAACGAAGCAAAAAGGCTTCAGTCTCTGGTCTGGGTCTGGGCAGACCACAAAATGTATTTCAGTTTGGTTCAGTGACTTGGCAGCTAAAAACAAGTTATATACTTGGCGACTTTCATTCAGATCATTCAGTGAAACTGACCAGACCAAAACCAATGACCAAAACCAGACCAGACAAACACACACATCGAATCTGGTTTATGGGCATTGTTGGATTTGTTCGACTCGAACTGAACGCCAGCTTCCTTGTTCATTGTGTGGCAGGCTCCGGCGGACAAATTATGAAATGCTGAGCCGCAAAACGAAAGTGGTGCGAGCTACCCACACTACCCAAGTCACTTCCCATCGCACTTCTCTGCCTCTCGCTCCACTCCTTCAGTTGGCCAAACAAAAAATCAAGACGTTTTCCGCCTGTCCAAATGCTGAATTGCCGTCATTTAGTGTGCAATTGCAAGCGCTTAACTCTGTGCCTCTGTGATGCTGCTACCTACGCCCCAGCCTGACATATGCATGGCCATTAAAACTTTAATTGCCCTTGCAACACGGTGCAGTCGAGCGTAATTCGCAGTGGACACATTGAAAGAGACTTCAGTGTGCGCCAACTTTCGCATTGGTTAATAAGACTTTTCACTAGACGGGATCTGATATGCCCAGATAGGGTAGATCATCCTGCTGACTGCAGTTCGTTGCGAAAGTGAAAGGAATCTTCATGAGTTTGCATATTTAGCTACACTCACTCGCATTCATTTAATATTTATGCCACTTGCCGCCAATCGAGTGCTCTTCCCTATCACAAATGTTGCATAAACACTTTGGCCAAAAAAAAAAAAAAAAAAAAAAAGTAAAAGTATTGACAGACAGACATGCCAATGGGGCGGAGTTTGGCACTGCCCTCAGCGAGTGGTTAAGGTCAATGGAGAAATATGAGCTAATAATTGTGAATGAATTGACAGAGAGTGGGAAAGGTAAAAGAAAATTGATGTGGGTTAAGAAAATTATATGCTTATAAGGTAGGGTGACCATACGTCCTGGAATTCCGGGACATGTCCCGCTTTTGTCAAGACAAGTGAAGAATTTTTTTGAGGAAAGCAGCGCAGATAAGCAGTTTTTTGCAACAAAGTCTTCGACCGTCCCGGAATGGCCTGAGGCCGATCTGGTCACCCTATTATAAGGTTTGTTTTAAACTGTTGCTAATACCAAACTTTTGTTCTGCATGTGAAATTTGTTTATTTAATCCATTAGAGTTTATTCCATTAAGTCTAGTAAATGATATCGCCGCTAAATATTATATAAATATTCAAAATGCACAAGATCAACCAGCTTCAATTGTTGGGACTCTACAATTTCTACGGGCAGCTAAAGTTACGCATACAGGCACACAAATGCTCATACATGTGAGCAACTGTAACGGCAAGTGACTGTGAGTGTGTGTGCACGCTCCTCGCTCGTCGACAACATATTCTTATGCGTCTCAATGCTCTCATACCCTTTCTACAAATAATAATGCAAATGAGAATATTTTGCATGAGCATGGCAAACCCTTTCAGCAGTTTGGTATACTCTACTCTCGCAAGAGAAGACATAGGACCTCAGCGAGCAAATTTTAATTTTTGTGCCTGCAGCTGGTGCGAACATACATATATATTTGAGAGAGAATAGCAGGAGCGGCTCGAGTTTGCGCGATGGTATGATGGGCCCTTATGCTCACTTTTCATTGTGGGTAAAACATTGGTTCTAGTTGTCCCATCTATGTATGTTGTGTATTGTATGGTTTGTGATTCAAAATAACAATAAAACCTGCATACACATATATGTATATAAAATTAAAATTAAATTAAATTTTAAATTAAATATAAATCGAAATTGAAGTATTATTATTTTATTGCAATAAATATGCATACAATAAATAAATAATAAATAAGTTCTATTGAAATATAGTTGCTTGAACACATTGTATATTTTTAAATATATTTATTATATACTTTTAAAAAATACATTATATTCAAGCAACAATGTTTGTATAATAGTGCAACTCGCGTCTTCTTCCCTCTGAGCTGGCAGCAGAACGTCTGAATGCAAAGTGAACTTATGCCACTATACGACGAGCTGAGCACGATGAGAGTGCGCTCACATACATACATACATGCTCTGACAACTTGACTTTGTTGCCGCTCTCATTCACTTCTCTTCTCATTCACTTCAATTGCCTTCAGCATATGCTTCTAAAATTTTCCACTTCTTTCTCTTGCAGAACACGATGATATTAACACGCTCCACGGCACCTATCAATATTTGAAGAGCACTGGCCAGGTAAGCGAAAAGCATTTTCTATATGGGCATGTATATATACCGATATATATATGTTTTATGATCCGCATTTGCCATACATTTGTCGTCAACATTATTGCATTTTGGTTGGCCATAAAAAATCGAAATCAACCAAACCATCAAAAGCGTTGCAAAGGTAGCTCTGCTCTGGCTCCTTGGTGTTTGATATTTATTACAACGTGTGTCTTTTGCCTGCTGTTTGCCTCTCGCTCTCTCTCTCGCCCACTTGTTCATCGTCTTAACGGACTCATATGGGTTGCTCATCGAATGTCATAGCACTCGCTCGCTCGCTCGCTCTCTAGCTACCTCTCTCTCTCTCTCTTTGTCTCACACGCATACACATACCACGCCTACACGCACACATACACATACACATACATATATACAATAAATTAGAAACTTTTAGTAGTCCTTAGCGCTCGCTCTCCTGCTCAGGCTGTAACTCTTACTCTGGTCTATCTCTCTGTCTTTTTCTCTCTCTCCGTCTCTCTCTCTCTCTCTCTCCTTACACTAACACAAAAAAAAACAAACACTTTGACTCAGTCTTGGAATTTTGTTAGCGCAGTTTATTTAATTTTTTTTGCAATTAAATTTTGATTGAGTTAGTGCCAGATGCGCCAGTTGCATCATAGAAGCGATAGAAATTCGATTTATAATTATGACACGAAAAATATAAACGCGTAAAAGGTAAGTCCACGACTAGGATTTTCATTTAGCTAAGTGTCAGTTGCGCAAATCGCGTCGTTGACGCCGATGGGTTTATAGGCAAATAAAAAAGAAACTGTGCCCAGGCCTGTTGCCTGTTGCCCGTAGCCCGTTGCCGGTTGCCCGTTGGCTGATGCATAATACAGGTTACCTATTGCCCCACAGCCCAATTGTGCCTGTTGCTTCAACTTAAATCCGCTTATAGCCTCCAACTCTATATGTGTTCCATTTACTTATGTACTTGTTGTGCTACCCACTCGTCTTTCCTCTGTTCGTGTCTGTGTGTAACAACAACAACAACAACACTCGCCAACTGCATCCACTTTTCGCAATCCGGCAGCTACAACACCTGACCAGCGCACAGCTGAACAACACGCCGCGAGCTCAACTGGATACACTATTCTTCAATCGAGTGCCAAAGGCGGGCAGCGAGAAGCTGATGGCGCTGCTGAAACTATTGGCCAAGCGCAACAAATTCCAGGCGCGTCGCGATCCCAAACATCTATACGAGACGATACTCATGGATACCGGCTTTGCACGCCATCTATTAAAAACTGAGATACTCAATTGCAGCACAGCCAATTCGTATACCAAGCACATGGCCTTTCTGAACTTTACCAGCTTTGGCCAGCCCTGGCCCATCTATATAAATCTTGTGCGGGATCCGATTGAGCGTCTGGTTAGCTGGTTCTACTATGCTCGAGCGCCTTGGTATCTGGCCGATCGTGTTAACGCCTTTGGCAGCAAGTTTAAAGTGCCCACATTGCAATGGCTTAAAAAGGATTTCAATCGCTGTATTCTCACACACGATCCGGAGTGTGTGTACGAACAGCTGGATATGGACAATCTGGGCGATCATAGAAGACAAACCCTGTTCTTCTGCGGCCAAGAGGTCAAACTCTGCATGTGAGTAGTTGAGAGATATTTGCTAGGGGGTTTGCTCGATCAGTTAGGGATGATGGAAGTTTCGATTGATGTAAGGGATATGAAAGGAGTAAGATATATGATTCTATTTATACATGAAGGTTTTCTTGATGAAAGATTATGAAACGACGTTCTATTCATACTTGATGAATATCCATAATAATATTCTTCAATAGATTACATATATCAAATGTGAAACTATACCAAAGAATATTTCCTCAATTTGAAAATATCCTTCCGCAAATTCTACCCTTCTAATCTCATTCGACTTCAAGTTACACCAAACTCATCGAGCAACTCTCGCAGCATAGCCGTTCACCCAAATACCTCAACCCAACCCAACCTTCACAGGCCCTTTAACTCCCTGGCGGCCATGCAGCAAGCTAAACGGAATGTAGAGCAGCGTTACGCCGTGGTGGGCACCTGGGAGGATACAAATACAACGCTTAGTGTACTGGAGGCATATATACCTCGATATTTCGCTGGCGCCCTGGACGTGTACTATGCCATGCAGAACAATATGGAAAATGTGAATCGGAATGCATTCAGACCCACCATTAGCGAGGAGGCACGCGCACTGCTCAGTCGGAATCTGACGCAGGAAATCGAGTTCTATCAGTTTATTAGGCAGCGTCTGAATAAGCAGTTTATAGCAGTGCAAAAATTGGAAGAGAAAGGAAAAGATTGAATAATTATCGCATCAAATTTCAAGAATAAAAGCTAATCTAACTTTCCAGGCCAACTTGGCCTTTTCACACACACTCAAAACTCTTCTAACTGCTTAGTGTTAGTTTCCTATAGCTGGAACTGGAATTGGAAGTGGGAGTGGGACGTAGATACAGCTTAGATCTTTTACTCAAAGCCTACTCCATGCAGCTACATGGTCGCAATGTGCACGCGCCCAGAAGCGGCGAGGCGATGCATGAACTAGACAATCATCATATAGCGCACACATCCCATAATTATTTGCACAAGGCCGAGCACGACAAGCAGCTGGCGTTGCCCAGGAATATTCATGATGACGAAGACGAAGCTGAGGACGATGACGACGATGATGATGATGAGCCTGGCTATAATTTGGCTGCAGATGCTTTGAATAACACCAAGAATGCGGAGGCGGACTTTGTCTTCTTCAATCGAGTACCCAAAGTGGGCAGCCAGTCGCTAATGGAGCTAATGCGACGTCTGGGCAAAATCAATGGCTTTGTGCATGCCCGCAATCCGGGCAGTGTCAGAGAGACCGTAATGATGCCCATAGAGGGCCAGAAGAATCTAATTGGCGATCTGCTGACACGGCCCAAGCCGCACGTCTATAGCCAGCACATTGCCTACATCAATTTCACCCGATTCCACCTGCCACGGCCCATCTATATAAATCTGGTGCGGGATCCCATCGAGCGTATTATTAGCTGGCATTATTATATACGCGCGCGCTGGTACTACAACGATATGAAGGCCAAGCTGGGCGACTCGGCTGTGGCAATGCCATCGGATGAGTTCCTCAACTTGGACTTGGATACGTGTGTGCGCAATCACGATCCGCTCTGCACCTTTGAGCAAATGCAGGTGAAAAATCCCGCGGGTGATCATCGCAGACAAACGCTCTTCTTTTGCGGCATGAACAAGAAGCTGTGCATGTAAGTAGTTAGGCAGCTGGGAAGAAAAGTTCTCACTGAAACAATCCATTCCTGAGCTAGGCCCTTCAATTCGAAAATGGCCATGCAGAAGGCCAAGCACACTGTGGAGTCGGAATATGCTGTTGTGGGCACCTGGGAGGATACAAATATTACCTTAACCGTGCTGGAGAACTATATACCACGTTATTTCCGCAATGCCAAGGTGGCCTATTATCGTAAGCAGAACTTGAGATATATTTTTGTATGACGAATGGATTCATAAGTTTGCATCGGCTTTTGCAGTGGGTGAGGAGCGATTGTCCCGTGTCAATCGCAACAATGTCACACGCATCGTGAGCGATGAGACACGTCTAATCCTACGCAAGAATCTGACAAATGAAATCGAGTTCTACGACTTCTGCAAACAGCGTCTCTATCTGCAATATGCAGCGCTGGGCAATGGCAAGCGCTTCGGCGAGGATGACTATTTGCTGATGCCGGAGCTGCGAGGGGGTGATGCTAAAGATGACTATGAGTATTAAACAGACTTGTATATACATATATATAAAATAAGCTTCAATAAATTCCTATAAACAATAACATATGTTGACTCACAGACTCGCCCTGTCTATAAAGCATTTCATAGCTTTCTGTTTGCCTCCCCACACTGTGTGTATCTGTTTTGTTTGTCGTTCTGTCTAGCAATCTCTCCCTCTCCTCTACTCTTTACAGCTAAGGCAGCTCAATGTCTCACACCTCAACAACACTCAGTTAAGCAACAGCGACCTGCTCTTCTTTAATCGTGTGCCCCGAGCAGGTGGCAAAACGCTCATCGAACTGCTGAGCCGTTTAAGCAAGCTCAATAAATTTATTATTGAGCATACGCACTTCTCTCGCCCCATTGTCAATCGTTTAAATGCTAAGCAGCAATCAGCTTTGCGGCATTATGTTGCAGATCTAGCAAAGAGCTCCGCCCTTGCCTATGTCGAACCTGTGGGCTACATTGATTTCGGAGCCAAACACTTACAGCCTCCCATCTATGTGAACCTGGTACGACACTTGCTCTCCTCTCTTTCAATTTCTTACAATTCGTTGCCCTTTGTATAGGTACGTGATCCCGTTGAGAAAGTTATCAGCTGGTATTATCATAAGCGTACGCCCTGGACTGCTCTGAGTATGTATAAGACTAAAGGAAAGTTTCATAAGCGCGACTTCTATACAAAAAGCTTTGAGGATTGTGTTTTGAGACACGATGCCGAATGTCGTTATGATTCGGCAATGGGATTTCGAGCTGCTGTCGGGGATCACAGACGTCAGAGCTTGTTCTTTTGTGGACATGCACGGGTTTGCGAGTAGGTTCAGTTAGACTTCAGTCTAAACAAAGGAGTTTCTAATATTCTCTCTATATTGATCTGAATAGACCTTTCAATACAGCCGCTGCCGTAGCTCGTGCTAAGCGGCATGTGGAACAACACTTTGCTGTTGTCGGTTCCTGGGAGGATGTTAACGTCACCCTAACGGTACTAGAGCACTATGTACCACGATTCTTTAAAGGTGCTACACAGCTGTATTTTGGTAATATTTATAATGAACTTTATAATGATGTGAAAAGTCTAAAAAATTAATTATGCAATTAATGCAGCTGCCAAGCGTGACTTGCCACAACCCAATCATTGGAAGCCGCCAATTCGTGAACACATCAAGAGCTTAGTTCGTGCCAATTTTACATACGAATATGAGTTCTATTATTTTTGTAAGCAACGTTTATATCAGCAATACTTGGCAATAAATCCGCACTTGAAACTGTGATCTATGATTTGAATATAGAATATTTAAAGATCTGATTTCTGATTAGATATCAAATCTCTGTGTCGGAAGTCGGAGATCTGTTTTTAGAGTTCTGATCTCTGATTAGATATCAAATCTTTCAAGTAGGAGAACGAAGATCTATACTTAGAGCTATGATCTCTTATTAAAAATATAAAATCTATTAATAGGTGATTAAATATTTGATTTTTGAACTTTCATCTCAAATTCAATTCAAAATCTTTGCTTGTGAAATTTGAGATCTGTTTTCAATGCTCTGATCTATGATTAGAGAGATCTAAGATCTGCTTTCAACACACCTATCTCTTATTAGACATAACATCTTTATAAGGGAACACTGATCTCTGATCTTTCAAAACTACTTTCAAGATCTGTCAGATCAGTTGAATTGGGATCACAACTTCTACAACTTTTCCACTAACTCGCTTTGCTTAGCTTCGCCACTGTCTAAGTTCTCATGGTGTGTATGACTAGCAATTCTTTTGTCTTCCGTTCAAGCTGGGTACTCTGACAGCGGCACAACTGAACAATACACCGAAAGCTGAACGCGAATTCATATTGTTCAATCGCTTAGAAAAGGTGGGCAGTCAGAGTATGACAAAGCTGTTGAGTCATTTGGGTGAATTGAATGGTTTTGACACTTATCGCAATGAGATACCGCCCGCCAAGAAGATTGTGTACAACTACAAAGAGGAAGAGGCCTTTGCCGAAGAACTGTTAGAGCTGGAGGAGCCATCGGCCTATGTCGAGCACACGAATTGGATCAATTTCACGGCACACGATATGCCCAGACCAATTTACATAAATCTCGTAAGGCATCCCATACAGAAGGTCATCAGTGCGTATTACTATCATCGCCATCCTGTGATCTATGCCAATAGCCTGTTGCGCAATCCGAATATGCCCAAACAGAACAAGGAGTTCTTTGAGAGGACATTCAACGATTGCGTGCGACAGCGCATTGCGCCCGAATGTGTGTTCGATCCACATTTAAACTACAACAACGACTGGCGTCGATTCACATTGCATTTGTGTGGCAATCAGAACATTTGCACGTAGGTAATTGCCCACTCAGTTGACTGGCCGTTGGTTTAATCGCTGCCGTTCTCTAGGAATTTCAACTCCGAGATGGCCACCCAAATCGCCAAGTTGCATGTGGAAAAGGAATATGCCGTTGTGGGTAGCTGGGAGGACACAAATATAACATTGGCCGTGCTAGAGGCATATATACCTCGTTTCTTTGCCGATGCCACAAATCAGTATTACTGTAGGTCCACTCTCTCTCTCTCTCTCTTGACTTTTCTTAATGCCTCTGTCTGTCTGTACAGCGCATAAGGAGAAATTTATGATAAATTTCACGCCGCACGACAGCCACCTAGATGAGGATGTGGAGGCCTATCTGAAGCAACAGTTTGCCTACGAAATCGAGCTCTATCACTTTTGCAAGCAACGTCTCTATAAGCAGTATATAGCTATTAGGAAGCAAGCTCAAGTGGAAGAAAGTAACTCTACTGAAGATAAAAAGATTTAAAAATATAAAGATCAAACAAATACAGGAATCTATTGTACTATTATATCAAATCTAGTATTATATAGAAAACCCAAAATAATGTCAACAAACAATTTCAAACGAGTCTATTCCTTTCCGCTACTAATCTGAACTTGGGGTTTTGGCTTGGCTTGCTGCTTGCGCTCACTCTGACCCGATTCGCTTCTGAGCTCTCTCAAATGGTATTTGCAGATCCTGCAGCTGAATGCCAATGAATTGAATAATACCAAGAAGGCAGAGATCGATGTGCTCTTTTATAATCGAGTGCCCAAAACGGGCAGCATTCAGCTGATAGAGCTGATGCGTTCCCTGGGCAAGGTGCACGACTATGATGTGGAGAAAGATCCACAAAATGGCGGCATTCGACCTTTGCTCGACAACGCCGAGGAGAGTGACTGGATAGATAATATAGTGAACTTGGAGGACGGCACCGTCTTTGCCAGCCATGTCAACTATCTGAATTTCACCAAGTACGAACAGCCGCGACCCATTTACATCAATATGGTGCGCGATCCGGTCGATCGCGTCATCAGTTGGTATTACTATATACGTGCGCCCTGGGTCTTTGTGCCCGGCCGTCGTCGCAACAATCGCGAAATGCCCAACCCCCAGTGGGTCAACACCGAGTTCGATCAGTGCGTGTTGAGCGGCGAGAAGGTTTGCACCTACATTGAGGGCTCGCTGTTGGAGCGTGTGGGCGATCATCGTCGTCAAACTCTGTTCTTTTGCGGTCACAATGAGTTCAAGTGCACGTGAGTGTGAAAGTGCCTTAGTTGTTCAAATTTCCAATTCCTTAATTACCCATAACTGCAGACCCTTCAATTCGCGCCTGGCCCTGCAGCTGGCCAAGCAGAATGTGGAACGCGAATATGCGGTTGTGGGCACTTGGGAGCATACCAATGAAACCTTGGCCGTTTTGGAGGCCTATGTGCCGCGCTACTTTGCGGACGCCTCCAAAATGTACTACTGTAAGTGGCGAGAAATTCATCGAAAATAATCTGTATAATAATTAAGTAATTTACAGCGGGTTTTCACTCGACCAAAGCGAATGACAACCCGATGAAGCCTCACATTAGTGAGGAAATCATGAATATGGTGCGACGTAATTTTACGCGCGAAATCGAATTCTATCAATTCTGTCGCCAAAGGCTGCATAAACAATATCTGGCACTAAAACTCAATGAACTGATGCGTGTGGATAATAGTTTAGTTGAAATGAAAGCGGGCAACGAGCTGGCCATCAGGGATTAGCTAGTGGAGGGATCAGTTTAGATATAGAATCAAATTTTTGCAATTTATTTAAATAAAAATCTAAGAAGAAGAAGAAAAAAAATATATAAGTAAATAAATAAATAATAAAAAATAATAATAATAAATAAAAAAGAAAATCTGTTTCATAAATTAAAAAGTCTATTCAAATAATTTGCATTGTATTAGTAATAAAACTTCTGCCAATATTATGCAAATTATTTTAATAGAATTGTTTTTTTTTTATGAAATTCAGTTTCTTTTATTTCTTTATTTTTTTTATCAATTTATTTATTTATTTATTTACTTTTTTAAAATAATTTTAATAGTTCTAGAAACTAAAAGGCATAAAAATAAGAAATAGATTTAGCAAATTTTAATACCTTTCGCTTAAGTCCTGGTCTCAGAGTCACTCGACTTCTAGCTATAAATTTATTCGAAACTGTTAAGGGATCTACCTGCATTAACTTGGCTTTTAACTTCTGGATTATCTGAGCTTAATCTTGATATATCAAACTGATCTCCAGCTGCAACGTCTCAGTGCCGAACGCCTGAACAACACACGAAACGCTGAGATCGATGTTCTCTTCTTCAATCGTGCCGCCAAGGTGGGCAGCGAGGCAATGCTAGAGTTGTTCAATGCCTTGGTCGAGTATAACGATGACCTGGAATTAGAACGCAGCGGCATGCACATGGCCACAGTGAGGCAAATGCGTAAACGGGAGCAGCGAGAAACGGCGGAGTTTGTGGCCGGACTGGAGGAGGGCACTATTTACATAAGGCACATCAATTGGCTGGACTTTAGTGAGTTCGATTTGCCACTACCGATCTATATAAACATGGTTAGGGATCCGGTGGAACGTGTCATTAGCTGGTACTACTATGCACGCAGCTCGTACAAGAATGCCATCGAGTATCGCAAGTCGCCAAATAAAAAAATCAAGCCCGAGTCCTGGTACAAGAAGAATTTCAATGATTGCGTGCGCAGCGGCGATCCCGAGTGCCAATATGTGCCGCATACGTTCAAGGATAACGTACCAAACTTTAAGCGCCAATCACTGTTCTATTGCGGCCACCACGACGATTGTATGTAAGTAGAGAGAGAGAGAGCGAAATGTCGACTCTGAACCAGTCTTGAACCTCGTCCGTCCATCCACTTTGCAGTCCCTTCAATTCGCCCACAGCCGTGCAAATGGCCAAGGAGCATGTGGAGCGAGATTATGCTGTGGTGGGCAGCTGGGAGGATACGAACATAACGCTGACTGTCTTCGAGCGCTATATACCACGTTTCTTTCGCGGCGCCAAGCTGATGTATGAAAGTAGGTTGACGCCGTCTCACTTGCCAAATGATGATTCTGTTAACTGTTTTACCTACCCCTTACCAATTAGTGCATAATAACAAGATTACGAATCGGAATAAGAACAAGCGTAAGCCCTACATTGAGCCCGAGGTCAAGGACATGATCAGACGTAATTTCACATACGAATACGAATTCTATCATTTCTGCAAGCAGCGTTTGTACAAACAATATTTGGCCCTCAATTTGCCTGAGCTGGAGAAGCATGGATTGTTGAATTAGTTGGGTCTAGGTGATGATCAAATCTAATGCCAGTTAAATAAATTTATTAGTGGAATGAAAACAAAAACCAAATTAAAAACTTTTTTGTTACTTGAGCGATCATTTTGTGTCTAATCCTATGTGTGTCTGTGTGTGTGTGTCAACTGCACTTCCTCTAATCCTTACCCATCCCCACTCCTCCCAGTTGCATGACCTAACCCCAGCTCAGCTAAACAACACACCCAAAGCCGAAATGGATCGCATCTTCTTCACACGCTGCGCCAAGGTGGGCAGCGAATCACTTTTAGAATTCATGGAGAACTTGCAGGACGTTAATAACTTTGATGTCGATCATTTGGGACTGAGGGAAAACGGTCAACGCATACTCATGCCCAAGCAACAATATAAGCGCGCTAAGCACATTTACAACCAAGAACCAGGCACTGTTTACATTGAGCACACGTCCTGGATCGATTTCCATCAATACAACCTGCCCAAGCCGATTTTTATAAATCTAGTACGTGATCCTGTCGAGCGCATGATCAGCTGGTATTATTATGTGCGTAATTCCTATCTGAATGCCATATTCTATCGCAAACATCCGATGGCCACCGTCAAGCCCACATCCTGGTTCAAGAAAAGCTTCAACGATTGCGTTCGCAACGGCGACGCTGAATGCCAATATGTGCCGGAGACGGTGAAAGACTTTGTGGGCAACTATAAGCGACAGTCGCTGTTCTTCTGCGGTCACGATCGGGACTGCCTGTGAGTAGCCCTCGGGCCAACCTTAAGCCATTGACATGGGGTGTCTGATAGTCGAGCAGTCTCGACTGAAGCGCTTACTTATTTGTTTTTGATTCCAATTGATAATGGCTTAAACATTTAGTCCAACAACATTACTCTAAGCCATATGAATGCTTGCAGACCTTTCGACTCACCGCTGGCCATACAAATAGCCAAACGTAGGGTTGAGGAGGAATATGCAGTTGTGGGCACCTGGGAGGAAACAAATATTACCCTTACCGTACTGGAACATTATATACCGCGATATTTTGCGCGTGCCACAAAGCTATATCCATGTAAGATGCCAAACAAGTAAAGATGAAGGAGTTGAAGTCAAATATATTACTTTTTACAGTGTATCAGAATTCGCTAGAGAATCGCAATCGTAACAATCGTAAGCCGCAGGTCGATGCAGACGTTAGAGCTATGGTCAGACGTAATTTTACCCATGAATATGATTTCTACTATTTCTGCAAGCAGCGTCTCTTTAAGCAGTATATAGCACTCAAACGAGCTGAGCTGGAGCATTTCGATTTCGCATAGATATAAAGGAGAAATCGATTAGCTTAGAAGTAAAGCATTTATCTCAAATCATCCAAAGTTATCTCTAAAAAAAAACATTTAGTATATATTTTAAACTATAAATAAAAGAGTTTTGATTGTTCCTATAAAAGATTTCTATAAGTTATATTTCTTAAGTCTAGAAATTTGAATTGAGCTTCAGTTTCATAGTTACTTTTCACTCAATGTGTGACTCACCCTATGCTTAATCACAATTATATGTTGGGCTTACAATTATCGAAAGCATTATCTAGCTACAAACTGCTCTCTTAGCTAATCAATGTAACAACGTTGCGATTGAACAATACACGACATGCTCTACGTCGAGTCGTCTTCTTCAATCGTCCGACTCGTGTGGGCACCGAGCTCATACTTCCGCTTCTGCGCCTGCTCTCCGTGCATAATGACGTCAACCTTGTGTTCGGGGAACCTGTGCGAAAACCGAGTCGCTTGCGCACGGCCAAGGAGGAGAGGAGGGAAATGCGCTGGGTCAGTGAACTGGAGAACGGCACACTTTATATAGCGCATGGAAATTGGATCGACTTTGCGGAACATTATCGACGCAAACCCATTTATATATCCCTGGTCAGAGATCCCATGGAGCGTATGATCGACAATTATTATCAGCAGCGCACGCTAAAGAAGCAGATCATAAGTCGCAACATCTATCCGGGCTATCCACAGCAGACAGATGCCTGGTACAAGCAGAGCTTCAATGAGTGCGTACGCCGTGGTCGTCCCGAGTGTCAATATATAGAATATTCGGTTAAGGATGAAGTAGAGGACTTCAAGAGACAATCATTGTTCTTTTGCGGCGACGATGTGGATTGTTTGTGAGTAAAGCTTGAGATCGGACTAAGAATCCAGTAAAATTTCCCCACTGCAGACCCTTTAATACCCGCTATGGAGTGGAACGGGCCAAGCGCAATGTGGAGAAGGAATATTCCGTGGTGGGCACATGGGAACAGCCAAACATAACGCTCACTGTATTGGAGAAGTACGTGCCACGTTATTTCAATCATGCGCGCTCTCTGTACAGCTGTAGGTTGACCTTATATCATATCCAATTCCCAATTCCCAATCCCCATCCTCTCTCTCTCTCTCTCTCTCTCTCTCTCTATTCACAGTGTACAAACACAGCCACACCAAGCCCTTTCGTCGCTATGCCGTGGATGCCGATGTTAGGGCCATGGTAAGGCGTAATTTCAGCCGGGAATATGATTTCTATTTTTTCTGCAAACAGCATCTATACAAACAGTATTTGGCACTGCAACTGGAGAAGAACGTGAATTGAAAGGGGGAAAAAACTAATTTGAATCTCACTTTATACCAAAAATGAATTTAAAATAAATATTTAAATGAAGGTTTTTTATTTTAAATAATAGCTAAAAAAAATTATAATATACAATATAAAAAATAAAAATAATAATATGAAAAATAATATAATTAATGAAAAATATTTAAAATAAATTATAATATATAATATAAAAAAAAAATAATAATAATAATATATAATATAATAGCATAATTATAAAAAATAATAATAATATATAATATATAATACATAAAAAAGTATCAAATAAAATATTAAAAAAAAAATAATAATAATATAAAAAGTAAAATCTTATTTCAAACTTTAAAGCTTTTTGAAATAAAGAAGCTTAACATTCTTGTCCCTCAATAGTTAGCTTTGCAGCTTTAAGTTTCATAAGCTTTCACAGCTCAAAGTTAAGATATTTCTTATGCTCTTTTTGAATATATTTAGAAACCAATTAAATATCAAACACCAAGGGACATGAGGTAACTATGTTTGAAGTTAATAAGAAATGGCAAAAAAAAAGAAAATAAATATGAAGAAACTCTCAATCTCCCCTCGCACTCATCTCTTCCATATTCTAACACTTTCCATTTCTATTACATCAGATGGCCACTCTCAATGTTCGCGATCTGAACAACACGCGCAAGGCACAAATGGAGCTGGTCTTCTTCAATCGTGTGCCCAAAGTGGGCAGCCAGACATTTATGGAGCTGCTGCGCCGGCTGTCGGAGCGCAACAACTTTCAGTTTCATCGCGATGCTGTCCAGAAGGTGGAGACCATACGCCTGGCCGAGGATCAGCAGCAGGAGATGGCCGAGGTCATCAGCGAACTGCCCGAGCCGTCAGTCTTCATCAAGCACGTCTGCTTCACCAACTTCACCAAGTTCAATTTGCCCACGCCCATTTACCTGAATGTGGTGCGTGATCCCGTGGAGCGTGTGATCAGTTGGTTCTACTATGTGCGTGCTCCGTGGTACTTTGTGGAGCGCAAGGCAGCGTTCCCCGACCTGCCCCTGCCACATCCAGCCTGGCTGAAGAAGGACTTCGAGACGTGCGTGCTCAGCGGCGATCAGGAGTGCACCTATACCCAGGGCGTGACAGTCGAGGGCATTGGCGATCATCGACGTCAGAGTTTGTTCTTCTGCGGACATGACTACGAGTGCACGTGAGTTGAAGAAATATTTGAATGTGAATATTTTCTATAGATATTTCTCTACTCCACAGTCCCTTTAATACGGTTGGCGCCTTGGAGCGCGCCAAGTTTGCTGTGGAGCAACAATATGCAGTTGTTGGCGTCCTGGAGGACTTCAATACAACGCTCTCTGTGCTGGAGAAATATGTGCCACGCTTCTTTGAGGGCGTGCGAGATATCTATGCGAGTAAGTAAAATAGAAACTTTTATAAAAAATTTTAAAATTTATTGAAATATTTTTTAAAATTTATTGAAAATTGTAAAATTTATTAAACTAAACTAACTAAAATGACTTTAAATTTCTATTATAACTACCAGATAGTGCCGAATATCTGACCAAGATCAACAAAAACAACTTCAAGCCGCCCGTGAGCGAACATGTCAAGGATATTGTGCGTCGAAATTTCACCAATGAAATCGAGTTCTATCAATTCTGTCGCCAGCGACTGCACAAACAATATCTGGCCGCCCATTTGCCGCAACGGATTGTCACAGCACACGCTGCAGCATTAGAGCGCAATTGAGTTGGACTCAATGGACTCAACACATTTGTAAAAAAATATAATCGATCCTGTAGTCAACTGCGCTACCCTTCCACTCGAGCCCAAGCATGTTATAGAATATAATTGATTGTTTATCATTTTGTATATTTCAAATTGGTCTTAAAAAGTTATTCATATATTTTTAAAAAAATATTTATATTGTTTAGTTAGTGATTATGAAAAAATGCATTCGAATTGTGATGTCTTCAAGTGAACTGTTGAAATTTGTTGTTTATAAACGCCTAATCTTAAATAGAATTAAGAACTTTAAGCTCACAAACTGTAAAAATAATAAAACTTATTATAGGACCTATAAAATATAAATAAAAATAAAATAAAATAAAACAAATTTAATAGTTTTATTATTTATTCTGACCCAACTCAGGCTATGCCTATGGCCTGCCTGCCTTTGCCTCTGCTCTGACTCTACTCAGGCTATGGCTCAACTCAGGCTCTGCCAATGGCGCTGCTCTGACTCTTCTCAGACTCTGCCTGTGCTGACGCTGCTCGGGTTGAGGCTGACGGTGACGCTCAGGCTGACGCTGACGCCGATGTCCAGCAGCCTCAGCCTGTGCAGCAGCGTCAGCCTGAGCATCAGCCTCAGCCTGAGCATCAGTCTGAGCATCAGCCTCTGCCTCAGCCTGAGCATCAGCCTCTGCCGCAGCCTGAGGACCAGCCTCTGCCTCAGCCTGAGCATCAGCCTCTGCCTCAGCCTCAGCGTCAGCGTCAGCCGCAGCCTGAGCATCAGCTTCGCTCTCAGCCACAGACACAGCCTCAAGGTCATCCTGAGCATCAGACACAGCCTGAGCCTGATCATCAGCTCAACAGTTGCTCAACAGTTGCTCAACAGTTGCTCAACAGTTGCTTAACAGTTGCTCACCAGTTGCTCACCAGTTGCTCACCAGTTGCTCAACAGTTGCTCAACAGTTGCTCAACAGTTGCTCAAAAGTTGCTCACATGTTGCTTAACTGTTGCTCAACAGTTGCTCAACAGTTGCTCAAAACTTGCTCAACAGTTGCTCACCAGTTGCTCAACAGTTGCTCAGCAGTTGCTCAACAGTTGCACAACAGTTGCTCAACAGTTGCTCAACAGTTGCATAACAGTTGCTCAACTGCTCAGGCTGCTGCTCAGGCTGCTGCTCAGGCCGGTGCTCTGGCTGCTGCTCAGGTTGATGCTCTGGCTGATGCTCTGGCTGCTGCTCAGGCCGGTGCTCAGGCCGGTGCTCTGGCTGCTGCTCAGGCCGGTGCTCAGGCCGGTGCTCTGGCTGCTGCTCAGGCTGATGCTCTGGCTGCTGCTCAGGCTGATGCTCAGGCCGGTGCTCTGGCTGCTGCTCAGGCCGGTGCTCAGGCTGATGCTCTGGCTGCTGCTCAGGCCGGTGCTCTGGGTGCTGCTCAGGCCTGTGCTCTGGCTGCTGCTCAGGCTGATGCTCTGGCTGCTGCTCAGGCCGGTGCTCTGGCTGCTGCTCAGGCCGGTGCTCAGGCTGATGCTCTGGCTGCTGCTCAGGCTGATGCTCAGGCTGCTGCTCAGGCTGATGCTCAGGCCGGTGCTCAGGCTGATGCTCTGGCTGCTGCTCAGGCCGGTGCTCTGGCTGCTGCTCAGGCCGGTGCTCAGGCTGATGTTTAGGCTGATGCTCTGGCTGCTGCTCAGGCTGATGCTCAGGCTGGTGCTGAGGCTGATGCTCAGGCTGATGCTCTGGCTGCTGCTCAGGCCGGTGCTCAGGCCGGTGCTCTGGCTGCTGCTCAGGCCGGTGCTCAGGCCGGTGCTCTGGCTGCTGCTCAGGCTGATGCTCTGGCTGCTGCTCAGGCCTGTGCTCTGGCTGCTGCTCAGGCTGATGCTCTGGCTGCTGCTCAGGCGGATGCTCAGGCCTGTGCTATGGCTGCTGCTCAGGCCGGTGCTCAGGCCGGTGCTCAGGCTGATGCTCTGGCTGCTGCTCAGACTGGTGCTCAGGCCGGTGCTCTGGCTGATGCTCTGGCTGCTGCTCAGGCTGATGCTCTGGCTGCTGCTCAGGCCTGTGCTCTGGCTGCTGCTCAGGCCGGTGCTCAGGCCGGTGCTCAGACTGATGCTCTGGCTGCTGCTCAGGCTGGTGCTCAGGCCGGTGCTCTGGCTGATGCTCAGGCCGGTGCTCTGGCTGATGCTCAGGCCGGTGCTCAGGCTGCTGCTCAGGCTGCTGCTCAGGCTGATGCTCTGGCTGCTGCTCAGGGTGATGCTCTGGGTGCTGCTCAGGCCTGTGCTCTGGCTGCTGCTCAGGCTGATGCTCAGGCTGATGCTCTGGCTGCTGCTCAGGCTGCTGCTCAGGCTGATGCTCTGGCTGATGCTCAGGCTGCTGCTCAGGCTGATGCTCTGGCTGCTGCTCAGGCTGATGCTCTGGCTGCTGCTCAGGCTGATGCTCAGGCCTGTGCTCAGGCTGCTGCTCAGGCCGGTGCTCAGGCCGGTGCGCAGGCTGCTGCTCAGGCTGATGCTCAGGCCTGTGCTCAGGCTGCTGCTCACGCTGATGCTCTGGCTGCTGCTCAGGCTGATGCTCAGGCCTGTGCTCAGGCTGCTGCTCAGGCCGGTGCTCAGGCCGGTGCTCAGGCTGCTGCTCAGGCTGATGCTCAGGCCTGTGCTCAGGCTGCTGCTCAGGCCGGTGCTCAGGCCGGTGCTCAGGCTGCTGCTCAGGCCGGTGCTCAGGCTGCTGCTCAGGCTGCTGCTCAGGCTGATGCTCAGGCCTGTGCTCAGGCTGCTGCTCACGCTGATGCTCTGGCTGCTGCTCAGGCTGATGCTCAGGCCTGTGCTCAGGCTGCTGCTCAGGCCGGTGCTCAGGCCGGTGCTCAGGCTGCTGCTCAGGCTGATGCTCAGGCCTGTGCTCAGGCTGCTGCTCAGGCCGGTGCTCAGGCCGGTGCTCACGCTGATGCTCTGGCTGCTGCTCAGGCCTGTGCTCTGGCTGCTGCTCAGGCCGGTGCTCAGGCCGGTGCTCACGCTGATGCTCTGGCTGCTGCTCAGGCTGGTGCTCAGGCTAATGCTCTGGCTGCTGCTCAGACTGATGCTCTGGCTGATGCTCAGGCCGGTGCTCAGGCCGGTGCTCAGGCTGATGCTCTGGCTGCTGCTCAGGCCGATGCTCTGGCTGCTGCTCAGGCCGGTGCGTTGGCTGATGCTCAGGCCGGTGCTCTGGCTGCTGCTCAGGCCGGTGCTCAGGCCGGTGCTCAGGCTAATGCTCTGGCTGCTGCTCAGGCTGATGCTCTGGCTGCTGCTCAGGCCGGTGCTCAGGCTAATGCCCTGGCTGCTGCTCAGACTGATGCTCTGGCTGCTGCTCAGGCCGGTGCTCAGGCTGATGCTCTGCCTGCTGCTCAGGCCGATGCTCTGGCTGCTGCTCAGGCTGATGCTCTGGCTGCTGCTTAGGCCGGTGCTCTGGCTGCTGCTTAGGCCGGTGCTCTGGCTGCTGCTCAGGCCGGTGCTCTGGCTGCTGCTCAGGCCGATGCTCAGGCCGGTGCTCAGGCCGGTGCTCAGGCTGCTGCTCAGGCCTGTGCCCAGGCTGGTGCTCAGCTGAGCACCAGAGCATTAGCCTGCTGCTCAGCTGAGCAGCAGCCTGAGCAGCACCCAGAGCACCGGCCTGAGCAGCAGCCAGAGCATCAGCCTGAGCATCAGCCAGAGCATCAACCTGAGCAGCAGCCAGAGCATCAGCCTCAGCCTGAGCAGCAGCCAGAGCATCAACCTGAGCAGCAGCCAGAGCATCAGCCTGAGCAGCAGCCAGAGCATCAGCCTGAGCAGCAGTCAGAGCACCGGCCTGAGCAGCAGCCAGAGCACCGGCCTGTGCAGCAGCCAGAGCACCGGCCTGAGCAGCAGCCAGAGCATCAGCCTGAGCAGCAGCCAGAGCATCAGTCTGAGCAGCAGCCAGAGCATTAGCCTGAGCACCGGCCTGAGCACCGGCCTGAGCAGCAGCCAAAGCACCGGCCTGAGCAGCAGCCAGAGCATCGGCCTGAGGAGCAGCCAGAGCATCAGCCTGAGCACCGGCCTGAGCAGCAGCCAGAGCATCAGTCTGAGCAGCAGCCAGAGCATTAGCCTGAGCACCAGCCTGAGCAGCAGCCTGAGCACCAGCCAGAGCATCAGCCTGAGCAGCAGCCAGAGCACCGGCCTGAGCATCAGCCTGAGCACCAGCCTGAGCATCAGCCTGAGCACCAGCCAGAGCATCGGCCTGAGCAGCAGCCAGAGCATCAGCCTGAGCACCGGCCTGAGCAGCAGCCAGAGCATCAGCCTGAGCAGCAGCCAGAGCATCAGCCTGAGCAGCAGCCAGAGCATCAGCCTGAGCAGCAGCCTGAGCATCAGCCTGAGCAGCAGCCAGAGCATCAGCCTGAGCAGCAGCCAGAGCATCAGCCTGAGCAGCAGCCTGAGCAGCAGCCTGAGCACCGGCCTGAGCATCAGCCTGAGCACCAGCCTGAGCAGCAGCCTGAGCACCAGCCAGAGCATCAGCCTGAGCAGCAGCCAGAGAACCGGCCTGAGCATCAGCCTGAGCACCAGCCTGAGCATCAGCCTGAGCACCAGCCTGAGCATCAGCCTGAGCACCAGCCTGAGCATCAGCCTGAGCACCAGCCAGAGCATCAGCCAGAGCACCGGCCTGAGCACCGGCCTGAGCATCAGCCTGAGCACCGGCCTGAGCATCAGCCTGAGCACCAGCCTGAGCATCAGCCTGAGCAGCAGCTAGAGCATCAGCCTGAGCACCGGCCTGAGCATCAGCCTGAGCAGCAGCCAGAGCATCAGCCTGAGCAGCAGCCAGAGCATCAGCCTGAGCAGCAGCCTGAGCATCAGCCTGAGCAGCAGCCTAAGCATCAGCCTGAGCAGCAGCCAGAGCATCAGCCTGAGCAGCAGCCAGAGCATCAGCCTGAGCAGCAGCCAGAGCATCAGCCTGAGCAGCAGCCTGAGCATCAGCCTGAGCATCAGCCTGAGCAGCAGCCAGAGCATTAGCCTGAGCAGCAGCCAGAGCATCAGCCAGAGCACCGGCCTGAGCATCAGCATGAGCAGCAGCCTGAGCACCGGCCTGAGCACCGGCCTGAGCAGCAGCCTGAGCACAGGCCTGAGCATCAGCCTGAGCAGCAGCCAGAGCATCAGCCTGAGCAGCAGCCAGAGCATCAGCCTGAGCAGCAGCCTGAGCAGCAGCCTGAGCACCGGCCTGAGCATCAGCCTGAGCACCAGCCTGAGCAGCAGCCTGAGCACCAGCCAGAGCATCAGCCTGAGCAGCAGCCAGAGAACCGGCCTGAGCATCAGCCTGAGCACCAGCCTGAGCATCAGCCTGAGCACCAGCCTGAGCATCAGCCTGAGCACCAGCCTGAGCATCAGCCTGAGCACCAGCCAGAGCAACAGCCAGAGCACCGGCCTGAGCACCGGCCTGAGCATCAGCCTGAGCACCAGCCTGAGCATCAGCCTGAGCAGCAGCTAGAGCATCAGCCTGAGCACCGGCCTGAGCATCAGCCTGAGCAGCAGCCAGAGCATCAGCCTGAGCATCAGCCTGAGCACAGGCCTGAGCAGCAGCCTGAGCAGCAGCCAGAGCACCGGCCTGAGCAGCAGCTAGAGCATCAGCCTGAGCATCAGCCTGAGCACCAGCCTGAGCATCAGCCTGAGCAGCAGCTAGAGCATCAGCCTGAGCACCGGCCTGAGCATCAGCCTGAGCACCGGCCTGAGCAGCAGCCAGAGCATCAGCCTGAGCAGCAGCCTAAGCATCAGCCTGAGCAGCAGCCAGAGCATCAGCCTGAGCAGCAGCCAGAGCATCAGCCTGAGCACCGGCCTGAGCATCAGCCTGAGCACCGGCCTGAGCAGCAGCCAGAGCATCAGCCTCAGCAGCAGCCTGAGCACCGGCTTGAGCATCAGCCTGAGCACCGGCCTGAGCAGCAGCCAGAGCATCAGCCTGAGCAGCAGCCTGAGCATCAGCCTGAGCACAGGCCTGAGCAGCAGCCTGAGCAGCAGCCGGAGCAGCAGCCAGAGCACCGGCCTGAGCAGCAGCCAGAGCATCAGCCTGAGCAGCAGCCTAAGCATCAGCCTGAGCACCGGCCTGAGCAGCAGCCAGAGCATCAGCCTGAGCAGCAGCCTAAGCATCAGCCTGAGCAGCAGCCAGAGCATCAGCCTGAGCAGCAGCCAGAGCATCAGCCTGAGCATCAGCCTGAGCAGCAGCCTGAGCATCAGCCTGAGCACCGGCCTGAGCAGCAGCCAGAGCATCAGCCTGAGCAGCAGCCTGAGCATCAGCCTGAGCAGCAGCCTGAGCAGGAGCCAGAGCATCAGCCAGAGCACCGGCCTAAGCACCGGCCTGAGCAGCAGCCAGAGCATCAGCCAGAGCATCAGCCTGAGCACCAGCCTGAGCACCGGCCTGAGCAGCAGCTAGAGCATCAGCCTGAGCACCGGCCTGAGCAGCAGCCAGAGCATCAGCCTGAGCACCGGCCTGAACACCGGCCTGAGCAGCAGCCAGAGCATCAGCCAGAGCATCAGCCTGAGCAGCAGCTTGAGCACCGGCCTGAGCAGCAGCCAGAGCATCAGCCTGAGCACCGACCTGAGCAGCAGCCAGAGTATCAGCCAGAGCATCAGCCTGAGCAGCAGCTTGAGCACCGGCCTGAGCAGCAGCCAGAGCACAGGCCTGAGCAGCAGCCTGAGCACCGGCCTGAGCAGCAGCCAGAGCATTAGCCTGAGCAGCAGCCAGAGCATTAGCCTGAGCAGCAGCCAGAGCATTAGCCTGAGCAGCAGCCAGAGCATCAGCCAGAGCACCGGCCTGAGCACCGGCCTGAGCATCAGCATGAGCAGCAGCCTGAGCAGCAGCTAGAGCATTAGCCTGAGCACCGGCCTGAGCAGCAGCCAGAGCATCAGCCAGAGCACCGGCCTGAGCACCGGCCTGAGCATCAGCATGAGCAGCAGCCTGAGCAGCAGCCTGAGCACCAGCCAGAGCATCAGCCTGAGCAGCAGCCAGAGCATCAGCCAGAGCACCGGCCTGAGCACCGGCCTGAGCATCAGCCTGAGCACCAGCCTGAGCATCAGCCTGAGCAGCAGCTAGAGCATCAGCCTGAGCACCGGCCTGAGCATCAGCCTGAGCACCGGCCTGAGCAGCAGCCAGAGCATCAGCCTGAGCAGCAGCCAGAGCATCAGCGTGAGCACCGGCCTGAGCATCAGCCTGAGCACCGGCCTGAGCACCAGCCTGAGCAGCAGCCAGAGCATCAGCCTGAGCAGCAGCCAGAGCACCGGCCTGAGCACCGGCCTGAGCATCAGCCTGAGCACCGGCCTGAGCAGCAGTTAGAGCACCGGCCTGAGCAGCAGTTAGAGCACCGGCCTGAGCGGCAGCCAGAGCATCAGCCTGAGCAGCAGCCAGAGCACCGGCCTGAGCACCGGCCTGAGCATCAGCCTGAGCAGCAGCCAGAGCATCAGCCTGAGCAGCAGCTAGAGCATCAGCCTGAGCACCGGCCTGAGCACCAGCCTGAGCAGCAGCCAGAGCATCAGCCTGAGCAGCAGCCAGAGCACCGGCCTGAGCATCAGCCTGAGCAGCAGCCAGAGCATCAGCCTGAGCAGCAGCCAGATCATCAGCCTGAGCAGCAGCCAGAGCAGCAGCTAGAGCATCAGCCTGAACACCGGCCTGAGCACCAGCCTGAGCAGCAGCCAGAGCATCAGCCTGAGCACCGGCCTGAGCATCAGCCTGAGCACCGGCCTGAGCAGCAGTTAGAGCACCGGCCTGAGCGGCAGCCAGAGCACCGGCCTGAGCAGCAGCCTGAGCATCAGCCTGAGCAGCAGCCAGAGCATCAGCCTGAGCAGCAGCCAGAGCATCAGCCTGAGCACCGGCCTGAGCAGCAGCCAGAGCACCGGCCTGAGCATCAGCCTGAGCACCGGCCTGAGCAGCAGCCAGAGCACAGGCCTGAGCTGCAGTCTGAGCATCAGCCTGAGCACCGGCCTGAGCAGCAGCCTGAGCATCAGCCTGAGCATCAGCCTGAGCAGCAGCCTGAGCACAGGCCTGAGCAGCAGCCAGAGCATCAGCCTGAGCACAGGCCTGAGCACCGGCCTGAGCATCAGCCTGAGCACAGGCCTGAGCAGCAGCCTGAGCAGCAGCCTGAGCAGCAGCCAGAGCATCAGCCAGAGCTCCGGCCTGAGCACCAGCCTGAGCAGCAGCCAGAGCATCAGCCTGAGCACCGGCCTGAGCATCAGCCTGAGCACAGGCCTGAGCAGCAGCCTGAGCACAGGCCTGAGCAGCAGCCAGAGCACCGGCCTGAGCATCAGCCAGAGCACCGGCCTGAGCACCGGCCTGAGCATCAGCCAGAGCATCAGCCTGAGCAGCAGCCAGAGCACCGGCCTGAGCAGCAGCCTGAGCACAGGCCTGAGCACCGGCCTGAGCATCAGCCAGAGCACCGGCCTGAGCCCCGGCCTGAGCATCAGCCAGAGCATCAGCCTGAGCAGCAGCCAGAGCACCGGCCTGAGCACCGGTCTGAGCATCAGCCAGAGCATCAGCCTGAGCACCGGCCTGAGCAGCAGCCAGAGCACAGGCCAGAGCAGCAGCCAGAGCATCAGCCTGAGCATCAGCCTGAGCACAGGCCTGAGCAGCAGCCTGAGCAGCAGCCTGAGCAGCAGCCAGAGCATCAGCCTGAGCATCAACCAGAGCACCGGCCTGAGCACCGGCCTGAGCAGCAGCCTGAGCACAGGCCTGAGCAGCAGCCTGAGCACCGGCCTGAGCATCAACCAGAGCACCGGCCTGAGCACCGGCCTGAGCAGCAGCCAGAGCATCAGCCTGAGCAGCAGCCAGAGCATCAGCCTGAGCACCGGCCTGAGCAGCAGCCTGAGCACAGGCCTGAGCAGCAGCCAGAGCATCAGCCTGAGCAGCAGCCAGAGCATCAGCCAGAGCACCGGCCTGAGCAGCAGCCAGAGCATCAGCCTGAGCATCAGCCTGAGCAGCAGCCAGAGCATCAGCCAGAGCATCAGCCTGAGCACCGGCCTGAGCAGCAGCCAGAGCACCGGCCTGAGCATCAGCCTGAGCAGCAGCCTGAGCATCAACCAGAGCATCAGCCAGACCATCAGCCTGAGCAGCAGCCTGAGCACAGGCCTGAGCAGCAGCCTGAGCACAGGCCTGAGCAGCAGCCAGAGCACCGGCCTGAGCATCAGCCAGAGCACCGGCCTGAGCACCGGCCTGAGCATCAGCCAGAGCATCAGCCTGAGCAGCAGCCAGAGCATCAGCCAGAGCATCAGCCTGAGCACCGGCCTGAGCACCGGCCTGAGCAGCAGCCAGAGCATCAGCCTGAGCAGCAGCCAGAGCATCAGCCTGAGCAGCAGCCTGAGCAGCAGCCAGAGCATCAGCCTGAGCACCGGCCTGAGCACCGGCCTGAGCAGCAGCCAGAGCATCAGCCTGAGCAGCAGCCTGAGCATCAGCCTGAGCACAGGCCTGAGCAGCAGCCTGAGCAGCAGCCAGAGCATCAGCCAGAGCACCGGCCTGAGCACAGGCCTGAGCAGCAGCCAGGGCACCGGCCTGAGCATCAGCCTGAGCAGTAGCCTGAGCAGCAGCCTGAGCACCGGCCTGAGCAGCAGCCAGAGCATCAGCCTGAGCAGCAGCCTGAGCAGCAGCCAGAGCATCAGCCTGAGCACCGGCCTGACCACCGGCCTGAGCAGCAGCCAGAGCATCAGCCTGAGCAGCAGCCAGAGAATCAGCCTGAGCAGCAGCCTGAGCATCAGCCTGAGCACAGGCCTGAGCAGCAGCCAGAGCACCAGCCTGAGCACCGGCCTGACCACCGGCTTGAGCAGCAGCCAGAGCATCAGCCTGAGCAGCAGCCTGAGCATCAGCCTGAGCACAGGCCTGAGCAGCAGCCAGAGCATCAGCCAGAGCACCGGCCTGAGCACCGGCCTGAGCAGCAGCCTGAGCACAGGCCTGAGCAGCAGCCAGAGCATCAGCCTGAGCAGCAGCCAGAGCATCAGCCTGAGCAGCAGCCAGAGCATCAGCCAGAGCACCGGCCTGAGCAGCAGCCAGAGCATCAGCCTGAGCAGCAGCCAGAGCATCAGCCTGAGCACCGGCCTGAGCACCGGCCTGAGCAGCAGCCAGAGCATCAGCCTGAGCAGCAGCCAGAGCATCAGCCTGAGCAGCAGCCAGAGCATCAGCCTGAGCAGCAGCCTGAGCATCAGCCTGAGCAGCAGCCTGAGCATCAGCCTGAGCAGCAGCCTGAGCATCAGCCTGAACCTGAGCATCAGCCTGAACCTGAGCACAAGCCTCAGCCTGAGCACAAGCCTCAGCCTGAGCACAAGCCTTAGTCTGAGCAGCAGCCGCATCCTGAGTAGCCGCCGCAGCCACAGCAGCAGCCGCAGCATCAGCCAGAGCACAAGCCTCAGCCTGACCACAAGTTTCAGCTTAACCACAAGCCTCAGCCTGAGCACAAGCCTCAGCCTGAGCACAAGCCTCAGCCTGAGCACAAGCCTCAGCCTGAGCACAAGCCTCAGCCTGAGCACAAGCCTCAGCCTGAGCACAAGCCTCAGCCTGAGCACAAGCCTCAGCCTGAGCACAAGCCTCAGCCTGAGCACAAGCCTAAGCCTGAGCACAAGCCTCAGCCTGAGCACAAGCCTCAGCCTGAGCGCAAGCCTCAGCCTGAGCACAAGCCTTAGTCTGAGCAGCAGCCGCATCCTGAGTAGCCGCCGCAGCCACAGCAGCAGCCGCAGCATCAGCCAGAGCACAAGCCTCAGCCTGAGCACAAGCCTCAGCCTGAGCACAAGCCTCAGCCTGAGCACAATCCTCAGCCTGAGCACAAGCCTCAGCCTGAGCACAAGCCTCAGCCTGAGCACAAGCCTCAGCCTGAGCACAAGCCTCAGCCTGAGCACAAGCCTCAGCCTGAGCACAAGCCTCAGCCTGAGCACAAGCCGCAGCCTGAGCAGCAGCCGCATCCTGAGTAGCAGCCGCAGCCACAGCAGCAGCCGCAGCATCAGCCAGAGCACAAGCCTCAGCCTGAGCACAAGCCTCAGCCTAAACACAAGCCTGAGCCTGAGCAGCAGCCGCATCCTGAGTAGCCGCCGCAGCCACAGCAGCAGCCGCAGCATCAGCCTGAGCACAAGCCTCAGCCTGAGCACAATCCTCAGCCTGAGCACAAGCCTCAGCCTGAGCACAAGCCTCAGCCTGAGCACAAGCCTCAGCCTGAGCACAAGCCTCAGCCTGAGCACAAGCCTCAGCCTGAGCACAAGCCTCAGCCTGAGCACAAGCCTCAGCCTGAGCACAAGCCTCAGCCTGAGCACAAGCCTCAGCCTGAGCACAAGCCTCAGCCTGAGCACAAGCCTCAGCCTGAGCACAAGCCTCAGCCTGAGCACAAGCCTCAGCCTGAGCACAAGCCTCAGCCTGAGCACAAGCCTCAGCCTGAGCACAAGCCTCAGCCTGAGCACAAGCCTCAGCCTGAGCACAAGCCGCAGCCTGAGCAGCAGCCGCATCCTGAGTAGCAGCCGCAGCCACAGCAGCAGCCGCAGCATCAGCCAGAGCACAAGCCTCAGCCTGAGCACAAGCCTCAGCCTAAGCACAAGCCTGAGCCTGAGCACAAGCCTCAGCCTGAGCACAAGCCTCAGTCTGAGCACAAGCCTCAGCATGAGCAACTGCCTCATCATGAGCATCAGCTTCTGCCTCAGCCTGAGCATCAGCCTCTGCCGCAGCCTGAGCATCAGCCTGAGCCGCAGCTTGAGCGGCAGCCACAGCCTCAAGGTCACCTGAGCATCAGCCTCAGCGTCAGCCTGAGCATCAACCTCAACCTCAGCTAATGGCGTTGCTCTGACTCTACTCAGTCTCTGCCTGTGGCTCTGCTTTGGCTCTGCCTGTGGCTTGCTCAGGCTCTGTGGCTCAGCGTCAGCATCAGCCTCAGCCTGGGCATGAGCCACAGCCTCAAGGTCAGCCTGAGCATCAGCCTCAGCCGCAGCCTGAGCATCAACCGCAGCCACAGCCTGAGCATCAGCCTCTGTCTCAGACTGAGCATCAACCGCAGCCACAGCATCGTCATCGGTTATCGTTATCGGTTATCGTTATCGGTTATCGAAACATGTTATCGGTTACCGTTATCGGTTATCGAAACATGTTATCGGTTATCGTTATCGGAATATGTTATCGGTTATCGGAACTTGTTATCGGTTATCGTTATCGGTTATCGGAATATGTTATCGGTGATCGTTATCGGTTATCGTTATCGGTTATCGTTATCGGTTATCGTTATCGGTTATCGTTATCGGTTATCGGAATAGGTTATCGGTTATCGTTATCGGTTATCGGAATATGTTATCGGTTATCGGAATATGTTATCGGTTATCGGATATGTTATCGGTTATCGGTTATCGGAATATGTTATCGGTTATCGGTACCGGTATCGGTGTCGGTATCGGTATCGGTATCGGTATCGGTATCGGTATCGGTATCGGTATCGGTACCGGTATCGGTATCGGTGTCGGTATCGGTATCGGTATCGGTATCGGTATCGGTATCGGTATCGGTATCGGTATCGGTATCGGTATCAGTATCGGTATCGGTATCGGTATCGGTATCAGTATCGGTATCGGTATCGGTATCGGTATCGGTATCGGTATCGGTATCGGTATCGGTATCGGTATCGGTATTGGTATCGGTATCGGTATCGGTATCGGTATCGGTATCGGTATCGGTATAGGTATCGGTATCGGTATCGGTATCGGTATCGGTATCGGTATCGGTATCGGTATCGGTATCGGTATCGGTATCGGTATCGGTATCGGTATCGGTATTGGTATCGGTATCGGTATCGGTATCGGTATCGGTATCGGTATCGGTATCGGTATCGGTATCGGTATCGGTATCGGTATCGGCATCGGTATCGGTATCGGTATCGGTATCGGTATCGGTATCGGTATTGGTATCGGTAACGGTATCGATATCGGTATCGGTATAGGTATCGGTATCGGTATCGGTATCGGTATCGGTATCGGTATCGGTATCGGTATCGGTATCGGTATCGGTATCGGTATCGGTATCGGTATCGGTATCGGTATCGGTATCGGTATCGGTATCGGTATCGGTATCGGTATCGGTATCGGTATCGGTATCGGTATCGGTATCGGTATCGGTATCGGTATTGGTATCGGTAACGGTATCAGTATCGGTATCGGTATCGGTATCGGTATCGGTATCGGTATCGGTATCGGTATCGGTATCGGTATCGGTATCGGTATCGGTATCGGTATAGGTATCGGTATCGGTATCGGTATCGGTATCGGTATCGGTATAGGTATCGCCATCGGCATCAGTATCGGCATCGGTATCTGCTCAGGCTGCTGCTCTGGCTGCTGCTCAGGCTGCTGCTGCCGCTCAGGCTGAGGTTGCCGCTCAGGCTGATGCTGCTGCTCTGGCTGCTGATCTGGCTGCTGCTCTGGCTGATGCTCAGGCTGCTGCTCAGGCTGATGCTCTGGCTGCTGCTCAGGCTGCTGCTGCCGCTCAGGCTGAGGTTGCCGCTCAGGCTGAGGTTGCCGCTCAAGCTGCTTCTCTGGCTGCTGCTCAGGCTGCTTCTCTGGCTGCTGCTCTGGCTGATGCTCAGGCTGCTGCTCAGGCTGATGCTCTGGCTGCTGCTCAGGCTGCTGCTGCCGCTCAGGCTGAGGTTGCCGCTCAGGCTGATGCTGATGCTCAGGCTGATGCTCAGGCTGATGCTCAGGCTGATGCTCAGGCTGATGCTCAGGCTGCTGCTCTGGCTGCTGCTCAGGCTGATGCTCTGGCTGCTGCTCAGGCTGCTGCTGCCGCTCAGGCTGAGGTTGCCGCTCAGGCTGAGGTTGCCGCTCAAGCTGCTTCTCTGGCTGCTGCTCAGGCTGCTTCTCTGGCTGCTGCTCAGGCTGCTGCTCTGGCTGCTGCTCAGGCTGCTGCTCTGGCTGCTGATCTGGCTGCTGCTCAGGCTGCTGCTCTGGCTGCTTCTCTTTCTGCTGATCTGGCTGCTTTGGCTGCTGCTCTGGCGGCTGCTCTGACTGCTGCTCTGGCTGCTTCTCTTTCTGCTGATCTGGCTGCTTAGGCTGCTGCTCAGGCTGCTGATCTGGCTGCTGCTCTGGCTGCTGCTCTGGCTGCTTCTCTTTCTGCTGATCTGGCTGCTTAGGCTGCTGCTCTGGCGGCTGCTCTGACTGCTGCTCTGGCTGCTTCTCTTTCTGCTGATCTGGCTGCTTAGGCTGCTGCTCTGGCTGCTGCTCTGACTGCTGCTCAGGCTGCTGCTCTGGCTGCTGCTCTGGCTGCTGCTCTTGCTGCTGCTCTGGCTGCTGCTCTGGCTGCTGCTCTGGCTGCTGATCTGGCTGCTGCTCTGGCTGCTGCTCAGGCTGCTGCTCAGGCTGATGCTCTGGCTGCTGCTCAGTCTGATGCTCTGGCTGCTGCTCAGGCTGATGCTCTGGCTGCTGCTCAGGCTGATGCTCTGGCTGATGCTCTGGCTGCTGCTCTGACTGCTGCTCTGGCTGCTGCTCAGGCTGCTTCTCTGGCTGCTGCTCAGGCTGCTGCTCTGGCTGCTTCTCTGGCTGATGCTCTGGCTGCTGCTCAGGCTGCTGCTGCCGCTCAGGCTGAGGTTGCCGCTCAGGCAAAGGTTGCCGCTCAGGCTGATGCTGATGCTCAGGCTGATGCTCAGGCTGATGCTCAGGCTGATGCTCAGGCTGATGCTCAGGCTGATGCTCAGGCTGATGCTCAGGCTGATGCTCAGGCTGATGCTCAGGCTGCTGCTCTGGCTGATGCTCTGGCTGCTGCTCAGGCTGATGCTCTGGCTGCTGCTCAGGCTGATGCTCTGGCTGCTGCTCAGGCTGATGCTCTGGCTGCTGCTCAGGCTGATGCTCTGGCTGCTGCTCAGGCTGATGCTCTGGCTGATGCTCTGGCTGCTGCTCTGACTGCTGCTCTGGCTGCTGCTCAGGCTGCTTCTCTGGCTGCTGCTCAGGCTGCTGCTCTGGCTGCTTCTCTGGCTGATGCTCTGGCTACTGCTCAGGCTGCTGCTCTGGCTGATGCTCAGGCTGCTGCTGAGGTTGCTGCTCTGGCTGCTGCTCAGGCTGCTGCTCTGGCTGATGCTCACGCTGATGCACTGGCTACTGCTCAGGCTGCTGCTCAGGCTGCTGCTCTGGCTGCTGCTCTGGCTGATGCTCACGCTGATGCACTGGCTGCTGCTCAGGCTGCTGCTCTGGCTGCTGCTCAGGCTGCTGCTCAGGCTGCTGCTCAGGCTGCTGCTCTCGCTGCTGCTCAGGCTACTGCTCTGGCTGCTGCTCTGGCTGATGCTCAGGCTGATGCTCTGGCTGCTGCTCAGGCAGAGGTTGCCGCTCAGGCTGATGCTGATGCTCAGGCTGATGCTTAGGCTGATGCTCAGGCTGATGCTCAGGCTGCTGCTCTGACTGCTGCTCTGGCTTCTGCTCTGGCTGCTGCTCTGGCTTCTGCTCTGGCTGCTGCTCTGGCTGCTGCTCAGGCTGCTGCTCTGGCTGCCGCTCAGGCAGAGGTTGCCGCTCAGGCTGATGCTGATGCTCAGGCTGATGCTTAGGCTGATGCTCAGGCTGATGCTCAGGCTGCTGCTCTGACTGCTGCTCTGGCTTCTGCTCAGGCTGCTGCTCAGGCTGCTGCTCTGGCTGCTGATCTGGCTACTGTTCAGGCTGCTTCTCTGGCTGATGCTCTGGCTACTACTCAGGCTGCTGCTCTGGCTGCTGCTCAGGCTGCTGCTGCCGCTCAGGCTGAGGTTGCCGCTCAGGCAAAGGTTGCCGCTCAGGCTGATGCTAATGCTCAGGCTGATGATCAGACTGCTGCTGCCGCTCAGGCTGAGGTTGCCGCTCAGGCAAAGGTTGACGCTCAGGCTGATGCTGATGCTCAGGCTGATAATCAGGCTGCTGCTCAGGATGCTGCTCTGGCTTCTGCTCTGGCTGCTGCTCTGGCTTCTGCTCTGGCTGCTGCTCTGGCTGCTGCTCAGGCTGCTGCTGCTGCTCAGGCTGAGGTTGCCGCTCAGGCAAAGGTTGCCGCTCAGGCTGATGCTGATGCTCAGGCTGATGATCAGGCTGCTGCTCAGGATGCTGCTCTGACTGATGCTCTGGCTGCTGCTCTGACTGCTGCTCTGGCTGCTTCTCTTTCTGCTGATCTGGCTGCTTAGGCTGCTGCTCTGGCGGCTGCTCAGGCTGCTGCTGCCGCTCAGGCTGAGGTTGCCGCTCAGGCAAAGGTTGCCGCTCAGGCTGATGCTGATGCTCAGGCTGATGATCAGGCTGCTGCTCAGGATGCTGCTCTGGCTGATGCTCTGGCTGCTGCTCTGACTGCTGCTCTGGCTGCTGCTCTGGCTGCTTCTCTGGCTGACGCTGCCGCTCAGGCTGAGGCTGCCGCTCAGGCTGATGCTGATGCTCAGGCTGATGCTGATGCTCAGGCTGATGATCAGGCTGCTGCTCAGGATGCTGCTCTGGCTGCTGCTCTGGCTGCTGCTCAGGCTGCTGCTGCCGCTCAAGCTGAGGTTGCCGCTCAGGCAAAGGTTGCCGCTCAGGCAAAGGTTGCCGCTCAGGCTGATGCTGATGCTCAGGCTGATGATCAGGCTGCTGCTCAGGATGCTGCTCTGGCTGATGCTCTGGCTGCTGCTCTGACTGCTGCTCTGGCTGCTGCTCAGGCTGCTTCTCTGGCTGCTGCTCTGGCTGCTGCTCAGGCTGCTGCTCTGGCTGCTTCTCTGGCTGATGCTCTGGCTACTGCTCAGGCTGCTTCTCTGGCTGATGCTCTGGCTACTGCTCAGGCTGCTGCTCTGGCTGCTGCTCAGGCTGCTGCTCTGGCTGCTGCTCTGGCTACTGCTCAGGCTTCTGCTCTGGCTGCTGCTCTGGCTTCTGCTCTGGCTGCTGCTCTGGCTGCTAATCAGGCTGCTGCTCTGGCTGCTTCTCTGGCTGACGCTGCCGCTCAGGCTGAGGCTGCCGCTCAGGCTGATGCTGATGCTCAGGCTGATGCTGATGCTCAGGCTGATGATCAGGCTGCTGCTCAGGATGCTGCTCTGGCTGCTGATCTGGCTGCTGCTCTGGCTGATGCTCAGGCTGCTGCTCTGGCTGCTGCTCAGGCTGCTGATCTGGCTGCTGATCTGGCTGCTGCTCTGGCTGCTGCTCTGACTGCTGCTCTGGCTTCTGATCTGGCTGCTGCTCTGGCTGCTGCTCAGGCTGCTGCTCTGGCGGCTGCTCAGGCTGCTGCTCTGACTGCTGCTCTGGCTTCTGACCTGGCTTCTTAGGCTGCGGCTCTGGCTGCTGCTCTGACTGCTGCTCTGGCTGCTGCTCAGGCTGCTTCTCTGGCTGCTGCTCTGGCTGCTGCTCAGGCTGCTGCTCTGGCTGCTTCTCTGGCTGATGCTCTGGCTACTGCTCAGGCTGCTTCTCTGGCTGATGCTCTGGCTACTGCTCAGGCTGCTGCTCTGGCTGCTGCTCAGGCTGCTGCTCTGGCTGCTGCTCTGGCTACTGCTCAGGCTGATGCTCTGGCTGCTGCTTTGGCTGCTGCTCAGGCTGCTGCTCTGGCTGATGCTCACGCTGCTGCTCAGGCTGACGCTGCCGCTCAGGCTGAGGTTGCCGCTCAGGCTGAGGTTGCCGCTCAGGCTGAGGTTGCCGCTTAAGCTGCTTCTCTGGCTGCTGCTCAGGCTGCTTCTCTGGCTGCTGCTCAGGCTGCTGCTCTGGCTGCTGCTCTGGCTGCTGCTCAGGCTGATGCTCTGGCTGATGCTCTGGCTGCTGCTCAGGCTGCTGCTCTGGCTGCTGCTCAGGCTGATGCCCTGGCTGCTGCTCAGGCTGCTGCTGCCGCTCAGGCTGAGGTTGCCGCTCAGGCTGAGGTTGCCGCTCAAGCTGCTTCTCTGGCTGCTGCTCAGGCTGCTGCTCTGGCTGCTTCTCTTTCTGCTGATCTGGCTGCTTAGGCTGCTGCTCTGGCTGCTTCTCTTTCTGCCGATCTGGCTGCTTAGGCTGCTGCTCTGGCGGCTGCTCTGACTGTTGCTCTGGCTGCTTCTCTTTCTGCTGATCTGGCTGCTTTGGCTGCTGCTCTGGCTGCTGCTCTGACTGCTGCTCAGGCTGCTGCTTTAGCTGCTGCTCAGGCTGCTGCTCTGGCTGCTTCTCTTTCTGCTGATCTGGCTGCTTAGGCTGCTGCTCTGGCTGCTTCTCTTTCTGCTGATCTGGCTGCTTAGGCTGCTGATCTGGCTGCTGCTCTGGCTGCTGCTCTGGCTGCTGCTCTGGCTGCTGCTCAGGCTGCTGCTCTGGCTGCTGCTCTGGCTGCTGCTCAGGCTGCTGATCTGGCTGCTTAGGCTGCTGCTCTGGCTGCTGCTCTGGCTGCTGCTCTGGCTGCTGCTCTGGCTGCTGCTCTGGCTGCTGCTCTGGCTGCTGCTCTGGCTACTGCTCAGGCTGCTGCTCTGGCTGCTGCTCAGGCTGCTGCTGCCGCTCAGGCTGAGGTTGCCGCTCAGGCAAAGGTTGCCGCTCAGGCTGATGCTGATACTCAGGCTGATGCTCAGGCTGCTGTTCTGGCTGCTGCTCAGGCTGCTGCTGCCGCTCAGGCTGAGGTTGCCGCTCAAGCTGCTTCTCTGGCTGCTGCTCAGGCTGCTGCTCTGGCTGCTTCTCTTTCTGCTGATCTGGCTGCTTAGGCTGCTGCTCTGGCTGCTTCTCTTTCTGCTGATCTGGCTGCTTAGGCTGCTGCTCTGGCGGCTGCTCTGACTGTTGCTCTGGCTGCTTCTCTTTCTGCTGATCTGGCTGCTTTGGCTGCTGCTCTGGCTGCTGCTCTGACTGCTGCTCAGGCTGCTGCTCTAGCTGCTGCTCAGGCTGCTGCTCTGGCTGCTTCTCTTTCTGCTGATCTGGCTGCTTAGGCTGCTGCTCTGGCTGCTTCTCTTTCTGCAGATCTGGCTGCTTAGGCTGCTGCTCTGGCTGCTTCTCTTTCTGCTGATCTGGCTGCTTAGGCTGCTGCTCAGGCTGCTTCTCTGGCTGCTGCTCAGGCTGCTGCTCTGGCTGCTGCTCAGGCTGCTGCTCTGGCTGCTGCTCTGGCTGCTGCTCAGGCTGCTGCTCTGGCTGCTTCTCTTTCTGCTGATCTGGCTGCTTAGGCTGCTGCTCTGGCTGCTTCTCTTTCTGCTGATCTGGCTGCTTAGACAGCTGCTCTGGCTGCTGCTCTGGCTGCTGCTGCCGCTCAGGCTGAGGTTGCCGCTCAGGCTGAGGTTGCCGCTCAAGCTGCTTCTCTGGCTGCTGCTCAGGCTGCTTCTCTGGCTGCTGCTCAGGCTGCTGCTCTGACTGCTGCTCAGGCTGCTGCTCTGGCTGCTGCTCAGCCTGCTGCTCTGGCTGCTGCTCTGGCTGCTGCTCAGGCTGATGCTCTGGCTGATGCTCTGGCTGCTGCTCAGGCTGCTGCTCAGGCTGATGCTCAGGCTGATGCTCTGGCTGCTGCTCAGGCTGCTGCTGCCGCTCAGGCTGAGGTTGCCGCTCAGGCTGAGGTTGCCGCTCAAGCTGCTTCTCTGGCTGCTGCTCAGGCTGCTTCTCTGGCTGCTGCTCAGGCTGCTGCTCTGACTGCTGCTCAGGCTGCTGCTCTGGCTGCTTCTCTTTCTGCTGATCTGGCTGCTTAGGCTGCTGCTCTGGCTGCTGCTCTGACTGCTGCTCAGGCTGCTGCTCTGGCTGCTGCTCTGGCTGCTGCTCTGGCTGCTGCTCTGGCTGCTGCTCTGGCTGCTGCTCTGGCTGCTGCTCTGGCTACTGCTCAGGCTGCTGCTCTGGCTGCTGCTCAGGCTGCTGCTGCCGCTCAGGCTGAGGTTGCCGCTCAGGCAAAGGTTGCCGCTCAGGCTGATGCTGATACTCAGGCTGATGCTCAGGCTGCTGTTCTGGCTGCTGCTCAGGCTGCTGCTGCCGCTCAGGCTGAGGTTGCTGCTCAAGCTGCTTCTCTGGCTGCAGCTCAGGCTGCTTCTCTGGCTGCTGCTCAGGCTGCTGCTCTGGCTGCTGCTCAGGCTGCTGCTCTGGCTGATGCTCACGCTGATGCACTGGCTACTGCTCAGGCTGCTGCTCAGGCTGCTGCTCTGGCTGCTGCTCTGGCTGATGCTCACGCTGATGCACTGGCTGCTGCTCAGGCTGCTGCTCTGGCTGCTGCTCAGGCTGCTGCTCAGGCTGCTGCTCTGGCTGCTGCTCTCGCTGCTGCTCAGGCTGCTGCTCTGGCTGCTGCTCTGGCTGATGCTCAGGCTGATGCTCTGGCTGCTGCTCAGGCAGAGGTTGCCGCTCAGGCTGATGCTGATGCTCAGGCTGATGCTTAGGCTGATGCTCAGGCTGATGCTCAGGCTGCTGCTCTGACTGCTGCTCTGGCTTCTGCTCAGGCTGCTGCTCAGGCTGCTGCTCTGGCTGCTGATCTGGCTACTGTTCAGGCTGCTTCTCTGGCTGATGCTCTGGCTACTGCTCAGGCTGCTGCTCAGGCTGCTGCTCAGGCTGCTGCTGCCGCTCAGGCTGAGGTTGCCGCTCAAGTAAAGGTTGCCGCTCAGGCTGATGCTAATGCTCAGGCTGATGATCAGACTGCTGCTGCCGCTCAGGCTGAGGTTGCCGCTCAGGCAAAGGTTGACGCTCAGGCTGATGCTGATGGTCAGGCTGATAATCAGGCTGCTGCTCAGGATGCTGCTCTGGCTTCTGCTCTGGCTGCTGCTCTGGCTTCTGCTCTGGCTGCTGCTCTGGCTGCTGCTCAGGCTGCTGCTGCCGCTCAGGCTGAGGTTGCCGCTCAGGCAAAGGTTGCCGCTCAGGCTGATGCTGATGCTCAGGCTGATGATCAGGCTGCTGCTCAGGATGCTGCTCTGGCTGCTGCTCTGGCTGCTGCTCAGGCTGCTGCTGCCGCTCAGGCTGAGGTTGCCGCTCAGGCAAAGGTTGCCGCTCAGGCTGATGCTGATGCCCAGGCTGATGATCAGGCTGCTGCTCAGGATGCTGCTCTGGCTGATGCTCTGGCTGCTGCTCTGACTGCTGCTCTGGCTGCTTCTCTTTCTGCTGATCTGGCTGCTTAGGCTGCTGCTCTGGCGGCTGCTCAGGCTGCTGCTGCCGCTCAGGCTGAGGTTGCCGCTCAGGCAAAGGTTGCCGCTCAGGCTGATGCTAATGCTCAGGCTGATGATCAGACTGCTGCTGCCGCTCAGGCTGAGGTTGCCGCTCAAGCTGCTTCTCTGGCTGCTGCTCAGGCTGCTGCTCTGGCTGCTTCTCTTTCTGCTGATCTGGCTGCTTAGGCTGCTGCTCTGGCTGCTGCTCTGACTGCTGCTCAGGCTGCTGCTCTGGCTGCTGCTCTGGCTGCTGCTCTGGCTGCTGCTCTGGCTGCTGATCTGGCTGCTGCTCTGGCTACTGCTCAGGCTGCTGCTCTGGCTGCTGCTCAGGCTGCTGCTGCCGCTCAGGCTGAGGTTGCCGCTCAAGCTGCTTCTCTGGCTGCTGCTCTGGCTGCTTCTCTTTCTGCTGATCTGGCTGCTTAGGCTGCTGCTCTGGCTGCTGCTCTGTCTGCTGCTCAGGCTGCTGCTCTGGCTGCTGCTCTGGCGGCTGCTCTGACTGCTGCTCTGGCTGCTTCTCTTTCTGCTGATCTGGCTGCTTAGGCTGCTGCTCTGGCTGCTGCTCTGACTGCTGCTCTGGCTGCTGCTCTGGCTGCTGCTCTGGCTGCTGCTCGGCTGCTGCTCTGGCTGCTGCTCTGGCTGCTGCTCTGGCTGCTGCTCAGGCTGCTGCTCAGACTGCTGCTCTGGCTGCTTCTCTTTCTGCTGATCTGGCTGCTTAGGGGGCTGCTGCTCTGGCTGCTTCTCTTTCTGCTGATCTGGCTGCTTAGGCTGCTGCTCTGGCTGCTGCTCTGACTGCTGCTCTGGCTGCTGCTCTGACTGCTGCTCAGGCTGCTGCTCTGGCTGCTGCTCTGGCTGCTGCTCTGGCTGCTGATCTGGCTGCTGCTCTGGCTGCTGCTGCCGCTCAGGCTGAGGTTGCCGCTCAGGCTGAGGTTGCCGCTCAAGCTGCTTCTCTGGCTGCTGCTCAGGCTGCTTCTCTGGCTGCTGCTCAGGCTGCTGCTCTGACTGCTGCTCAGGCTGCTGCTCTGGCTGCTTCTCTTTCTGCTGATCTGGCTGCTTAGGCTGCTGCTCTGGCTGCTTCTCTGTCTGCTGATCTGGCTGCTTAGGCTGCTGCTCAGGCTGCTGATCTGGCTGCTGCTCTGGCTGCTGCTCTGGCTGCTTAGGCTGCTTCTCTGGCTGCTGCTCAGGCTGCTGCTCTGGCTGCTGCTCAGGCTGCTGCTCTGGCTGCTGCTCTGGCTGCTGCTCAGGCTGCTGCTCTGGCTGCTTCTCTTTCTGCTGATCTGGCTGCTTAGGCTGCTGCTCTGGCTGCTTCTCTTTCTGCTGATCTGGCTGCTTAGGCTGCTGCTCAGGCTGCTGATCTGGCTGCTGCTCTGGCTGCTGCTCTGGCTGCTTCTCTTTCTGCTGATCTGGCTGCTTAGGCTGCTGCTCTGGCGGCTGCTCTGACTGCTGCTCTGGCTGCTTCTCTTTCTGCTGATCTGGCTGCTTAGGCTGCTGCTCTGGCTGCTGCTCTGACTGCTGCTCAGGCTGCTGCTCTGGCTGCTGCTCTGGCTGCTGCTCTGGCTGCTGCTCTGGCTGCTGCTCTGGCTGCTGATCTGGCTGCTGATCTGGCTGCTGATCTGGCTGCTGATCTGGCTGCTGATCTGGCTGCTGCTCTGGCTGCTGCTGCCGCTCAGGCTGAGGTTGCCGCTCAAGCTGCTTCTCTGGCTGCTGCTCAGGCTGCTTCTCTGGCTGCTGCTCAGGCTGCTGCTCTGACTGCTGCTCAGGCTGCTGCTCTGGCTGCTGCTCTGGCTGCTGCTCAGGCTGATGCTCTGGCTGATGCTCTGGCTGCTGCTCAGGCTGCTGCTCTGGCTGCTGCTCAGGCTGATGCTCTGGCTGCTGCTCAGGCTGCTGCTGCCGCTCAGGCTGAGGTTGCCGCTCAGGCTGAGGTTGCCGCTCAAGCTGCTTCTCTGGCTGCTGCTCAGGCTGCTTCTCTGGCTGCTGCTCAGGCTGCTGCTCTGACTGCTGCTCAGGCTGCTGCTCTGGCTGCTTCTCTTTCTGCTGATCTGGCTGCTTAGGCTGCTGCTCTGGCTGCTGCTCTGACTGCTGCTCAGGCTGCTGCTCTGGCTGCTGCTCTGGCTGCTGCTCAGGCTGCTGCTCTGGCTGCTGCTGCCGCTCAGGCTGAGGTTGCCGCTCAGGCAAAGGTTGCCGCTCAGGCTGATGCTGATACTCAGGCTGATGCTCAGGCTGCTGCTCTGGCTGCTGCTCAGGCTGCTGCTGCCGCTCAGGCTGAGGTTGCCGCTCAGGCTGAGGTTGCCGCTCAGGCTGAGGTTGCCGCTCAGGCTGAGGTTGCCGCTCAGGCTGAGGTTGCCGCTCAAGCTGCTTCTCTGGCTGCAGCTCAGGGTGCTTCTCTGGCTGCTGCTCAGGCTGCTGCTCTGGCTGCTGCTCAGGCTGCTGCTCTGGCTGCTGCTCTGGCTGCTGCTCTGGCTGATGCTCACGCTGATGCACTGGCTGCTGCTCAGGCTGCTGCTCTGGCTGCTGCTCAGGCTGCTGCTCAGGCTGCTGCTCTGGCTGCTGCTCTGGCTGCTGCTCTCGCTGCTGCTCAGGCAGAGGTTGCCGCTCAGGCTGATGCTGATGCTCAGGCTGATGCTTAGGCTGATGCTCAGGCTGATGCTCAGGCTGCTGCTCTGACTGCTGCTCAGGCTGCTGCTCTGGCTGCTGCTCAGGCTGCTGCTCAGGCTGCTGCTCTGGCTGCTGCTCTGGCTGCTGCTCTCGCTGCTGCTCAGGCAGAGGTTGCCGCTCAGGCTGATGCTGATGCTCAGGCTGATGCTTAGGCTGATGCTCAGGCTGATGCTCAGGCTGCTGCTCTGACTGCTGCTCTGGCTTCTGCTCTGGCTGCTGCTCTGGCTTCTGCTCTGGCTGCTGCTCTGGCTGCTGATCTGGCTGCTGCTCTGGCTGCTGCTGCCGCTCAGGCTGAGGTTGCCGCTCAGGCTGAGGTTGCCGCTCAAGCTGCTTCTCTGGCTGCTGCTCAGGCTGCTTCTCTGGCTGCTGCTCAGGCTGCTGCTCTGACTGCTGCTCAGGCTGCTGCTCTGGCTGCTTCTCTTTCTGCTGATCTGGCTGCTTAGGCTGCTGCTCTGGCTGCTTCTCTTTCTGCTGATCTGGCTGCTTAGGCTGCTGCTCAGGCTGCTGATCTGGCTGCTGCTCTGGCTGCTGCTCTGGCTGCTTAGGCTGCTTCTCTGGCTGCTGCTCAGGCTGCTGCTCTGGCTGCTGCTCAGGCTGCTGCTCTGGCTGCTGCTCTGGCTGCTGCTCAGGCTGCTGCTCTGGCTGCTTCTCTTTCTGCTGATCTGGCTGCTTAGGCTGCTGCTCTGGCTGCTTCTCTTTCTGCTGATCTGGCTGCTTAGGCTGCTGCTCAGGCTGCTGATCTGGCTGCTGCTCTGGCTGCTGCTCTGGCTGCTTCTCTTTCTGCTGATCTGGCTGCTTAGGCTGCTGCTCTGGCGGCTGCTCTGACTGCTGCTCTGGCTGCTTCTCTTTCTGCTGATCTGGCTGCTTAGGCTGCTGCTCTGGCTGCTGCTCTGACTGCTGCTCAGGCTGCTGCTCTGGCTGCTGCTCTGGCTGCTGCTCTGGCTGCTGCTCTGGCTGCTGCTCTGGCTGCTGATCTGGCTGCTGATCTGGCTGCTGATCTGGCTGCTGATCTGGCTGCTGATCTGGCTGCTGCTCTGGCTGCTGCTGCCGCTCAGGCTGAGGTTGCCGCTCAAGCTGCTTCTCTGGCTGCTGCTCAGGCTGCTTCTCTGGCTGCTGCTCAGGCTGCTGCTCTGACTGCTGCTCAGGCTGCTGCTCTGGCTGCTGCTCTGGCTGCTGCTCAGGCTGATGCTCTGGCTGATGCTCTGGCTGCTGCTCAGGCTGCTGCTCTGGCTGCTGCTCAGGCTGATGCTCTGGCTGCTGCTCAGGCTGCTGCTGCCGCTCAGGCTGAGGTTGCCGCTCAGGCTGAGGTTGCCGCTCAAGCTGCTTCTCTGGCTGCTGCTCAGGCTGCTTCTCTGGCTGCTGCTCAGGCTGCTGCTCTGACTGCTGCTCAGGCTGCTGCTCTGGCTGCTTCTCTTTCTGCTGATCTGGCTGCTTAGGCTGCTGCTCTGGCTGCTGCTCTGACTGCTGCTCAGGCTGCTGCTCTGGCTGCTGCTCTGGCTGCTGCTCAGGCTGCTGCTCTGGCTGCTGCTGCCGCTCAGGCTGAGGTTGCCGCTCAGGCAAAGGTTGCCGCTCAGGCTGATGCTGATACTCAGGCTGATGCTCAGGCTGCTGCTCTGGCTGCTGCTCAGGCTGCTGCTGCCGCTCAGGCTGAGGTTGCCGCTCAGGCTGAGGTTGCCGCTCAGGCTGAGGTTGCCGCTCAGGCTGAGGTTGCCGCTCAGGCTGAGGTTGCCGCTCAAGCTGCTTCTCTGGCTGCAGCTCAGGGTGCTTCTCTGGCTGCTGCTCAGGCTGCTGCTCTGGCTGCTGCTCAGGCTGCTGCTCTGGCTGCTGCTCTGGCTGCTGCTCTGGCTGATGCTCACGCTGATGCACTGGCTGCTGCTCAGGCTGCTGCTCTGGCTGCTGCTCAGGCTGCTGCTCAGGCTGCTGCTCTGGCTGCTGCTCTGGCTGCTGCTCTCGCTGCTGCTCAGGCAGAGGTTGCCGCTCAGGCTGATGCTGATGCTCAGGCTGATGCTTAGGCTGATGCTCAGGCTGATGCTCAGGCTGCTGCTCTGACTGCTGCTCTGGCTTCTGCTCTGGCTGCTGCTCTGGCTTCTGCTCTGGCTGCTGCTCTGGCTGCTGCTCAGGCTGCTGCTCTGGCTGCCGCTCAGGCAGAGGTTGCCGCTCAGGCTGATGCTGATGCTCAGGCTGATGCTTAGGCTGATGCTCAGGCTGATGCTCAGGCTGCTGCTCTGACTGCTGCTCTGGCTTCTGCTCAGGCTGCTGCTCAGGCTGCTGCTCTGGCTGCTGATCTGGCTACTGTTCAGGCTGCTTCTCTGGCTGATGCTCTGGCTACTGCTCAGGCTGCTGCTCTGGCTGCTGCTCAGGCTGCTGCTGCCGCTCAGGCTGAGGTTGCCGCTCAGGCAAAGGTTGCCGCTCAGGCTGATGCTAATGCTCACGCTGATGATCAGACTGCTGCTGCCGCTCAGGCTGAGGTTGCCGCTCAGGCAAAGGTTGACGCTCAGGCTGATGCTGATGCTCAGGCTGATAATCAGGCTGCTGCTCAGGATGCTGCTCTGGCTTCTGCTCTGGCTGCTGCTCAGGCTGCTGCTGCCGCTCAGGCTGAGGTTGCCGCTCAGGCAAAGGTTGCCGCTCAGGCTGATGCTGATGCTCAGGCTGATGATCAGGCTGCTGCTCAGGATGCTGCTCTGGCTGCTGCTCTGGCTGCTGCTCAGGCTGCTGCTGCCGCTCAGGCTGAGGTTGCCGCTCAGGCAAAGGTTGCCGCTCAGGCTGATGCTGATGCTCAGGCTGATGATCAGGCTGCTGCTCAGGATGCTGCTCTGGCTGATGCTCTGGCTGCTCAGGCTGCTGCTCTGGCTGCTGCTCAGGCTGATGCTCTGGCTGCTGCTCAGGCTGCTGCTCTGGCTGCTGCTCTGGCTGCTGCTCTGGCTGCTGCTCTGGCTGCTGCTCTGGCTGCTGCTCTGGCTGCTGCTCTGGCTGCTGCTCTGGCTGCTGCTCTGGCTGCTGCTCTGGCTGCTGCTCTGGCTGCTGCTCTGGCTGCTGCTCTGGCTGCTGCTCTGGCTGCTGCTCTGGCTGCTGCTCTGGCTGCTGCTCTGGCTGCTGATCTGGCTGCTGCTCTGGCTGATGCTCAGGCTGCTGCTCTGGCTGCTGCTCAGGCTGCTGATCTGGCTGCTGCTCTGGCTGCTGCTCTGGCTGCTTCTCTTTCTGCTGATCTGGCTGCTTAGGCTGCTGCTCTGGCTGCTGCTCTGACTGCTGCTCTGGCTGCTGCTCTGGCTGCTGCTCTGGCTGCTGCTCAGGCTGCTGATCTGGCTGCTGCTCTGGCTGCTGCTCTGGCTGCTTCTCTGGCTGCTGATCTGGCTGCCTAGGCTGCTGCTCTGGCTGCTGCTCTGGCTGCTGATCTGGCTGCTGCTCTGGCTGATGCTCAGGCTGCTGCTCTGGCTGCTGCTCAGGCTGCTGCTCTGGCTGCTTCTCTGGCTGGTGATCTGGCTGCTTAGGCTGCTGCTCTGGCTTCTGCTCTGACTGCTGCTCTGGCTGCTGCTCTGGCTGCTGCTCTGGCTGCTGCTCAGGCTGCTGCTCTGGCTGCTGCTCAGGCTGCTGCTCTGGCTGCTGCTCTGGCTGCTGCTCTGGCTGCTGCTCTGGCTGCTGCTCTGGCTGCTGCTCTGGCTGCTGCTCAGGCTGCTGCTCTGGCTGCTGCTCAGGCTGCTGCTCTGGCTGCTGCTCTGGCTGATGCTCAGGCTGATGCTCAGGCTGCTGCTCAGGCTGACGCTGCCGCTCAGGCTGACGCTGCCGCTCAGGCAGAGGTTGCCGCTCAGGCTGATGCTGATGCTCAGGCAAAGGTTGCCGCTCAGGCTGATGCTGATGCTCAGGCAAAGGTTGCCGCTCAGGCTGATGCTGATGCTCAGGCTGCTGCTCTGGCTGCTGCTCAGGCTGCTGCTCTGGCTGCTGCTCTGGCTGAAGCTCTGGCTGCTGCTCTGGCTGCTGCTCTGGCTGCTGCTCTGGCTGCTGCTCTGGCTGCTGCTCTGGCTGCTGCTCTGGCTGCTGCTCTGGCTGCTGCTCTGGCTGCTGCTCAGGCTGATGCTCTGGCTGAAGCTCTGGCTGCTGCTCTGGCTGCTGCTCTGGCTGCTGCTCTGGCTGCTGCTCTGGCTGCTGCTCTGGCTGCTGCTCTGGCTGCTGCTCAGGCTGCTTAGGCTGCTGCTCTGGCTGCTGCTCTGACTGCTGCTCTGGCTGCTGCTCTGGCTGCTGCTCTGGCTGCTGCTCTGGCTGCTGCTCTGGCTGCTGCTCTGGCTGCTGCTCTGGCTGCTGCTCTGGCTGCTGCTCTGGCTGCTGCTCAGGCTGCTGCTCAGGCTGCTGCTCTGGCTGCTGCTCTGGCTGATGCTCAGGCTGATGCTCAGGCTGCTGCTCTGGCTGCTGCTCTGGCTGCTGCTCAGGCTGATGCTCTGGCTGAAGCTCTGGCTGCTGCTCTGGCTGCTGCTCTGGCTGCTTCTCTGGCTGCTGATCTGGCTGCTTAGGCTGCTGCTCTGGCTGCTGCTCTGACTGCTGCTCTGGCTGCTGCTCTGGCTGCTGCTCTGGCTGCTGCTCTGGCTGCTGCTCTGGCTGATGCTCAGGCTGATGCTCAGGCTGCTGCTCTGGCTGCTGCTCTGGCTGATGCTCAGGCTGATGCTCAGGCTGCTGCTCTGGCTGCTGCTCTGGCTGCTGCTCAGGCTGATGCTCTGGCTGAAGCTCTGGCTGCTGCTCTGGCTGCTGCTCTGGCTGCTTCTCTGGCTGCTGATCTGGCTGCTTAGGCTGCTGCTCTGGCTGCTGCTCTGACTGCTGCTCTGGCTGCTGCTCTGGCTGCTGCTCTGGCTGCTGCTCTGGCTGCTGCTCTGGCTGATGCTCAGGCTGATGCTCAGGCTGCTGCGCAGGCTAACGCTGCCGCTCAGGCTGACGCTAAAGCTCAGGCAGAGGTTGCCGCTCAGGCTGATGGTGATGCTCTGGCAGCTGATCAGGCTGCTGCTCTGGCTACTGCTCAGGCAGAGGTTGCCGCTCAGGCTGATGCTCTGAGGCTGAGGTTGCCAGCAGCCAGAGAAGCAGCCAGGGCATCAGCCAGAGCAGCAGCCAGAGCAGCAGCGTGTGCATCAGCCAGAGCAGCAGCCAGAGTATCAGCCAGAGCACCGGCCTGAGCAGCAGCCAGAGCAGCAGCCTGAGCATCAGCATCAGCCTGAGCATCAGCATCAGCCTGAGCGGCAGCCTCAGCCTGAGCGGCAGCGTCAGCCAGAGAAGCAGCCAGAGCAGCAGCCTGAGCAGCAGCCAGAGCAGCAGCCTGAGCAGCAGCCAGAGCAGCCAGAGCAGCAGCCTGAGCATCAGCCAGAGCACCGGCATGAGCAGCAGCCAGAGCATCAGCCTGAGCATCAACCAGAGCACCGGCCTGAGCACCGGCCTGAGCAGCAGCCTGAGCACAGGCCTGAGCAGCAGCCAGAGCATCAGCCTGAGCAGCAGCCAGAGCATCAGCCTGAGCAGCAGCCAGAGCAGCAACCTCAGCAGCAGCCTGAGCATCAGCCAGAGCATCAGCCTGAGCATCAGCCAGAGCACCGGCATGAGCAGCAGCCAGAGCATCAGCCTGAGCATCAACCAGAGCACCGGCCTGAGCACCGGCCTGAGCAGCAGCCTGAGCAGCAGCCAGAGCAGCAGCCTGAGCAGCAGCCAGAGCAGCAGCCTGAGCAGCAGCCAGAGCATCAGCCAGAGCATCAGCCAGAGCACCGGCCTGAGCAGCAGCCTGAGCAGCAGCCAGAGAAGCAGCTTGAGCGGCAACCTCAGCCTGAGCGGCAACCTCAGCCTGAGCGGCAACCTCAGCCTGAGCGGCAGCAGCAGCCTGAGCAGCAGCCAGAGCATCAGCCTGAGCATCAGCCAGAGCAGCAGCCAGAGCAGCAGCCTGAGCAGCAGCCAGAGCAGCAGCCTGAGCAGCAGCCAGAGCAGCAGCCAGAGCAGCAGCCAGAGCAGCAGCCAGAGCAGCAGCCAGAGCAGCAGCCAGAGCAGCAGCCTGAGCACCGGCCTGAGCAGCAGCCAGAGCATCAGCCTGAGCAGCAGCCAGAGCATCAGCCAGAGCATCAGCCTGAGCACCGGCCTGAGCACCGGCCTGAGCAGCAGCCAGAGCATCAGCCTGAGCAGCAGCCAGAGCATCAGCCAGAGCATTAGCCTGAGCACCGGCCTGAGCAGCAGCCTGAGCCCAGGCCTGAGCAGCAGCCAGAGCATCAGCCTGAGCAGCAGCCAGAGCATCAGCCAGAGCATCAGCCTGAGCACCGGCCTGAGCAGCAGCCAGAGCATCAGCCTGAGCAGCAGCCAGAGCATCAGCCAGAGCATCAGCCTGAGCAGCAGCCAGAGCAGCAGCCTGAGCAGCAGCCAGAGCACCGGCCTGAGCATCAGCCTGAGCAGCAGCCTGAGCACCGGCCTGAGCATCAACCAGAGCATCAGCCAGACCATCAGCCAGACCATCAGCCTGAGCAGCAGCCTGAGCACAGGCCCGAGCAGCAGCCTGAGCACAGGCCTGAGCAGCAGCCAGAGCACCGGCCTGAGCATCAGCCAGAGCACCGGCCTGAGCACCGGCCTGAGCAGCAGCCAGAGCATCAGCCTGAGCAGCAGCCAGAGCATCAGCCTGAGCAGCAGCCTGAGCAGCAGCCAGAGCATCAGCCTGAGTACCGGCCTGAACACCGGCCTGAGCAGCAGCCTGAGCACAGGCCTGAGCAGCAGCCTGAGCATCAGCCTGAGCACAGGCCTGAGCAGCAGCCTGAGCAGCAGCCAGAGCATCAGCCAGAGCAGCAGCCAGAGCATCAGCCTGAGCAGCAGCCAGAGCATCAGCCTGAGCAGCAGCCAGAGCATCAGCCAGAGCACCGGCCTGAGCACCGGCCTGAGCAGCAGCCAGAGCATCAACCTGAGCAGCAGCCAGAGCACAGGCCTGAGCAGCAGCCAGAGCATCAGCCTGAGCAGCAGCCTGAGCACAGGCCCGAGCAGCAGCCTGAGCACAGGCCCGAGCAGCAGCCTGAGCACAGGCCCGAGCAGCAGCCTGAGCACAGGCCTGAGCAGCAGCCAGAGCACCGGCCTGAGCATCAGCCAGAGCACCGGCCTGAGCACCGGCCTGAGCATCAGCCAGAGCATCAGCCTGAGCAGCAGCCAGAGCATCAGCCAGAGCATCAGCCTGAGCACCGGCCTGAGCACCGGCCTGAGCAGCAGCCAGAGCATCAGCCTGAGCAGCAGCCTGAGCATCAGCCTGAGCACAGGCCTGAGCAGCAGCCTGAGCAGCAGCCAGAGCATCAGCCAGAGCACCGGCCTGAGCACCGGCCTGAGCAGCAGCCTGAGCACAGGCCTGAGCAGCAGCCAGGGCACCGGCCTGAGCATCAGCCTGAGCAGCAGCCTGAGCAGCAGCCTGAGCACCGGCCTGAGCAGCAGCCAGAGCATCAGCCTGAGCAGCAGCCAGAGCATCAGCCTGAGCAGCAGCCAGAGCATCAGCCTGAGCAGCAGCCTGAGCAGCAGCCAGAGCATCAGCCTGAGCACCGGCCTGACCACCGGCCTGAGCAGCAGCCAGAGCATCAGCCTGAGCAGCAGCCAGAGCATCAGCCTGAGCAGCAGCCTGAGCATCAGCCTGAGCAACGGCCTGAGCATCAGCCAGAGCATCAACCTGAGCAGCAGCCAAAGCATCAGCCAGAGCACAGGCCTGAGCAGCAGCCAGAGCACCGGCCTGAGCAGCAGCCAGAGCACAGGCCCGAGCAGCAGCCTGAGCACAGGCCCGAGCAGCAGCCTGAGCACAGGCCCGAGCAGCAGCCTGAGCACAGGCCTGAGCAGCAGCCAGAGCACCGGCCTGAGCAGCAGCCAGAGCATCAGCCTGAGCAACGGCCTCAGCAGCAGCCAGAGCATCAGCCTGAGCACCGGCCTGAGCACCGGCCTGAGCACCGGCCTGAGCAGCAGCCAGAGCACAGGCCTGAGCAGCAGCCAGAGCATCATTCTGAGCAGCAGCCAGAGCATCAGCCAGAGCACCGGCCTGAGCACCGGCCTGAGCAGCAGCCAGAGCACCGGCCTGAGCGTCAGCCTGAGCAGCAGCCAGAGCATCAGCCTGAGCACCGGCCTGAGCAGCAGCCAGAGCATCAGCCTGAGCAGCAGCCAGAGCATCAGCCTGAGCACTGGCCTGAGCACCGGCCTGAGCAGCAGCCAGAGCACTGGCCTGAGCATCAGCCTGAGCAGCAGCCAGAGCATCAGCCTGAGCACCGACCTGAGCAGCAGCCAGAGCACAGGCCTGAGCATCAGCCAGAGCATCAGCCAGAGCACAGGCCTGAGCAGCAGCCTGAGCAGCAGCCTGAGCATCAGCCTGAGCATCAGCCAGAGCACAGGCCTGAGCAGCAGCCAGAGCATCAGCCTGAGCACCGGCCTGAGCAGCAGCCAGAGCATCAGCCTGAGCAGCAGCCAGAGCATCAGCCAGAGCACAGGCCTGAGCAGCAGCAAGAGCATCAGCCTGAGCAGCAGCCAGAGCACCGGCCTGAGCAGCAGCCAGAGCACCGGCCTGAGCAGCAGCCAGAGCACCGGCCTGAGCAGCAGCAAGAGCACCGGCCTGAGCAGCAGCCAGAGCATCTGCTCGAACAGTAGCCAGAGCATCAACAGCAGCCGCAGCCTGAGCGGCAGCCACAGCCTCAAGGTCAGCCTGGGCATCAGCCTCAGTCTCAGCCTCAACCTCAGCCTCTGCCTCTGCCTCAGCCGCAGCCTCAGCCTCAGCCTGAGCAAGCCACAGGGAGAGGCTGAGTAGAGTCAGAGCAACGCCATTGGCTGAGGCTCAGCCTCACTCTGGCTATTTCTTTGACTCAGCCTCAGCCTGAGCATCAGCCTTAGCTCTGTCAATGGCTCACCTCTGGCTCAACTCAGGCTCTGCCTATGGTTCTGGTCTGACTTTATCTATGGCTCAGCTCAGGCTCTACAAAAATCTATACTCTTCATATAGAAACTTCCCTAAAACCTGGCCAAGGCTACACCACGGTTCGATAAGAAAAACAAATAAAATTCCTGAGCAGCGAACACATGTTATTTATTTAATAATAAAAAAATATAATGACAACCTTAAAAACCATACTAGGAAAACATAAAATTAAAATAAAATCTTTGTAAGACATTACGCAAATATAAATTTGATTTGTATAGCCTCGCTGTTTACACTCCCAGCGAATCACATTTGGCTAGTGCAGGGTATAGCAAGCGCTGATGATGGTCGGAGTAGTTAGTCGATCAAAGCTTCGTTTCTTGCTGTTCAAAAATTAAATAAAATTTATTTAAAACTCATTTTTATTTAAATGACAATTGAAACATACCTCGGGTCGCCATACAGCGGATAGAACTCATCGGGATGCATGTCAACGCCAGGCGCCGTCTTCATGCGTTTTACGCAAACACATTCCTCATTGCTGCCATCACATGGAGCCGACTCGATCCAGCGTTCTGGCGAGCTCAAGAATACTGTCAGCGGATCGGAGTCTATCGACTGCATTACACGTTCATCATACAAATCTAGCCACTCCTCGGAATCAGCTCTCACATCCAACAAGTGCGGCTGGCAGCGCCGCACAATCTTGCACAAGAGATAATCGAAGGCCAAAGCCTTGGGTTGCTGATAAGCGCCTATATGTAGACGCCAGCGTGCCATATAGAGCTTATAGATAAGATGGAAGTCGTCGTAGCGATACTCAATGCGTTGGCCATCCGGTGCAATGCGTGCCTTGAGGAATACATCATCAAATTGCATCTCTTCGTCACTCAACACCTTTAGGCGCTTGTTATCGCGCCGCAAATAATCCCATTTGTCCACATCGAGCCCGCTGCGACTATTGTGAATAATATCAAAGAGGTAGCCATGTCCCATCATTGGATACGTGAGCAGCTCACTTTTATCCAGAATCAGTGCCTTTATCAGCTGCACTCCGCGCCCGTTATTATCATCGCGCAGAGAGCGCAATATTTCGCTTTTCATATCAGCAAAAATTTTATCCACGCAGACCAGCCCGTTGTGCTCGTGCTAGGGAATTAGTAGTATATTATATATACATATATATTATTAGGTATACATTAACAGCTACTCACATCAAAGCTTTTACCACAAACTTGTTCCCAGTAATGCGAGAATGGCCCATGTCCGACATCATGCAGCAGCGCCGCAATCTCAACCGAACGTCGACACCATTCCGGCAGTTCCCGCTCATAGTTGGAATTGCGCTTGAGCGCAGTCAGCAAATCCTGTGCGCTCTTGTAAGTACTGCAATTGAGCTAGAGTTAATTAATTTCCGTAACACATCATAAGCAATTAGCTTACCCAATGCAGTGCTCGTAGCGCGTCTGCGTAGATTGTGGACTGACGGCCAATGAGAGCAAGCCCGTTTGCTGCACTCTCTTGAGGCGCTGGAATATGTCATGATTGACGATCTCCTCAATGTGACTGGGAATCTCAATTACGCCATGAACCTCATCTTCAATCAGCATCTAGAGGGAGGGGGAAAATAGAATAGGCAAAAAGCAAAGGGAACTTGTCAATGAAATTTACTTTGCTTGGGACTTTCTCTCTGTATGTGTCGCCTCGGCTAGCAAATGAGAACTGACAAATCCGATTTATGGAATTGAGACACTGGTTAGGCAAGTTCTTCTAGAGAGATTCAAGTGGTCTGAGAAGGCATGTAACGTAACACGATACAAAGCAAGGCTTGTATATTTGTATATACAAAAATACATTTATATACATATACATTTTTTTGTTGTTTACATTTGAGTTTACTTCATGAATATGCCGAGCTTGAGCTATTAAATAATTAAAAAACATTGTCCATGACACTTGACATATTGCACACTCAGCTTTTTTAGCTTTGGTTACATACAGCATGGCGGTGCCAATATGCCCCACTTAAATTGCATACAACTGCAGGGTATAATCAGCTGTCGCGGGAGACAACTGTTTACCGTTGCCATAGCAACCAGAAACTGGGCTGATGCTCCGATTTGACCGACCTTCGCAATATTATAAATGAAAAGTTCACTTACATGAGGAGCTGTTGCTGCCCCATCGCAGCTCAGTAATTGTTGTCGCAGCAGCAGCTGCTGTTGCTGTATGGGTAGAGCGGGCACCTGAGTAGAGTGCGAGTTTTGGGCATTGGTGGCACACAGCAAACTGGCTGACATTTGGTATGTCTGCTGACGTCGTAGCTGAGACAGTAGAATAGGGTGGCAAAAACGCCACAGGAAACACGTAGATAACGTTATATTCGCCAAACTTATTTAGCAATTGGCAAATATTAAACAAAAAGCACGTAAACACAATTAGCTTCAGACAAATCAGCTGACTGCTACGAGTACAGGGCTGTTCAATTTCGAGCTTGTTGGCTGCCAGGGCTGCAAAGCAGTTGCGCAAAAGAGCTTTTTGCGCAAGACAAACGTTAGCTAAATTCAAATTCAAATTAAAAATAAATAAAAAGCATTGCCAATATGTTTGATAATTTCAAATTGAACTTTGTAATGCAGATCGTAACTAAAACAGAATTTGAACAATAATATTTTATTTTATTATTTCACCTAAAAGTATGCAAGCAAATATATTTAATTTAAAAATAATATTTGAATTTTGTAAAATAGTTTTTTTATTATTTCACCTAAAAGTATGCAAGCAAATATAATTAATTTAAAAATAATATTTGAATTTTGTAAAATAGTTTCATATGCAATTGTAATTTAAGCAGTTGAAACAAGTTTTAAATCAACATTTTTTTTTAATTTAATACTAATAATAACAACATATAATATAACTTAATTACAATTTTTATTTAGAATAAAAAAATTTTATTTCTATTCATCTAAATATATAAAATATTTAAAGTTTGATTAGCTAAATTATTAAAATTTAAATCAAATATAAGAATTACGTCACATAAATTGATATAAATATTTATTACCAAATCAAATTCACGCGCTAAATAAAGCCGCTTTATAGCAAATTCGAATTCGTACCAGCTTTTGGGCGCAATGCATGTGCGAAGGCAGACGTAAATATAATAAAGAATATACTTTTTTATGGGAGAGCGCCGTCGCATTGAAATGAAATCGAAAGTAGCTTTTGACCCACAGCTGAAAATGGAACAAAAGAGCGAATTATCCAAAGAGCATGGCAACAGACCAAGAGAGAGAGAGAGAGAGAGCTAAAACGAGCAAATGAGCGAAATACACACACAGCATAGCGGCATAGTCCGTTCGCTTGATTGTTTGGATAATTTCGAGTTACGTATGAATGCAATGCCCAGTAACAGCACGTACACAAACACATACAAAGAGAACTGCATCTACATACTACACATGCACATATAGAGAACAGTAATTGCAGCAAGCAGGCCAATTGCGGTCAACGCACCTTTAAGATGAGCGAGAAGAGCACAGAACACCCAAGGTATTAAATACTATATGCACATACATACATACATATGTACATATATGCAATATGTACATGCAGAGGCAGACGCACACACAAGCATATTAATATGTATGCATGCAAACAATAAATCATAGACAAGCTGGCAGCTGGTACAAATAATAAATAAATTGCAAATTGAAAACAAACGGAAAACTAAACAAAACATTGAAAAACGATTTTTAAAAACATTAAGCAAAATAATAACATTTACAAATAATAATCATAAAAAAACGCCGGTTTTACACTTGACTAGGTGGAGCGAGAAAGACTGCGAGAGAGATAGACAGAGAGTAACAGTAAGAGAGGCAGAGCGTAATGAGACTAAGTGAGCAGCACACAGCATGAAACAGTGGGACAATATTAATTGGCTTAGCCTGATTTCAGGCAGTTCGCAATTGTTCTGGAACAGGTAAATACTTTAATTTGGGGTGGAAATGGAAGCTTTGAATAAGACAGCAGGTGAGCTGAACTAAGTTGTTTAATAGCTGCTATCAAATATGCTAAGGTAAAAACTATACTAAATTATATAATAAATATTACTTATACCTATTTATAAAATATAAAAATATATATATTTAGCCATTGACTAATTAACTTATATTATTTAAAAAAAAAAATAATTAGAATCAACTTAAAATTTTTGCATAACTAACTAAGTACTTGTTCCACTATTATTATACTATATTATACATTTTATATTAAATATACCTATTTATAAAATATAAAAATGTATCTATTTAGCTATTGACTATTTAACTTATATTATTAAAAAAAAAAATTAGAATCAACTTAAAATTTTTGCATAACTAACTAAGTACGTGTACCACTGTTATTATACTAAACTATAAATTTTATATTAAATATACCTATTTATAAAATTTTAAAATATTTGTGTTTAGCCTTTAACTAAATTAAATTATATTATTAAAAAAAATTACAATCTACTCTAAATTTCTTCATATCCAACTAAGCCTTTGTACCACTGTTCGATAGCAAAGTAATTGATGCTTTCTCTCCCTCTCCCGCACTCAGAACACGCAATCACCACCCAAGCCGCCACCCAGTGTGCCAGACGGAGAGCGACGATAAAGTATAGAGAAAAGTGAGAGTTTCAGGCATGCCGCAAAGCTTGCAGCATGCTTGAATTCGGTTCGTCAGTTGCCACACGACAGGACAACCGCACGGGCGGGCAGGCAGAACGCAATGCAGAAGCCGACGACGCGTCTGTTGGCAGTTACAAAATTCTAGAAAGCTATTCGTGAGTTGAAGCGTAACTGTAAATAAGATACTCTCGCCGCAGCAGCAGTTGAGTATCAGCTACTGATGTCAAATTAATACTAATTAAAGCGCAGCGTGCGATCTACCGGGCCAGCTGCTGCTCGCCAACTCTCAATTCTCTCAGGCTCTCTGAGCAAGTGAACAAGTTCTCTTTTCTGTTGCGAAAAAGTGCTCGTATCTTTATTGTATATATGTATCTGAATAAGGCCCATGCCAATGCGTACTCTCAGCAGCGTAGCCAGCCACCGTCAGTGGGCGAAAGACGCAACTGCCGACTACCGACTGCCGTGCCGACCGCCGACTGTCGACTGTCGACTGGTGCTGGTGAGCTGCTACGACGACCTTGCAATGCCCTTGAATGACACTCTTATTGCGACCAAGTCGCCGTCGTTGCCACTACAACTGGCGGTGCTGCCACGGCTGCCACGACGAGCGCTGGCAAAATACAGAAATGGATTTAAATTGAAATTGAAATTTTGTATCTCGTATTTGGCGTGAGCTATAGTGAGTGTGTCTCGGCGTGCTTGGCATTCGCCACGAACAGAACCCGACGGTCTTAGCTCCTGTTTTCTGATAATCACAACTTTCCGCCAGCCGTCGCGTGTGCGAAAGAAAGAGAGAGAGAGAGAGGCTTGTAAAAATACGGAAAAATTAAGCCAAATCCAATAAAGTCTTATCCCAAACATATCCGCCTCTAAAACAGTGCACACAATTTGATTATAAAATAATAAAAAGAAAAGAGAAAGAAAAGTGTTATCTAAGCAACTAGCGCCATCTGTGGGCGAGTGTGTGCGTGCGTGTGCACTAAAAGTGAAAGTTCAGGCCAGGCAAATCCTTCGTCAGCCCCCCTCGCTGGGTCACAGTTCCTTGGCACAGTTTTAAGGCGGAGGTGGCTATGTATATACTACATAACGATACCAAAGCACGCAATACATAGCCAAACATAACGACGACTTCCAAACTTTATATACCATATATAAATATATATATATTAACATAAATATATATACATATATATATATGTGCGATATTTATGCGACAGCTCTGACAACACATATTTTTTTATTACAACGTGAACGGTCAGGCCAAAAACTTGGAAAATAGAAAAAGGAATTCTATTGGAACCATAAAAAACAACAACAGCAACAGCTTATAGGCAGGTTAGTAAAAATTAATAATCATTATAGAATCATGGCTATATACACACGCATATATGAATCTTCTATACACACATAAGCTGTGCCGGATATAGTGTTTGTTGCTTTTGTTGTTTGCCCCATACAAATTAGCCAAGCTACATTGTTGTTGCCATAATTTATATAATTATTAACAAGTGTTTCAGCTTTATTTTGACATTGAACTGTTTAATATGGGTTTACGTGTGGAACATGAATGAATTAAGTAATATTTTCTGAGGAAATTAATATATGTTTTTTAGTGTTAACTTTGCACAGATTTAATTGAGTTTTAGAAAGGGAAGATTTTAATTTTGATTTATTTGTCATATTAAATAAATTAATAATAATAATCAAATAAATTAATAAATAAATTAAATTATAATTAATTTATTTATATTGTTATATATTTATTTTTTTCATATTTAATAAATTATAAATTATAAAAAAATAAATTATTAAATTCATTAATTAATTTGATTTTATTAAATTTTTTTTGCCATATTTAATAAATTAAAAATAATAATTAAATAAATTAATTGGTCTAAGATTCAATATTATTTAATATAAAAGACTTTTTTATTTTATTATATAATAATAAAATAATAATTATAAAATAAATTAAAAATTTAATTCGTCAGAGATTCAATACTATTTAATACTAAAGAGTATTTTATTTTATTATATTTTGATTTTAGTAAATTAATTTTGATAGACATTTATAGTTAAATTATTCAAATATTTAAATTTTATTTTAATTTATTTTATTTAATTTAAATTTAAACAATTTCTCTTTCACATACTTTTCCCAAACTACTTTCCATTTTCCTGCAAACAAAATCGGCACAAAAGAGAAAAACAACTTAACTACTGTTAAGCCAGTTACAGATATGAGCAATCGGCATTATTTCAAAGCAAATTACACCAACTATTCTATTTGTCTAGCTGTTTATCTGCCTAACAAGAAAGACAAACAACAGCAAAATCTATGCCCAGCCCTTGACACTTTCTTTAACAATACTTGGAGAGACTACTAACCCAAACAGGCTTCAATCATAGCCCATTCAAATCAAGGCACGAGCTGTAAGCGTAGCCAACGGAAAACGAAAGCATGTGAAAATCGAAAGTATCTGTATCTGTATCTGTAGCTGTATCTGTAGCTGTGTATCTGTGCGTGCGTCTGGATCCAAAACAGCACAAGCGTTTTTCGCATCGTTGTTGCTCTTGTTGTTGTTGTTGTTTTTGTTATTATTATTATTATTGTGGCGGTGCTTGGCTTTGTTTGCTTTTGACATTTCGGTGGGTAGCAATGTCATACAAATATAAATAAAATACACGCGCTGCCCCACCAAAGGAAGCCACCCACACCACACACAAAGAAGAAAAAAAAAACACACGCACTGACCGCGAGATACTCGACTACTTAGCGCTATCCATAGACACAACTTGACATAGAACGTGGCGTGGCGTGGCGCTTCTGTATGAGCTGTATAATCTATTGATTGTTTTGACATCCACAAAAATTAACCAACAATCGATTGGGCGCCCGCCAAAGTTTCCACGGCTCCGGCGGGCTCCTGACGCTCGGCAATGTCGCAAAGGCGCTGTAGCATACAATTCATAGGCAGTGTAGCTTGTTACGTGCGTTTGTCAATTTGGCTAATTCGCCATAAATAAAAAAAATATATGTATATTATGTAGGTATATATATTAATATATTATCTTGCTTATTTTGTATTTATAAATAAGAAATATCATTCTGCGCCAGCACAGTCAGCTGTTGTGGCTTGTAGAGTGGGCGACACAGAAAAAGAAAGAAATGCCAAACTAAAGTATGGAAAGTTTGTGTAGAATTGTATATAGAAATCTATACAAATACATAGATATTCATATTATATATACAGACATATAGTTAACAATTATGCAAGATCATGTGAGGATAATTGAAGGCCTTGCTCTGTTGCTAATGCTATTTTTGATTAATGAGCCAAAGTAAGTTCAAAGCTAATATACAAATTTGAACATAGAAAGAGACAGACTAGCTGGTATTATGCTCTGCTATTGCCATCTCTCTTTTTATGAGTTTCTCATCTATAAAACTTATCTGCCAAATCCCTTATAACAACAGCAATCAATTTGTTCAAAGCAAATCTGCAACGTGAACTGATAACGATTCGTATACAACTAAGCGCTAATAGCCGAAACATTTGGATAACATATTATCAAAATCACAGCGGGATATCAAGTGGCTTTCGTTGACAGTCATTTGTATAGCTGATAAGCTAGATGGCTATTGTATATACTATGGACTGAGCTAAAGATATTTGCAAACTATTTCGAATCATGTAATGTGAAGAGAACGACGAAGCGTGAATACCCTGAAGAAGATTCTATTTTTTTTATAGACTATATCTAAACTATATATCATAAACAAAAGTCAAATCTAGCTGGGATAAATCAGATAATTTAGAAAACTTCCACTAAACTAGCTTACTGCTCCATAGATTCCTACCAATTCCAGCTTTCACTTTCATTTGTATATAAATAAATATAAATAATTAAGAATTTCCTTAAGCAGGATATACCTACTATTCGATTTCTATCTACTCAATACAATATTTAATGTGCCACAGTTGATCAACATAGCGTGTTGCCCTTTCTCTCTCTCTCTCTTTCTCTCCCTGTCCCTCCCAGTGGCTGAGCAGACAACGACGTCGCTGATCACGAGCATTTCTCTATGCAAGCGGCTGTCTGGCAATGGGCAGCGGTAAGGTGCGGGCAGAAGGTCGCCTCTGTCGCTGCATTTGTCTTACCTTTGGGATTGCAGCGATTACGCTTACCCATACAAGCTCAGGCTGGCAAACACACAGATACGTGAGACACACAGAGATACACAGCTACAGATGCAGCTGCAGCTACTGTTACAAATGCTCACACACACACACACATACAGTCGGGGCATAGAGACATCACAGTTGATCAGTGACAGGCCAGACGCTGGCGGTGCGATTTGCTGCGCTTCGATTTTGCTGCCTTATCAATCAGCGCAAGTTCGCTTAATGCCAAAAAAAATATATATAAATAAAAAAAAAAACGCTTTCAGTGCATGCTCGCCACAGAACCGCCGCAGACGTGGTGCAGTCCCAGTCCGAGACCGTAAAGTTGTCGTCGTTAGCACCCAAATAAAGTAAAGTAAAGTGTATATATATTAGAGTTGGTGCCACAACACGAATCGGTAACGGAAACGGTAACGGGTTACCAAGCGATCAGGCAGCAGCAGCAGTTGGTGTATGTGAGTAAGCGAGACAGCGTTCGTACGGTTCGGTTCACACTACGATTCGGTTCAGTTCAAAACGGGTCAGCAAGTGCACTCTGTGTTTTCAAATCGATCGGCTATAAATAAATGCAAATTTGTTATCAATAGTCATAATCGAAACGCCGGCGCGGCATGATTAAATAACGCCCCCGCACCCTTGAAGTCATGTCAGTGCCAGGTGAACTCAAGCCGAAACTGTTGATGCTACAAAAATATATATATAATTATGAGTGATATGATAACGATATGAGTTGCTTTAACTAGGCTCGGAAGTCAGATAATACTTTAACATTTTCAGTTAACATGGAACTGTCTCTATGAAGTTGTTGAAGATATTTGAAAACATAAAACAGAATTGAAATATCTTTAACATTATTTTTTTTGATATATTTCAAGATTTTTTTTTTTTTATAATTTATATAGACAAATACGCACTGGCTTTAACAAAGTCGCATTAGATTTTCTATGTAATAAATACCTGTGGCCGGCCAGACAGACAAAGCTGCTCAAGCTGTCTGTATACAAATACAAAGTGCAATATCATCTGTGAAATGCAAATACTATAAACTAAAATATAGCTAATCAGGCCACTAACTATATTCTCTTTGATAATACTTTACGTATATTATAGAAAATGTGAGTCAGTCAACGTATAGAAAGGTGAAACTAATTAGGATTGCTGACTAACTAGCTGGCAGGCCGAGTCTTTAACTATGCTTTAAAGCAATATAACTCAATATATATATGTATATATTCAACTTGACCTTCGGCCCGTGGACAATATATCTTCTATCTTTAAATTGACACCTTAACGGCGTATGTCTTTTATTATTCGCTTGAGCAGAAAACAAAGTTAACTAATCAAACTTGATGCAAAAGTTCTTGCGGTTAGGGTGCCACTTGAGCTACAGACAGAGACATATCAATTGATTAACACGCCGGGCCACACATTTCGCCCAATTTAATTCAATTAAGCTGCTTACGGGTGACACTACAAACTGGCCTGAGAAGTAGCTATCTAACTACGTTTTTTTCGGACACTGCGTGGCAGCTGGCGACGACGCACTTGCGAGAAAGTAAGAACAGAAATTGTGAGCTACTCATCAAAACAAAACATAAATTCCGTTGAAAAGAATTATAAATTTGAATATAAAAAAAAAAAAGTATAAGAGAAAAGTTAAAAACGGAAATGTTCCTTTTGGAAAATACACAAATGCGTTGTTCAATTTTTATTTATAGCAAATTCTTAGTTTCGACTGATCCACATGCAGTATACGACTGCCCACAGATACTATATAAATCTGTGATTTTTATTATTATTAAAAAAGATATAAGCTGAATTCTATTTTCAATTTTTTAGTATATGAAAATGATTTTCTAAATTTTTTTTAGCTGGGTTAGGTTAAATATTAGTACATTGAACTTCTTTAGTCAAAAATTCTTTAGATTTCTTAATGTAGACATTTTCTTGTTTATTTCAGTTCTATTTAGTCATAAATTATATAATATTCTTAATTAGTTGACATTTTTTTTATAATTTGATAATTTTCTTGTTTTCTATAAGCTGTTCTCTTCTACTTTTGACAGCCGCTGGAATTAATTTAATAATTTCCGAAATGTTTTTATATAAAAGTTTCTTACTTTCTGCTAGCTCTCTCTTCCCCTCTCTCTATCTATTTTGCGCGTCATCTGCCGCCGCCCAAAACGCATTTAGTCATTTGGACCTGGTCCAAAAACCATTTTCATTTTGGCTCTAGCAAAAAAGGGACTGAAACAAAGTGAATGCGACGCGATCTCTCGCTCGCTCAATATGCAACCAAAGGTGGCAATATGATTCAGAAAGATGTCCGTTCGCCATATGCCATATGTATATATACAACTAGATAATTAATGCTGCTCTTTGCTTAATGAAACATTTACTGATAAATAAACAGAGCGCAGCTGACCTCCTTAAGTCGATCGATTGCCAGGGGCGCGAATCGCTTTTATTTATTTACAATTGTTGCTTGCAGCCTTTGGCAAAGCTTAAGTGCAATGTTTATTAAGCTTCCTATGCTGGCTGCCAGCAAAAGTTGTATAGAAAAGCCCAAACACAACAAAAATGTGGCTAAGTTCAAGGCCAATTAACAGAGAACCAAAAAAAAAAAAAGAAACAGCGACGCGATTGGTGCATTCGCTGTGCTCCTCTTGGGTTGGGCTATATCTGAATTGGTTTACTATATGTGGGCGTGCCTTTCAGCACCTGATCGGGCGAGCACGTGTTGCAGTTGACATAGCGACAACAATAAAAAAGCCAACCACCTGCCAATTGTTCTTTAAAAACAAAAAACAAACTGCAATTAGTATTTAACAATTGTTTTTTTTTTTTTTTTTTTGGTTTGCCTAAATTGTATTATTGACTTGACCACGTGCCGCTACTACAAAAGAGAACTTTAATTAAATTTTATTTAATACAAATATGTAAAACACTTAAGATTTCATTAACATATGCCGAATTGTCAGGCGTTTATTAGATGATATAATAGATATTTTTTTTATTTATTTATTTTATTTATTTATTTATTTTTTTGCTGTCACATTTATTAAGTTCACAGCGCACACAAATGCCCCAAAAGACAAACATTTGATATATTTATCGAATTGTGAATATGTTAAAAATGCATTAGTGCAAATGCCAACTGCTCATAATAGCCCGAATAGGCTATTTAAATAATTGACAGGCAGCTAAAATTAATTCATTCGCGAAAAATATAAAAAATAATTGCCAGCTGTTTTTCGCATAGAAACAAAAGGAAAAACAAAAACAAATACAAGAAGCAAAAAAAAAACAGAAAGGAAAATGCAGAGAAAGCATAACAATTTGAGTAAAATTTATTTGTTTACTTGCGAAAAACTCGCCTGTTTCTTGGGCTTTAGTCAGTCTACGAAAATAATAATGCCAGCAGACACGTCATTTAAGTATATCTATTTATCATTCATTATATGTATATATATTCTATTTGATTTTGCAGCATTGTTGCAGTTGCCGCCGTTGGCACCACACCGCCCACCGCTGAGCGCAATATTTTGACGTGACGTAAATGAATGAGCCCGGCGATATACCATTAACACTCAGTAGCACGCCGGACAATAGGCCGCCCTGCAGCATTATCTCCATAATACCAAACATAGGGATGTCATCATGCCGTGGTCGTGCCGAGGCATTCGCACGCAGTCTGTCCTCAAAGCTGCGCACCTTGGGATCACAGGTGAGTTAGCAATAGATTTAATGAAGTGTAGATTTCATAAGGATCAGTTATGAATACTCCTTCAAGCAATACTCTTTGATTATAATTCGTAAAAATTAATATAAATATAAGTAAATATCATTCATTGATGACGTAGACTAGCTCATTAGAGCCCTAATATTTAAGAGCTAAGATACCCAGTATTTTTGAAGTCTTAATGAAAATTCTACAAAAATTATTCAATCCAAGCAATCCCATTATTGTCAAGCCGTTGCTCAACCCATTGGGGCTCCAGTAAATTTATTCAGATTTCGTACAAGTTACATAATATTTCTATAGTAATTTCACAACTTTGAAAATGAATTTACTACGCAAGCCCGCACCCGACATCAATTCAATTGCGGTCATGGCAATGAGCGCATTTCGCGTGATGACACTTCACGAGTATCGCGGCAGATATGTGGTACTGCTCTTCTATCCGGCTAATTTCTCATTTGTGTGCCCGACGGAATTGCATGCGTTCAGCGATCGGGCCCAGGAGTTCCGCAGTGTGGGCTGCGAGGTGATTGCCTGTTCGACGGACAGTCATTTCGCTCACTGCGCCTGGATGATGCAGCCGCGCAAGGCGGGCGGCCTGGGCGAAATCGATATACCATTGTGGGCAGATAAGTCGATGAAGATAGCTCGCGACTATCAGATGCTGGACGAGGCAACAGGTCTGGCTCATCGGGGCATGTTCATTATCGATCGCGTTGGCGTCGTACGGCATATCTCGGTTAACGATTTGGGAGTGGGCCGCAGTGTCGAGGAGGCACTGCGTCTGGTCCAGGCCTTTCAGTATACCGATGAGTTTGGCGAGGTTTGCCCAGTTAATTGGAGACCCGGCGCCAAAGCCATGAAACCAGACTTGGCTGGCAAAGAAGATTACTTCAAGAATGCCACATGAAACTAAATACATATTAAAAGCTTAATACACGAAGGAGTGCAAGCAGAACATGATCTATTCGTAATACGAATTTGTTAACAAGATTAATAAATGAGGAAGATGAAACTATTTTTAAGGCTTTATTTATAGGAAGTGTCTATACTCTCTTAATTCCAATATTAATCAATTTTCCTTCGCTCCATCTCTTTCTTTTTTGTATTGTAGGCGAACGAGGAGGGGGTGGCCAATCCAGAGGATGAACCCATTATAAATGGCAGCACCACCAACACCTGGGTCAATGCACACGAATCGGAACAGACTGTCACCGATTTGCAGCCACTGCGCCAGGAGTCAGATTCATTCTTCGACTTTGACTGCGAGCTGGAATCGCCGGGCAGCCCAGTGGATGAGTGCGAGTACCTGCGTCTCATAGAAACCGCCTCGAATACACCACACAACTCAACCGCTGAGTCTGGCTATGCGTGCGCCTCGGCGGCCAGCAGTCACAGCAGCACAGATGGTCCCTACTTTGATGCCGCCACCGGCGGCACACAGGAGCTGCTGGTTACCACCAAACAGCCGACACAGACCGAGCGCAGCAAAGTGCCCGGAACGGAGCACAATGAATATGTGAACACATTGCAATTGAACGGAACACATGAGCCAATGACTAATGGCAATCAGCAGGAGCAGAAGGAAGAACAGGAGCAGAAGGAGAAGGAGTTACAGCAACAACAGCTGAACAAAGAATTGGAACTGAAGCAGACGGAGCAGGCAAGAGAAGAAGAGGATGAAACGCTGCTGCAGGCGCAAATCTTAAGCGAGCTGCAGCTGCACAGCGAAAGCATCAAGAGTCCAGATAATGGCTTTAGCGAGGAACAAGTGGAGGAGCCAGCGCTGGTCAACGGCTACATAGATGAGCCAGAGCCAGTGCCAGAGCAACAACTTGAGCATGAAAAGATAGCTCCAACAGCCGAAGTTGCGGAGGATCAAAAAATGCCAGACAGCGGCACAGATGAGGTCGACAAATGCACTGAGAGCAGCAGTCTAACTGTGGACGTGGAGCTGGCGCAGCTGGACCAGGCTCAACAGGCTGCCGAGGAGAGCAAAGAGAAAACGAGCCATGGCATTGACACCACAGACGACGAGGACGATTGTCGGCCGCAGCGCGTGCGACGCTGCTCCTCGCTGAAAACGGGCAAAACGCCGCCGGGTACGCCGGGCCGCAAGAAGATCGTGCGCTTCGCCGATGTGCTGGGCCTGGACTTGGCGGATGTGAAAACCTTCCTGGACGAAATACCAACTATACCGAAGTCAGCGTTCGAGGATTTGGAAATACTGGACTCGGAGCCGCCGCTGCAGCTGGGGCCCAGGTCCGATAAGCTGTTGATGCCGCTGTTCCAGCAGCCGGGCGGACTGGCCACATTCCTCGATGCGGTGCGCGAGAAGCAGGTGTCGCTGGAGAACGCCGCTGTCACCGACAGCATCAATCAGACAATCGCCGGTTCGGTGCGCGTACGCAATCTGGACTTTCACAAATCCGTGCATATACGCTACTCGCTGGACGGCTGGCGCAGCTATGCCGATCTGCAGGCCAACTACGTGGAGAACTCGTGCGACGGCTTCTCCGATAAGTTTACGTTCGTGCTCTTTGGCAATTCGCTGCATGTGGGGCAACGTTTGGAGTTTGCCGTGCGCTTTCAGTGCAAGGGTCAACAGTTTTGGGATAACAATTATGGCGCCAACTACTGCTTCCAGTGCTTGCCCAGCTCGAATCACACGGCATCGCCGGCGTCTGTGGCGAATGGCGCCGTGCAGTCGCATCATGGCAGCAATTTGGTCGGCCTGCTAAGCCCCACGGCGGGCGATGCCTGGTGCAGTTCGTTCTACTAACTAAACTAAACTAAACTAAACCATCTCTAGTTAGTAGCAGTAGTAGCTGGGGGCACTCCGAGGAGGCAGTAGACGACGCGGACGCGGGTCGTTGCAGTCAATGTCCGAGAGAGGCGCAGCGCCGTCAATGCCATTGGACATCAGCAATTGGTGACGGCCTTGACGGCGTCTGTGCCACGGGCATCTGTCACACCCAGAGATCAGAGATCATAAACAATATAGAGCAAGATGCAGTCCCCAATCCCTCCCAAACACACACACAGACACACATACAGATACCCCTCACTCTCACCCTCTCTCTCTTTCTCTCTCTCTCTAACTCTTGTACGTAAGGCAAATGTTTATATTTTTATAGAGTGAAAAGTTGAAGCAGCAGACGGAGCTGATGATGGAGAAGAGACAGCCGCTTCGATAACCAAGCGAAATCAAGTTAAAGTTAAAGATTGGCCCGAACAAGAGAAAATATATATGAATAAACAGAGCCAGCAAAGTGCGAATCCCAATGATAGTTATTAGTCTTACGTTATAAGAAGAGCAAGTGATAACTAATGATGATGAATGATAATGATGATGATGATAATGATCAATGATGAACAGTTTTTAATGTCTACTACAATTTTGATTTCTGTAATTCTCCTTATATATATATATTATGGTTTATGCATTGTTCAGCCAGGTATATGGAGGGGGCTCCTCGATTCAGTTAACTGTTTATAACCAAATAACAAACTTTTATTTTCTAGTCAATTCAAGTTTACCATAAGACTTCAAACCGGCTACAGCACACCTTAGCCAACTACTACTACAAGGCGGAGCAAAAAGCCTTAGCCGAATCTCTTGCCAAAAAGAAAAACAAAGAAAAACTCGTTAGAAAATGTGCCAACAGATGCGCATTTAACTCCAAGACGCCAATCTTGGCTCATCTATGTGAGACAATTACAGAATTTCCTCGCACCCACCCCCAACCCCCCTCGACGCCTCCTTTGCCACATGCTGAACAATCGTCTTTTCGCTATGCCAAAATAATAATTATTAAATGTTTTTGTTTTCTGTTTTTGTTTTATTTTTATTATTATTTTTATTTTTATTTTAAATTTAGTGCGACTTTATTTTACGATTTCGATGTTTTTTTATGTATAATATTATATACACACAGACACACACATATAAACGATATACATACATACAACATAATATATAAATATATATATATAAAATATACGAAATAAAAAATTATAATAAATTATAGTTACATTTTTGTGGCTTGTTTTCGTTTATTAACTTTTTAAGTTTAAGAATGAGGTTCGGTTCATCTCAGCAGTAGAGAGTTATCATAGAACACGTTACGAAATTGTCCAACACTAATCACACACACACACATACACATACACTTATATATCAGGGATAACCAAGAACCTAAATACAAATAGTTAATTGTTATAAAAAGAAATGAAATTTAATAACGAAAACAAAACGCAGCTACCTCAACGTTTTCAATTGGGAAAACTACGTAAAAGTTAATGAAGCAAATCTATAATAATGTTATATATGTTTATTGCATAGCAAACATGTAAAGATACCAACCCAATAAAAAAAAAACTAACTTTAAAAGTTACAAAATATTTATACAAAAGGCAACAGAAAAACTATGAAAACAAAAAAAAAGTGAACCAAAAACTCACACAAACTTTTAGAACGCCCCACGGCAAAGGCCCCCATTAACAATTAGACTGAAGCGTGAGTATAATGACAGCCAGCCCAAAAATAATTTAAATGTTATACACACACACACACAAATATACACACACATGTATATACATGTGTGACTGCTTATAAAATTCGCCTAGAAAAACAGTTCCAAAGAACATGGTCTTCAAGGTACAGATTGTTAAAATTAGTTTGTCTAGCGCGCGGGGCTTCAATGTCAAAACTAAAGATTTAATAAATAAATAAACTTTACCCAGTAAAACTTACGAATTTCTTTGTATTTTGGGCAAAACAAAATGTGTAACGGACATTCTTCAAAAAAAAAAGTTCAAAGTTCAAAAGGAATTTCCTTTGGCATGTCCAACAGGGTGGCAACGCCATGCCTTACATGTGCATTGTTTACGCAGCAAACAACTGCCTAGACTGCTCGCAGAAGCTCAATGCTATGAACATTATTTTGACTCTTGTACAAATCAGCTTTAAGTCTTTATTATAAAAAACTGTTTTAATACAAATTTGAATTTAAATATATTCTGTTAATATTTATACATATATGCAGCATATTTATGTTGAAATAAAGAGTTTTTAATATATTTTCAGTATAAGAAAAACATCTTGAGCATGGCAAATTATATACACTGCATAATTCATATACATATAGAGTTCTAGCTAAACTTTGCCTTATGTTTAAACAAATTGCACTTGAAATCAAGCGTAAATGCATGACAACGGTATTTCAAATACACAACTCTGCTGCTGATGCTAGAAACCCTTAGCAAACTTCATCTTCCATGGCCGGCTCCTCGTCGTCCGGTTGGGAGACGCTGACCTCAGCGAAGTCCTCCTCCACGCTGTCCACAAAGCTGGAGACTCTGCAAGCAATTAAGTAAACACACTTTAAGTGGCCAGCAATTTGTTGCATGTGGCATGTGGTATGTGTCTTACTTCTCAAAATCGCATTGCGGCAACAGACCCACGTCCTTGAAGTGACCAACGCCCCCGCCGAATCGGAGCTGCGTGCAGAGACGCAGCAGCGCCAAGAGCAACAGAAACATGCCCGCCACATAGCTCAGCCAGAGATTGTGGGGAAACAGTATCAGTGCCACGCCCATGGCGACATAAATGGGCGCCGGCCGCCAGCTGCCCAGCCAGGCTGACAAACGCCAGCAGTCCAGGCAGCAGGCGTGCCTCTGGTAATTATCACTGAAAATTAAAAATAAATAAATATATGTGAGCGCAAACATTAAATTTATGACCTTCCCTTCAGCTCGAACTTCATCCCTACTTACTCGCCACATTGTAGCTGCAGGAATATGTTTATCAGCCATTTTATCTCAATGAACAGCACCAGCAGAGCTGAAAAACTGCCCGAACATTAAAATATTTATGATGCGACGACAAAGCAAAGTGTTCAGACTCACAGTATATAGAGGCCCGCCTGATAGCCATGCATGTAGACATCAACGCCCACTCCGCAGATAACTGAAATGAAAAATGACCACAAATTGGCTGTTGGCTGCTCAAGAAATTGACTATTGGCTATTGGTATTGGTATTGGCAGTTGGAGTTGTGGTTGGGTTCTATGATGAGCTTTTCGTGCTACAGAATATGCGTATAAAACAATATGGGATTGTGTCTACGCAAATAACATTGGCTTGACGGCCATAAAATATGGCCAAACGCAAATATGTAATCTAAGTAACATTGATGAGACAGTCGATATGTACGAGGGTTGAAGTAAGAGTTTTGGCATTGCTAAGGCTAAGATGGGGCTGTGATTAAATGACTGAATAGGATATTCTTTTGCTAAGAAATAAAAATGAGGCAAAGTTTTAGTCAATAAAATATTTAAAACTGAGATATACAAAAATATAAAAATAATTTATATAATTTAAGTAAAACCTAAAAAAAAATATACATATATATAATTATTTTAAAAAATAAATAAATAAATAAAAAACAAAATTATTAAAATTAAATTATACATATATGATAAAAGAGCAGAATTTGATATCCTTTTGCTAAGATAAATTGATAAAAGGCGTCAATTTTAATATATTAAAATATTATTTGAATATATAAAACATTTAGCTTCTTTAGCTTTGACTATCTTCAATTTACCCAAACTCAGAACTTTTCAAACTACCCACTTCCTCAAGTATATGCATACTCACATATTTATATATATTATCTTCTAACCATATTATGCCTATCAGCGGTTACTTTCCCTATGTGTAAATTATGACTCAACAAAGCAACAACAACAATAAATATAAAATAAGAAAAAGCACGACAAAATGCGCAAATCCACTCAAAACTCAATCTAATTAAGTTGTTATTGTATGCGCCGGGAAAACAAATTCGATTTGGACTGCAGATAAAAGGCAAATGAGGTTTGCCCACACACAGTCCAACATCCACAAGCCAAAAACCAAAGCCAAACCAATTACATTAAACGTTTTGAGAGCATCAGCTAAAGCAAAAAAAAAAAGTCAACAATAACAAGAACAAAAAGCTGAATGGATAGTCGATGAAACGTGCGTCTATAGAAAATCAAATAAAATTAGGCAAAAATTATGCGCAGCTCTCTGGGCGATTAAGTGGAGCAGGGGACAGTCAGCTAAAGTTTTTTTTTTTTTTTTTTTTTTTTTCATTTGGAGGGGGCCAAGCGACTGGCGCCAGAAAGCCAACAACAAAAATGCCGTGCATAGGGATAAAACCCATAAAGGGTTGCACTTGCCAAGGATGTGCGAATGCAGCTGCTGACTACAAAAAAAAGCATTGAAAATAAAAAGGGCCAATGCCTTGTTAATGGCCCTGAGAGAGCTTCTTTTTGCTGGCTTATCAGATCTTTGAGCATCACGCAGCGCTGAGGTTTATGAACTGTGAGTAGTCTTTCCTCGTTTTTGCATAATGCACAGCCAGACTTGGTCTAAACAAAAACAATATTGTTGGAAGCACCAATTTGAACTTGACCCAAGTAGCAGCTGCGGCTGGCGCACGAGCTTAAGCATCGCTCATTTATCACATTTCCCAGTTGGGGCCGGTCAGGCTCGGCTAGCGAAGACTGTTGCACTATTGAAGGCGACGACCATTACAAGTGCATTAGACGAGGGAAGCACTGGATGTATACAGTCCAGTATACAGATGACACTCATGGGAAGCGTCAGGGCTGAGCATGACAAGCGTTAAAGCCAAATTTAATAACTGTAGCATATGCAAAAGTGTTTTCGGACAGATTATAAATTGCATTCAAATGCGGAAAAAATGAACTCGAGCGTATTGCTTACTAAATTTTAAGTTATATAGCAGCATGAGTTTGCTAGAAATTTACACTAAATTATATAGTGGCTAATGCAATGCTCAATTAACTCTAACTTTAATTTAATATAGTTAACATTTTTAGTAACCAAACTTAGCTAACATTTTAATTTATTACATAGGAATTTGTAAAAAATGTTTATCTAAAAAAAAATTAAAAAGGAATTCTCATTATTGTATGAGTAGAATGTAAGCAACAAAAATGCATTAGTTTTACATTCCCTTTGGGGCAGTTCATTAAAGCACTTCAACTCCTACTTTGAGTTTATGGAGTTGAAAATAGGTTGGAGTAAAATAATAAAAAATTAAATGAAAAAAGGAAAAACAAAAAATTAAAAAAAATAAAAAAAATATTTTTTGTAATTTAACATAATTTAATAATAATAAAAATGATAAAAAAAATTAAAAAACAAAAAAAAAAAATAATAATAAAATTAAAAAGATAAAATTACAAATAGTAAAAAATTAAATAATAAAAAATAAAATAATTAACAATAAAATAATTTAAAATAATATTAAAAAAAATTAAATTTAAAAAAGAAATAATAAAAATAATAAATTATGTAATTTATATATTATATTATTATTATCAATCTACTCTAAAGTCATTGACAGACACTTTTCAATCTTAAATACTACATTTTTCCAACTCAATAAAGAATATATAAAAAAAATTGTAAGACATAATAAATTATTTAGTCTACTCTAAAATTTCTAATATCATTACATTCATAATCTGTTTTTCAATCTTAAATAACATCTCTTTCAATATAGAATATATAAAATAAATTGTAAGTCTATGTAAATTGTATAAATTTAATATAGTATAAATCGTTGCAAGATTAACTTCTTAGCCTTCTGCGACATTAAACGAAACCTGAGTTAAATGCAGCTTATATGCTTCCGGCTCATATAGCTCACATGAGTGCATGCATAAGTGTATGAGTGTATGAGTGTGCGAGTGTGTGTGTGTGTAAGTGTGTGTGCTTACCGAATGAAGTCAGCAGACCAAAAACTCTTATCACAGGACGTAAACAGTCGCAAGGCTCGACCGGCTGACGGCAATGGCGACGACGTCGTTGCAGCTGCTCATGTTGTTGATGCGGTTGGCTCATGGTGCACTTATAAATTATATTATTATTTTTAGTTTTTTAGTTTTTTGTTTGTTATTTTCAGTTACACATTTCACAAACAACAGCCAACAGATTGGCAGTCCAGTGGCCACGTTAATACATCGGCTAATACTCGTGGACCAGCGTAAGCTCAGCGGGACTTAGCTTGGAAGACACATTGTGCTGTGCATTGAATATAAATCAAGTGAACTTTTACGGCAACGTATCCAATTTCTTGGCAAGCGACTGCTCGACGATTGCCAAGGATACGGGGGACACTGGCGACAACAACAATCACAACAACAACACGGCTAACGAATAAAGAAACAATAAGCAGCTCGTTACGCGTTTAAATTTCAGCATTTACTTTGAGCCAGCATACGCTGCGTATGCGTAATGCGACCGACACTTTCCACGTTTGCACGTATAATTCGTTTTCCTTTTCAGAAGCAGCAGTAGCAGCAGCATTTAATCACCGTGGCACTTTGTGTGTGAGTGTGTGTGTGTGGCAACTAATGGCTGCAAATTACCGTTAACATGCAGCATTCAGTTACCTGCGCCGCGCCACACGCACAACGTCAACAGAACTGAGTTTTTAAAATGTCCGCCAAGTGTGTGCAGGTGCCACTTGCCACTTGCCACTTGACTCTGGAAGCCAAAAGCCGAACTCGAGTCAGAGAAAGAATAAGAGCCAGAGTCAGAGTCAGAGTCAGAGTCGGAGTCAGAGAGTGTCCTAAACTACGTCCGCACGCTTCTGGCAGCGCCAAGTGAATGAATAGAGCAATCGTCCTCGGTCGCCTTTCAGGCTGCTCGACTCTCTAGCCAAAAGGCGGCCAGCAGGCCAACGAGATGCCCTACTTTATGAAATACTTTTCTTTTTTTTTTTTAATATTGTTGCGCTGCTTAAATGGAATTTTCAATAATAATATCTGTTGTTTGCTTTACGAAAGTTTCAACATGCTCATAAAGTTAGAGATTGTAGAAGTTTTTTTTTTATTTATTTTATTTTTTGGTGTGTTAATTATTTGGATTCTATGGAACTGCAAATTGTGGCTGTGTGTGTCTATATCTCTTGTCTATTCAAATGAAAGCTACTAAATGCTAATTAGAACTATGTTTGTTTAGATACATAATGCAGCAGTAGGATAAATATTATTAATATATTTAGACATTTGAATTTAAATGTGGGTTTTTGTGCAATGGAAATTTGCTTTATCTTCACATTTATATTTTGAAATGCCATAAATGTCAGAAAAATTAATATACAATAAGAAAATGGCTTTTAGTGTTGTATTTTTTTAATAGTTAATAATATTGCAACTCAACTAAAATGAAAATTATTTTTTATATAAAGGAATATTGAATGGGTTTGGATATATTTCGTATTAATTATGTTAAAAGTTATTTTTAATATGCATAAATGCAAACTGAAGCTGGAATTTCATATTCAATGGAGGTGGATATAAGAAAGTCTATTGATTTGTATACACATTTGAGAGGTAAAGTTCTAATAGATATGCTGCATGTTGTATCTTTAGAATCTTTCATTCAAAATCATTTTTGTGTAAATCAATCTTCATTCTCTAATAATTTGAGCTTCATCTCAACTTTTTTCACTAAATTAAACATCAATAAATTTCTGTAACAATAAATAATATAAACAACAATAAATAATATAAAATTATTACCATAAGGAAAGTTTGGAAAACAAATCCAGTTTATATCTTTAGAAGCTTGCATTCAAATTATGTATGTGTCTAAAAAACTTTTTACTCTAAAAGTTTGAGCTTCAACGAAGTATTAAAAACTAAATACTACATTCTATCATAAAACCTGTTGATATTAGGCTATTGCTGAGTACTTTTATAAATTACACAAAAGCCTTAAGATACTGAAAAATTTAACATAAAAGAAACTCAGCTAATATTCAACTGCTTGGCATACTCAAATAACTCTCCTTAAATTGCTTCTTTTTTTCACTAAGGCAGCGCATGTCTTCAGTGCTCAAAGCCGACTCCCAAATTCTTTGTTGATTCGGTTTTATTTGTCACGTTGCCCTTCATGCTGTTGTTGTTGTTGTTGTTGCTGTTGTTGCTGCTGGTGTGTTTTCCATGCTACAGTCGCCTGCCCGTTAGCCTGAGCTCCTTTGGCCAATCCCCAACCCCCGCGTTCATCACTTTGTATGTTTGTTGGCGTCGTTTCAGTAATTTTCATAACTGGCGCTCTGCGCGGCAATTGCTAAGGAAGGGCGGAAGCTGCCGTTGCTCCTGCTGCTGCCGTTGCTGCTGCTCCTGCTGCTGGTGCTTCACGGAGCAGTTGACAATTGCGCCATCTACGCAGCGTGTGGACAAAAACATTTTTCGGCTGCGAAAATGCCACCATTCCTTGGACTTACAAAACTACACAGCTAAACCCCCATACCACCCCGCCCATGATATATAAAACACAGGAGTCGCTGAAGGAGCAAATATTTTTTTAGCCTGCTTCAGGTTTATCTACATCTCTTGCATCTCTCATTTTGCGTTACGAACATGGTGGAGTACGAAGCTGTCGTGCTGTTTGCATTATGCGCCATTAATGGCATCTTTACTGGTACAACGCGGCGTATGCGCAATGCTAATGATGCGCCAGCCGGGTCCGCCTCATTTGGCAAAGTCTTTACGGCGTTTCATTATCTTGGTTATGCCAGCCACCATGGCCACCTCGGGCAGAGCCAGCTTGCTGTCCTCCTGGAAGTCACAGCGACGCATCAGATGCAGCCACGTTCGTTCCGGATTCAGGGACAACGGCATTTGCAGCCAGCTAACGTAGTCGATCTTCAGCGAGCCCGTTAGCAGCTGATCGAAGGGTGTGTTACCTATAAAGAACATGGACTTAAGCACTGAGGTCTTGCCCTCCTTTATGTTTTGGCCCAGCACGCCCTGAAACGGACTCGGCTCGTTGTCGCCCGTGCCCAGCTGCTCCAGTAGCCAATCCTTGTTGAACTTCATATAATTATAGATCACTTTCAGCGCCTGCTTGCCTATGTTTGTTGTCAGCACATCGCTGGCCAGCACCTCGGCTATATAGTCCGCAATGCCCACATCCAGCTCCATGGCATAATTAGCCGGAGGACTATGACTCAAGCGCTCCGACTCGGCATTGGTCATGGCCAGGTCATCCATTTTGACGGTGCTGACAGCGCTCATGCCGCCAGCGCCACGTCCGCAGCTGCTGCCGAAATCAGTGTCCAGATTGATGCTCTCCTTGGCCTGCTTGAGAAAGAGCTCTATCTGATCCGTGTGCTTATCGTCCTCGTCCACAGAGCAAATGGCCTCGGATAACGAATAGCATATGGCAGCCTTGTCATCATTCTTAGCTGTTCAAGAGAAAGAGATTTAAATATATTTCCATTATATAACTCACATCTAAAGCTCACCCTGCTCCTGCACCTCAGCCGTCTTTATCAGCTCCGTATAGAGCGCTGCGAAAACCACCTGCAGCAACACTGAATCACCCAAAGGACGCGTGGACACTGGTATTATGTCCTGCAGCAATGCTGTGATCTTATACAAGCCCTCGGGCATGCAATCCCAAATCTCTGAGATGCATGTCAAGGCCAAGGACATGGCCTGATACATGCTGGCGCCATTCTCCACGGCATTGATCAGCATCTCGACAACGCAGTCGAGTACGGGATAAACAAAGTGCATGATGGCCTCTAGCCAAGGTGTGCGCTTCTGATTCCACACCTGACGCTTGTCCAGGTAATCGCTCCAGCCAGTGACAGCATGCTCCTCCAGAGTCTTTATCAAACAGGATTTGATGTCGACAGCCTTGCCCACGGCGACAATCAAGTATGTGAGGGACAAAACGATTTGATAGTTGGACTGACCAACGGGATCTGTCGGAATAATATATGAATATATTAATAAGAGAAAATATATATTCCATTAAGAATCCACCTATGTCCGCTGCTATGGAGTCGGTGACATTGAAACACTCGCCACGACACAGAAAAGCTTCACATTTCAGTGGAGCTCCCTCGGCGCTGGTAAACGAATGCTTGGCCACATTCTTAAAATTCTCCGATGATGGCAAATGTTGCATTAGATGACGCATTATAATACCCGTTAGATAGGCATCTCGCATAAGGAGAATCTTCAGTAGATACGACCAATGCGCCTCGGGAAAGGCCAGCAGCACACGTAAATCCAAAGAGATGGCCGTATTTGTGGTCAGATCGGCAAATTCAGTGACCCACTGACAGGATTGCTCCTTGGGAAAGTAACGAGGCAGCGCAAAGATAATCCAAGCCGAAGGCAGGCCATGACGCGAACTAAACATTTCCATGTTATCTAGGCCTTTGCGAAAGACCTGCCGAGGGGTTGGGAATAGTTAGATGTTGGAAATACTGGAGATAAAATAGAATTCTTGCAGAAGAATGTTCAAGGAGAAGTCTGAAGTGGAGTAACACAACCTTCAATCAATACCTATAGAGTTAGAATTTTCTATTCATGAAGAATATCCAATGGATGGATGACAAGGAATCCTTTGACAACTCTCAAGGACTAACTATTTCTAATTAATATTTTATCAGACTAAATCCCCTCAATTTCCTCACCTTGGACAGCACACCCAAGGGCGCACCGCGCAGCAGCAGGCAGTAGAAGAGTTCCTTGCACTTGGCATGAATATCCCGGACGATGACGCTCTGATTGCTCAGCTGAAGGCCCACATAGGCCTCGCCGCTCTCACACACGTGGGGCAGCAGCTCGGCAATGCAGAGCAGCATATTGCAAATGTCCACCAGATGCAGTTGAGCTCGAGCCACACTTGTCACAATCTGCGTATAGCGCACAGTCAGCACACTGAGTGTCTCGTTCAGCATGCCAGCAAAGATTTTCTGTGCCATTTTCGGTGGCACGGAATTCCAGAGATCGGCTTTAGTGCCGCGCATATAATGCCACCACATTTGCACCGTATACGAACCACGTTCCGATTCGAAAAAGGGTTGCGTGTCCTCCCAGTGCAGACAGTCCGCATCCTGAATGATATACAACAGCAACAGGCGACAGTGCAGATCCAGCAAGCGTTCAGCCAACGCCTCGGACATCTGGGCATATTGCTTGAAGCTTAACTTCAAGGCGCCGCCCTTCTCATCGCCCTTGGGCGGGCATATAGTAGTCGTGGCTGCCTGCATATAGACGCTCAGCGAGTTCTTGACCAAGGCAGCAGCGCCAATCGTGGCGGTTAATACAGAGAGATCCGCATGATCCAATGACTCCTGCGAGAGTCGATGAACGTGCTCTAGCAAGAGATCCGCTGACTTGGTTACCAAACTTACAAACTTATCCGGATCGGAAGTCTTAACCGTGACGCTGCTCTGTGTAGGTAGATAGATTGGATACAGATAGATGTAGATTCGGATACAGAGTATCTATAACTACACAGATAGTTAATAAAAAGGGAATTTATTCACTCACAAAATCACATTCGTTCAGCTCCTTTTCGGTATGCAACAGACCCGAATGCTTGCGATAGGAAGCAAAGTATTCATCCTCCCACCTAAATGAAACTTGACCCAGTCAAAATGGAGCAGCAGAGAAAACAATTTCAGAACAACATGACCTACCAGCGTATCAGTTTTATGGATGCAAACGATGCATAGCGTGGAAAGTCGAGTTTTCCGCCCACAACGCCCGGGCAGATGGGCTCCTGCAGCACGCGCTGATGCGTCTATTCGTGAAACAAATCAAGAATGGGGCATTGTCAGAAACAATGTGTTAACGAGTTCTCCCAAAAGCACTTTTCGCGCATTGCGGTCAGTTTGTGCGGGCACCTGATAAAACTCCAAATCACGCTGCAGCAAAATGGGCACGCGGTCCATTAAATTTCCCTCTTCGAGCACTTCCATTTTCACAGATTCTTTTAGCTGCCAAACTGCAAAACTGATTAGCCAAAGGCAATAGAGGCTATCGAGCAAACAGCTAACTGTTGTCGAATTGTTGCCAGGACAACGGTAACAATTCCTGATGGATGATGTAGCGTGAATAATGATAAGAGCAGTTTGAAGGCAATTGAAGATATTTGAAATTTGATAAGCGCAGAGAATGTTTGGTTTTATAACACAATTTTCAAGGTAATCTACATACTTATGTGTATACAGAAAATATATATATAGATTAAATATTTATTTTGGAGTTTTTAAATTGAGTACATTGTTTGGTAACATGTTTTTTTTACTATTAATAAATATTACATATTTTTTATTTTTATTCTATATATAATTTTAATTTGCATTGAAAATATTTTTATTTTATTTATATATATATATTTTTTTTTTTTAATTTATAAAAATAAATACATTTTTTGGCAATCTATTTATTTATTAATCACAAAAATAAAAATATAGATAACCCAAAAAATTGACAAAAATAAATAAACATATTTTTAGTAATTTTTATTATTTTACGAAAAGCCACGAAGTTTTGCGAATTCTTGAAGCACACCATTTTTACAAAATTAGAACATACAGCTCTAATTAATATAATTAATATAAAATATAAATATCTTGTAGTATTTGTTATATTATTTTTTTATATACATATTTTATGTTAATTTAAAAAATTAGCTAAAAATATAATAGAAAGTTCTTGTATATAACTTCTAAGGGAAATATGTATAAAGAAATAAATTTTTATATATATTTAATGAATATCACTAATAATTCTACCATATATAAAAAATAATATGATCTAACTTAAACCAAATAAAATGTATTTATGTTTAAGTTACACTCAAATAAATTGAAATAAACAATCAATTTATGCAGCTAGTGTACTTTGCCAATAGTATTCCTATAATAAGCTGTTATTTAATCTTATCTGAGAAATAAGATCTGTTTTAAAAATAAAAAAAGGTGTAACTGCTTTTAAACTGGCAAGTAGCAAGAAACAGAGAGAGAGAGAGAGAGAGAAAGAGAGTTCTATAGATAATGCCAAACGTTCGGTCTCATATATACAATATATATATATATATATATATATATATATATATATATATATATATATATATATATATATATAATGCCCATTCAAAGCAAGATAAGCCGTCGCTCAGATTCTCAGCGGTTCAGTTGATAATTGAGCGGTGCAGGGAGCACATCGACTAGCAGCGGACCTAAGTGGACAACAAAAGTAAGTGGACTCAAGTGGATTGTCGCTTGTCGCTTCGGATGCAGTGCTAATCAGTAGCAGAGCTCAATGCTGGGGGCGAGCTGTCGGAATATTTTCAGTTCCATAAAGCAGCGACAATTTGCCGCTTATCGGTGCGATACGGTGCTCGTATCAGGCGTATCAGTAATCCATAAATCTGACTGAGTTTCTTTGTGTGTTTCTCTTCTTGGCAGAGCACAGCATGATCGCAAACTTGAGACATTTGACGGGGCGGCTCGCCGTGCGGCGTGGCCAGTTGCAGCAGCAGCTGCGCAGTGTCTCCTACCTGATCGACCAGCCGGAGTATAGCTTTCTGAAGGATCTCGGACTGGAACGTGACAATCCCGGCGTCTATTCGGGCACCTGGCAGGGCCGCGGACAGAGCATCACCAGCTATGATCCCGGTACCGGTCAGGCTATTGCCACAGTGCGTCAGGGCACGGTGCAGGAGCTGCATCAGGCCATCGGCCTGACTGTCGAGGCCTACAAGCAGTGGCGGCAAGTGCCCGCTCCTGTGCGTGGTGAGATCGTGCGTCAGATCGGCGACGAGCTGCGCAAATACAAGGAGCCACTGGGCAAGCTTGTCTCCCTGGAGGTGGGCAAGATCTACAGCGAGGGTCAGGGCGAGGTGCAGGAGTTCATTGACATCTGCGACTATGCTGTCGGCCTGTCCCGCATCTACGCCGGCCAGCTCATCAATTCGGAGCGTGCACAGCACACCATCTTGGAGGCGTGGCGTCCACTGGGTCTAGTCGGCGTCATATCCGCCTACAATTTCCCCAATGCCGTCTTCGGCTGGAATGCAGCCATCGCCCTGACCACAGGCAACAGTGTGCTGTGGAAGGGTGCGCCCACCACACCACTCGTCTCTGTGGCCACCACGCGAATTGTGGCCGAGGTGCTACAACGCAACAATCTGCCGCCCGTGGTCAGCCTCTGCCAGGGAGGCACCGATGTGGGCGCCGCTCTGGTCGCTGACCAGCGCGTCAATCTGGTCAGCTTCACGGGCAGCTGCCAGACGGGTCGCGATGTCGGCGTGGAAGTACAGCGACGCTTTGGCAAGGTCATTTTGGAGCTTGGCGGCAACAATGCGCTGATCATTGACGAATCGGCCAACATTAAAATGGCCCTGGATGCAGCACTTTTTGGCTGCATTGGCACCAGCGGACAACGCTGCACCACCACCCGGCGCATCATTGTGCACGAGAAACTGCACGACAGCTTTGTCGACGCTCTGACGGCCAAGTATGCGCAGCTGAAGCCACGCATTGGCCACCAGCTGGAGGTGCAGACACTTGTGGGTCCCGTGCACACGAAACAGAATGTCGAGAGCTACAAGGCGACCATAGAGGAGGCCAAGCTGCTGGGAGGCAAAGTGGCTTTCGGTGGACGTGTCCTGGAGCGCGAAGGTCACTATGTGGAGCCCACAGTTATCACTGGACTGCCCCATGATGCGGCTGTGGTGCACCGTGAGACCTTTGCACCCATTGTCTATGTGCTCAAGGCGCGCAATGTGGACGAGGCCGTTGCCTGGAACAACGAGGTAGAGCAGGGCCTGTCCTCGGCCATCTTCACAGAGAACATTGGCCAGGCCTTCAAGTGGATTGGCGCCCAGGGCTCCGACTGCGGCATCGTCAACATCAACACCACCACGAATGGCGCCGAAATAGGCGGCGCCTTTGGCGGCGAGAAGGCAACAGGCGGCGGTCGCGAGTCCGGCTCCGATGCCTGGAAGCAGTACTGCAAGCGTGCCACCATCACAGTGAATCACTCGGGCGAACTGGCCTGCGCTCAGGGCGTCGTCTTCAACGTGGAGTAAACAAGCTATTTGAAATGGAATTTACATATATATATATATATATATATATATAGTTGAACTTTGTTATCTTGATTTGTATTATTAAAATGTCTATAAAAAATGCATTTAAATGGTTTGTTTCTTTTTGTTTCTAAGCTAGTTGGTTTGTCGAGCTGTGTCACAGCTCGCTGAGGTCGAAGCGCCAAAAGTCAACCTCAATATCCTTTGACTTTTGCTTATGGAATTTGTAGCTGGCTTCCAGGTTGTAGCGCAGCTCAGCAACAACGCTGCCACGAGCGCCCCACTCTTTCGACTTCTTTTGGATGTAAGCGCTGCAAGACAGAGAGAGCATAAATACAAATCAGATTATATACAGGGTATATAGCATATGAAGTAAGCATAGACTAGATATGACTTGCTTAGCATAAACAGTAATTTGAAATAAACTTTTCTTATTTATTAGTATATATAATTTCTATGATCGTATTTGTCTTATAATAAATAATAATTTATTGCTTTTTGGCTTCTTCTAAAGGGTTTGGGATCCACTCTTAACATTTCAATTTGGTCCTGCACAGCCTGTAGTTGATAGCATTGATAACATTCACATTACTCTCTCCGTTTACTCAGGCACATTATTTCTAAGTTTTTTTTTTGTTTTTAAAATTTATTTTGTTTTTTTTTTTTTTGGGAGCTGCTCACTCACCGCGTGGAAGTTTTGTGCAGCGAGTAGACTGCGCCGGTGGCCAGTCGCATGCCCACATCCAAGAAGCGCATATCCATGCCGGCATTGTGCTTGGTGCCAAAGGGCGGATTCATGACGACCGTGTCGAAGGCATTGTCCCACTTACTGCCTGGCAGTTGGAGCACATTGGCACGTATGCAATCCACATTTGGCAGCTCCATGTCCAGCACGTTCTGCCGATAGGTATCCACGGCAGCGTCGTCCAGCTCAAAGCCAATCGTTAGCTGCGCTCCCAGCAAGGTAGCACCAATGCTTAGCATGCCGCAGCCACAGCCCAGATCAGCCACCAGCTTGCCTTCGATGTCGTCGTGCTGCGCCTGCATGCAGTGCGTCATGCTGGCGGCTATGTGAGGCGGGGTTGGGTACTGTTCAAGCAGTATTTTGGGCTTTTCGAAGCCATCGACACACTGCAGATACTCCTCCAGCTTCTTCAGCTTCAGGCGTGTCATGTTGTGGGGGGACTTGGACTTGGACGTGGACGTGTGTATTGCTCGATGAAATTACTTGGCGTTGGGCGCTGGCGGGGTCGGCACTGGTTCCAGGCGAGGCAACACGGGTATAAAACTATTTCCAAAATACGAATCCTGCGGTATAAAGAAACCCAGAGTTGTAGAGCTCGTTGGATTAAATGCAGATCGTGGCGCGGCGATGCCGCCAGCGGCATTAGGCGTTACGCTCACGTTCTGAGCAAATTCGGCTGTCACTGTCGGCTGTCCAAGCAGCTGCGGTGCGGGCATCTAAAAGCAGTCACATAAATATACATATATATATAGCTATATATTCATAACTTACCTGATTCGTTGTGCTACCCAATCCGATGAGCAACTGTTTCTTGGTTTGTATTTCTTCAAGTATTTTACGGTTCGTTTCTGCTTGCTGTGCGCTTGAATTGGGAAAAGCCATCAAAAATAGGCGAAATTTTGTATGAATGAACTAAATAAAAAGGAAATTAAATAATTAAAACGGTTCAACACGCGCTTTTGTTTTTATTTTTTTTTGCATTAAAACTGTGTTGAGTCGTTCCGAGCCAGTTCCAAAGAACGATTCACTAAACGGAACGATCGAAGCTGTAAACTATATAAAAATATATATATTTATTTGGTATTTTATGTTATAGACTTACAGAGATTTATATTTTATGAATGTAGTAAAATTAATACTTACTCAATTAGCATTTTTGCTTTTAAAAATCAATTGATTTGCTATGAATTAATTTTATATACCATATTATTTTAAATCATGGTATTTGGCATTTTTGGTATTTTTACTTTGCTGCCACACTGACTGCCAGCCAAAAACGTGCGCTGGCAAACAAAATAAATAACACGCACACACCGAGACAGACGCTAGGATAAAATAACAACACACGCACGCTGCAACACACACAGAGCGCTCAAAATAAAGTTAATTGCGTTGCTTTAAAATTGTAACAAAAAAATAAATAACAACTTCAAATATGAGTATGAGCGACGACGATAGAGATATTGACATCGAGAGTGACGTAAGCAGAAATCGCGACCATTGCCAATGACGTCATAAATAATTTTGATATTTCTCTTCACACAGGACGATGTGGACTCTGATAACGGTCTGGGCTCCTCGCGACACACAAGCACTGCTAACTTTACGCCGGTAAATACAGTGCAACAGTTAAGCAGTAATAACAACAAGAGGCCCACGTTGCTTTTGTTTATAAACAGACGCCAGGTTCTGGTGCTGTTGTTGTTGTTGTTCTGCTTTTGCTTCCTCTTCTTGCTTACTGCGTGAAGGCGGTAATAATATGTTGTTTATTTTCATTATTTTCAAGGCCGAAAAACGAGCACACCACAACGCGCTGGAGCGACGCCGAAGAGACCACATTAAAGAGAGTTTTACGAACCTGCGCGAAGCTGTACCCACGCTCAAGGGTGAAAAGGTGAGATGAGACAGATGAAAGATGATCTGAAGTGAGAGGAAGAGAGAGAGAGAGGAGAGAGCAGGTAGTTGCAGCCAGACAAGACTGAGGTTGTTGTGAAGCGCAGGCTGATCTACCTGCATATAATTCAAGAAAAAGAGAGAGAGAAGAGCTCAGAGAGGTATGCTTTTTAAGAGTCCTAAGAGTAGTGTTGCCAATTTAGCTATTTTCCCGCCAGCTCTGGCGTTTTACAAACAGAATGCGGGAAGAATTTTGAACTAGAGGCTGGTGGGAATTATAGCTATTTTGAATTCTTGGCTAGTTTTATTTTTAGCGTGTGTCTAGCAGATTGCGGGAATTATAGCTATTTTGAATAATTGACTAGCTTTTTTTATATATACTCCTTGAGCAAAGAAGTAGCTGGTTAATTGTTCTTAAATCTCTAAACATTCAAAGCTACTCAGTTACTTGGGGTCTTCTCTTAAGACATAATGTGGATAACTTCTCTTAAGTTTTTGAAGTTCTATTGCTCTCAAGAGACAGAATGCTTGGCAGTGAGAGTATGAGAGCTCTTATGAGGGATAACTGATCTTAACTCTTTGATGTTAGGATTCCTTATACACTTATCTCATATCATATTTTATATATTTATATTCCTTAAGCTAAATCTCCCATATTAAACCCTTCATTGCTCCCCACTTTAGGCAAGTCGCGCGCAGATACTCAAAAAGACCACCGAATGCATTCAAACGCTGCGGCGCAAAATAAGTGAAAATCAAAAGGACATCGAGGATATTAAACAACAGAACAGAACATTGGATGAACAGAGTAAGTCCTAGCTAAAAATCTATATATTTAACTTAGTTTAAACCAATTCCTTCATCTATTCATTCAGTACGACGTCTGGAGGGCAGCACATCGAATGGCAGCGATTTCTTGAGCGGCGATGAACTGAGCAGCGATGTGGAGGATGCCTTGGAGCAGTCCGAGTTCAGTCGACGCAGTAAAAAGATGAAAACTTTTCATGCATAGCCCATAAAGAGCTATGCTCTGTTCCGTAAGATTTACGCTAGCATCGTAAACGAATCCAATCAAAACAAAATTCTAATGCCTGGGCATTGACAGCAACAGAATACCCTCTAAGTTCAACCCAACAATACCTTAATGTGTGTGTCTGTATTTGTGTCTGTGTGTGTGCGTGAGTGTCTGTGTGTGTGTGTGTTGTTTTGTACTCTCATACTAATAAAAAAACATTTGTAAGTATCTAAAGAATTAGATAAGTAAAACAGTGTAAATCGGAATCATTTGTAAATTTCATAAATGAAGTCTATTAAAAAACGAACAAAACTAACTATAATTTATAAAATTTTTATATGTTGAGATGGAAGTCTGAATTTAAACACCCGCCTTTGTCTATGAACCACACTTTGTAGGGTATCTAAAAATATATATGTATTTTTATAAAAATTAACATACGGTCACACTATTTGAACTTGAGCGTCAGCCAGAGCAGCACAAAGACGAACAGCACAAAGAGGAACATGTAACACATCTGTTTGGAGCCGCCGCCCTGCTTGGCCAGCCGCACCACGCGCGTCATTGTGTTGCCCAGAAAGCCACCCGTTCGATCCATGTCGTCGTCGATGCCGCGCAATAGTTTGTCCTGGTAGCGCACCTCATTGCCAATGTCTATGGTCAGGGACTTAAGTGCGCCGATCTTCTGCTGCAGCTCCTCGGCGGCGCGTTCGTTTTCCGCCTCGAGTGCATCGTGAGTGGCCGGTGCACTGGGTCCGGGCTGCTGATTCAGGGGCTGGTAGGGATAATTATTGCGTCGCATGCTGCCACCGCTGCTGCTGCCGGTGTGTGCCAGTTTTGCATCAATTTAGCTGAAATACTGCAGAGGGGGAGGGTGAGGTGTTGTGACACGTAAACCAAATGAGGTGAACTGCTTACTCAGAGGCAAAACAGCTGTTGATGTTGTTATTATGCGTAGCTTGTTCGTTTGGCTTGACCTTTGCACCATTCAGCTGGCTGTCAATTAAGAAATCAATAAAAAAACACCAATTTGTTGCAATCTTGAAATTTGTTTAATTGTGATGTTTATAACAGTACTGGGCTCAGTTCCAGAACCACTGATTGTAATGTTTATTAGAGCACTGAGTTCAGTTCCAGAACCAGCTTGAAACGAGAGCTGCGTGAACTATGCGGGTATGACACCAGCAAGTTTGCTGGCATATATTTGCTGTCATATAAATAATGTATTATACATAAAATTAACAATTGTGTATGTAATTATGTATAGATTTATTAAATATTAACAATAAATATTACAATACAATATAAATGCTTTTAAATTACACACGTAATCAGTGAACTAGTTTTTTTTTATTATCGAACTAGTTGTATCGACATAAAAAAAACCAGCTGTTGAGATCTAACGTAACGGCGTGTGTTTGTTTTATTTAATCTATTTGCCATAGCAACTTTTAAGCCCTTTTTCCAAATTATGTGAAGTGTTAAAATTTTTGGTTTAAAATTGAATCATTCGTTTAGTGAAACAGTATACAAAAAACACCATTACGTAAATTAACTGTACTTGCATGCCAAATATATATATATATATTTCTAAGGTAACAACAACAACAACAACAAAGTTCTAAAGGTTAACTCTCAGCATTTGAGTAGTTTCCAAAGTTGAGTCGATCAATACATTTAAAATATTAAGCATATATATATATGGCCTGCTTATCAGTTTTGCTTAGCATTACCAAATTTCGGTCATGAGGCATTGGCTGGCGGGCGAGCGAGCGATTGAGCGGGTGGGCGGGCGTAGCAGCCGCGATGACGTTGACCCTGATTGGCTTCGCATCGCTGAACCGCAGCTAATTTCGATTCAGAGCAACAAATTAGCTGCTCGTTTCATAGTTAAAACAGCGATAATGTGAGGCGTGCGTAAATCGGTGCACATTGAACGGCAGCATAATCTCTGATAAGGCTTCCTTCGATCTGCCAAAGCAAATTCACTGATAAGGCTTCCTTCGATCTACAAAAGCACATTTATTGATAAGGCTTCCTTTCGATCCACAGCACCTCCAAAAACAAAAACAACAACGACAACAACAACAACAACAATGGAGCCAACCGAAGCGCTAGCCCAAATGGCTGGCGTGCCCGTGGAAGCCTTTCGCCTGCTGCTCACGCTAATAGCTGGTAAAGTTACGCAAATTCAACTCTCAATAAACTCCCACTGAATAACCCCCCTTAACCCCCCTCTAGGCTATCCCATTGCAGTGATTTATCGCCTGGCCATAGTCAACATTGATAACAAGGCCTTCCATCATCTCTTCTTCGCCTTCTGTGGTCTTGGCTTATGCTACTTCAACTACGGCAAGGATACATATCATTCGCTCTTGGCCATCAGCGTTACCTTCGTGCTGGTTCATCTGCTGCGCGGTGCGCCGCACTTGCTAATCGGCGTCAACTTCGTCTTTCACATGAGCTATCTGCTGCTGGGCTATTACTTTACGGCCAGTAACGAGTATGACATCCTGTGGACCATGCCGCACTGCATCTTGACCTTGCGCATGATTGGCTTTGGCTTCGATGTGGCGGATGGCCTGAAATCGGAGACGCACCTATCCAAGGAGCAGAAGGAGACGGCTCTGCAACAGCCACCTTCATTTCTGCAGCTCTTGGCTTATGCTTATTTTCCCAGCGGTTTTCTGGTCGGACCACAGTTTCCTTATCGACGTTACCAGAGCTTCACGAATGGCGAGTTTCGCAAGCACGAGGGCTGTGTGGATGCCGGTCTTAGGCGCCTGGGCATGGGCGTGCTCTACCTAGTCATATGCCAAGCTGGTTTGGCTTATCTGCCGGATAACTACTTCTTGTCGCCGGAGTTTGCCGAACAGCACTTCATCAAGCGCATTTACTACTTGGGCTTCTGGGCCAAGTTCACGCTGTACAAATACATTTCATGCTGGCTATTCGCCGAGGGCGCTCTCACCTGCATTGGCTTCACGTACAAGGGACAGGATGCAGAAGGAAAGCCGGATTGGTCTGGTTGTACCAATGTCAAGCTGATGCTGCTCGAGACAGGCAATACTATGGAGCACTATGTGCAGAGCTTCAATGTGAACACCAATCAGTGGGTTGGTCAGTATATATTCAAGCGTCTGAAGTTCCTCAACAATCGGAACATTAGCTATGCGGCTGCTCTGGGCTTTCTAGCCGTTTGGCATGGCTATCACAGTGGCTACTATATGGCATTCCTAATGGAGTACATGATTGTCAGCACCGAGAAGCAGGTGAGTAGCTGATTGCATATGTATATATAGCTTATTAACTAACTACTTTCTATTGAACAGATCGATAAGGTTTACACCAAGCAAGTGCTGCCCAAATATGGCGAAACGTTAAACAATTCAATGCCATATAAAGTCCTGTACTTCGCAGCCCTAAAGTCCTACAATATCGTCTATATGGGCTGGTGTCTGACCTCATTTGTTTTCCTTAAATACGAACGTTGGATCACGGTCTTTAGCGCCGTCAACTATTTCGGCTTCATATACATGATCGTCTGGGCCTGCCTGTACCGAGGCTATTGTCTTTATATGGGCGGCAAACCGGCGGTGAATCGTGAGGCTGCGCCTGCAGCAGCAGCAACAGCAGCAGCAGCAACAACTGTAAAGCAATCCACAGATTAGTGGAGCGAACCTGTATGCAATGTTTTATTCAGCATAATTTCTTTCGTTTAAAATTGAAAACAAGACGTTACCAAATAATCATTGTTTGCCCCAATATATGTATATGTATGAATGGTAAATGATTGAATGCGATAAGGACGAAACGTTTAGCTGTTTTCAATCGTTCATAATTCAAAGCAATGTCTAGTCAGTGAAAAATAGTTTGAGTTGCTCTATGAACGGCGTCGAGACTTATCCAACTATAAAGACAATTTTATACGCTAAATAAGTAAATACATATATATATCTATATATATATATATTTTGATATGCTCACAAACTGTATAAGAGAGAAAGAACTTAACGAGAAAGTTCAAATTTCTATAAACTATAAAGCAATGAAATCGTATAGCGATAAACAACGATCGGAAATTCTTAAAACATTTCTTTGAACCTTGTAAATAATGTAGAATCAAGGCTTTTAAAATTATATCGTAGCTAGTTTTTAACACTTTGTTATATCGAAACAATTAATAAACTTCTTGCTTGATTCACCCTAACGAGATTCGAATTGTCTTTCAAGTAGATGTATTTAATTAGCTCTTATAATAGAGCCAACAATCAAAGATCTATAAACCAAATATTCCCTAAATAAAAAGAAACATTCCACTTTACAGATACAATGCATTTTGTAAACATATTTATTGGTAATCATGATGAGAATGTTATGAGAGTTGAGCCGGAAACTAATGCTCCATGGGCTGTGCATCGCCATCGCCGGTGTCAACGCGACGCTTGGCACCGCCGCCAGCGCCGGTGGCTGGGGTCTCTTCCTCAAGCTCATTGATCTCGCTGAACATGTAGTCATCCTGATACTCCTTCAATATCTTGCTGGAGCGATTCTCATCCAGAAACAGAGAGTAGACCTTCTTGACGTCCTCTGTGTTCACTTCGGTGGCCTTGCGACGGCGACAGACTAAATTGGCCGTGGTTATCAATTGTATGGCGTAGCGTAGGCTGGTGTCGGTGGCGATGCGTGTTAGAATGGTTAGGGCATCGGGATGCATGATGCAGTCCTCCTCCTCGCAGCGTATCTTGAGTATCTCCTTGACCTCCTTCTCGGTGTATGGAACGGTGCGTATGATGATCATGCGATCCAGCAGATCAATGGGTATGCCGTGTGGACTGCGGTAGTTGGTGCCGCGAATACGTGTGATGCCACGATTGGTGGCCATCACCACCACCGGTGCCATGTCGGATTCCAGGGCACGATTGAGATACGAGAAGCACTCAATGTCCAGCATGTGCACCTCGTCAATGAACAGCACACCCGGATTGATCTCGGCTTTGCCCTCCTCGCGCCATTCCAGCACCTTGTTATTGATCTGATCGCGCACCTCCTGCTTGATCTCGCCAGTGTCACCTGAGAACAGGGCCAGAAAACCATGGGTGCGACTGTTGATGACATCGATCTCGTGGAGCGTCACAGTGTGTACCACTTCCTTGCGCTTCTGCAGCTCACCCTCGGGGCACTGCACGAAGCGTGTCTGTGCCCCAGTGGCATCATAATCACGTGCACGTGTGAAGCTGCGTCCCAGCTTGTTCACCTTGCCGGAGGCTTTGTCTATGGTGATGACATCGCCGGCCTGAATCTTCTCCTTCATGAAGCACTCGATGATCTTGTTGCCCAAATCGTAGTTGGTCTCCATTTCGGTGGTCTTCAAAGTCACCTTGCCCACCTTCTGCCCAGTGCCGGTAGCTGGACGTTCGATTTGTATCTCGACCACTTCGCCCTCAATGATCTCTGTCTCCTCCTTGATGCGCACTCCGATGCTCTTGCGCAGTGCCTGTGATAGTGCCTCTGTCTTGCTCATCTCCAACGAGTAAATCTCCGAGCCAGACATACTAGTAAATGGTGTCTCTGTGCCCAGAGCCTGAGCCATGCCCACGGCAATGGCTGTTTTGCCGGTACTCGGCTCGCCGGCCAGCAAAATGCAACGTCCGGCGATTTTGCCCTCGCGAACCATCTGTACTACAACGCCAGCGGCACGGCGAGCATCCTTCTGGCCCACCATGCCCTGCGACACAGCCCGAGCCTCCAGCACATCGTCCAATCCCAGGCCGCGGATGTGCGAATGGGCGCCAATGCGCTCAATGCGTGTTATGTCGCGCACTTCAATTTTCTCAGCTTCGCCCATGATTTGTTGGTTCTTTAACTCACTTTCAGTGATAAATTAAATTATTCAAGTTTCACAACGACTTGTTTGGCAGAAATCAACAAATTGAATGAAATTTTTGATATTTTGTTGCTCGGCAACACAAAACAAATTGCCGGGTCGATAAGTTTGACATGTGTTCTACTATCGATATTTCGGCAAGCAAGCAAAAAACTATCGCATAGCTCCTACTATTTGCAATAGTTTACTATCGATATTTTCTTGTGAGCATACACTCGATTAATATAAAAGGAACCATATTTTTAAGCCGCTAACATTTGAATTTGAAGAAAACTTGAACTGCTCTAATAAAGCAAATTTTAATGGACTCATTTTGGTTTTTGTTTCGACGAACTTGTCACGGCAGTGTGCGCTGTTTTCTTTTATTATTATTATTAAATATTAATTACAATTTGAATTTGTGTAGTATGAAATGAGAGTAAAACTCGAGTATTATTAGCAAAAACTTAAATGCTTAACAAAGTGCGGCAAATACAAACAGGTTAGAGGGTGGTTAGCTACAGCTGATTAGAATTTGAGCCCCATTGAACTGTAGATGGCATCCTTAGCACTTGCCATTCGACGGCGCCTTGGGACGACAGATTTTACTACGTCCATTCGCGCCATAAACAATATTACAGGAGAAGGTGAAGTAGCCGCACGTCGACGATTTCGTATAGTATGTGGATTGGAAGTTCTTGTTCTCCTGCGGCGGATTCTTTGAATTGTCCATGCTGCCAGTCACTGACTTGGTGACTGTTACATAGCTATCTGGGGCACGTGGCTTATGGGCGGCCTTATCGGATGCCTTGGCATCATCATCCTCGAGACTGATGTCAACCTTTTTATCCGTGCTGTGCAGCTCTAGGGCTTTGGTGTGGAACTTCTTCTCCACATTGACTGTGCCGCGGAAGCCACTGGGCACATTTTCGGTGGTGGTGCGTATCGGATATGTGTTGACACGTCCATTTTGGTTTTGCACTACACGATATTGGCCTGCGTTCGGATTGGCCACCACCGCCTGCTGCTTCTGAGTGGGCGACGATTGCATATAGGTGAGTGGTGCGGCTGCAGGCGCAGCCACTATGCCAGGCTCTTGGTCTTTCACCTGACTAGCAGCTGAGGGATTCTCTTCGAGCTTCACAGGCTTTTCATTGTAATAATCTTCCTCATCGTATTCATCATATGGCTCTTCGTCATCCTCTTGCTCATCGTCCTCGGCTTGTGTGGGCTGTCGTTCATCCTCTTTACTGCTTTCTCCCTTCTGAGCCTCTTCTTTGCTAGTCTTTGACGATTTCAATTGAATCTCGGGTAATCTATCTGATTCGGGAGCAATAGCTGGGCCGCTAAAGACGGCATCAACACGATCTGTTACACTGTAAATAAATAAGTTTTAAACTCATATATTGTTTCAAAAGTAAAATATTGAATACTTACGCGTTTCCAGTGTTGCCAAACTGACTGATCGTATTGAAGAGCTCCCTATTCTGTTCGCGGTAAGTGGCCACCTGTTCCTTTGTGCCCGATGCAGATTGTGCAGCGCCGTGGTAGGAGACTCCAAAGCTAAAAAGCAATCAAATAAAGAAACACTTAACTAAGAAAATATGCAACTCGATTGAGTTTACCTGGATGTGCCGTGTATCTGGGACTGACTTTGACCCGAGTGACTGCCCGATTGAGCTGACGCTTGTCCACCGCCTGCCGTATTCACTTGAGTAGTATCCTGGCCAGGGCGGAAACCGATTTGTGCTTGGGATGAAGTCTGACCAGGTCCGCTCGATTGTGCATCGGCTAGGCCACCCTTATCGTTGGCTTGCACTTCACTCTGGCTCTGGTGTATGATGCCGCCGCTCTGTGATGAAGCCTTAGTACCGCCATCCTTGCCATTAAGTTGTACTTGAGCTTGGGACTGAGAAGGACCGCCAGAGCCCTGGGACTGACTCATTGCTCCATCTGCATTGCCTGTCACCTGAGCACTTGCAGCACGATCGGCGTCTGAGGTCATTGCGCTTGCGCTGAAGGAGCTGCCCTTACTGTAGCTGCCAGACACTTGCGTTTTAGCAGTACCTCCATTCTTTTTGCCTTGAGCGCTTGCTGATGCTTGGCCGTCACCAATAGCAGACTCGGCCTGCGAGAAGGCATCATCAGCACCGCCAGAACCAGCAGCTCCAGGTACACCTGTAGGACACATGTGTTAGCAAACAGTTTAGTTTCATGTCAGTCAATATTTACCAACACCAACGCCAGGGGTAACGGCTGTTCCTGCATCTGTGTATCGTCCTGGAGCACCAATTTGCCCACCTCCAATTCCAGGCTGTCCTCCAATTCCAGGCTGTCCTCCAATTCCAGGCTGACTTACATAGCCTCCGATTCCAGGCTGGCCACCAATTTGGCTGCCTATTCCAGGCTGACCGCCGCCTATACCAGGCTGTCCTCCTACGCCTGGCTGACCTCCATATCCAGGTTGAACACCGCCGATTCCGGGTTGTCCACCAACTCCAGGCTGAGTTCCATATCCGGGCTGACCACCGCCGATTCCGGGTTGTCCACCAACTCCAGGCTGAGTTCCATAACCGGGCTGACCACCGCCGATTCCGGGCTGACCACCGCCTATTCCGGGCTGTCCACCAACTCCAGGCTGAGTTCCGTATCCAGGCTGACCACCCCCAATTCCAGGCTGTCCACCAACTCCAGGCTGAGTTCCATATCCGGGCTGACCACCACCAATTCCGGGTTGTCCACCAACTCCAGGCTGAGTTCCATAACCGGGCTGACCACCGCCAATTCCGGGCTGACCACCGCCGATTACGGGCTGACCACCGCCTATTCCGGGCTGTCCACCAACTCCAGGCTGAGTTCCATATCCGGGCTGACCACCACCAATTCCGGGTTGTCCAACAACTCCAGGCTGAGTTCCATAACCGGGCTGACCACCGCCGATTCCGGGCTGAGTTCCGTATCCAGGTTGACCACCCCCAATTCCGGGCTGTCCACCAACTCCAGGCTGAGTTCCATATCCGGGCTGACCACCATCAATTCCGGGTTGTCCACCAACTCCAGGCTGAGTTCCATAACCGGGCTGACCACCGCCGATTCCGGGCTGACCACCGCCTATTCCGGGCTGTCCACCAACTCCAGGCTGAGTTCCATATCCGGGCTGACCACCACCGATTCCGGGCTGTCCAGGCTGAGTTCCATAGCCAGGTTGACCCACTCCGACTCCTGGCTGTCCATAGCCAGCCTGTCCTCCTCCAATTCCAGGCTGACCACCTGTAATTCCAGGTTGTCCGACGCCACCTCCGATTTGTACACCAGCTCCAGGCTGAGTTCCATATCCCGGCTGAGTACCGTATCCCGGCTGAGTACCATATCCCGGTTGACTACCACCAATTCCGGTCTGCCCACCAACACCAGGTTGGGTAGTATAGGCAGCTCCGCCAATACCAGGTTGGCCTCCAACTCCCGGTTGTGTAATGTATCCAGGTTGTCCACCTCCAATTCCTTGTTGTCCAGTACCAGGTTGACTTACATATCCAGGCTGGGTTTGATACCCAGGCTGTGTTCCATATCCAGCATGACCACCAATTGTAGGCTGGCCTGCCGCACCAGTTTGAGTACCGTATCCAGGTTGCGTTCCATATCCAGTTTGACTTCCGTATCCAGGCTGACCACCAGCTATTCCTTGCTGGCCTCCAACTCCTGTCTGAGCTCCGTAGCCGGGCTGACCACCGCCAATTCCCAGTTGTCCTCCAGCTCCAGGCTGGGTTCCATATCCAGGTTGACCACCGCCGATTCCTAGTTGTCCTCCAGCTCCAGGCTGAGCTCCATATCCAGGTTGACCACCGCCGATTCCGGGCTGTCTGCCAACTCCAGGCTGAGTTCCGTATCCAGGCTGACCACCGCCGATTCCGGGCTGTCCGCCAACTCCAGGCTGAGTTCCGTATCCGGGTTGACCACCGCCAATTCCGGGCTGTCCACCAACTCCAGGCTGAGTTCCGTATCCGGGCTGACCACCACCGATTCCGGCTTGTCCCCCAACTCCAGGCTGAGTTCCGTATCCGGCCTGACCACCACCGATTCCGGGCTGTCTGCCAACTCCAGGCTGAGTTCCGTATCCGGGCTGACCACCACCGATTCCGCCCTGTCCAGCAACTCCAGGCTGAGTTCCGTATCCGGGTTGACCACCGCCAATTCCGGGCTGTCCACCAACTCCAGGGTGACCACCACCGATTCCGGGCTGTCCACCAAATCCAGGTTGAGTTCCGTATCCAGGCTGACCACCACCGATTCCGGGCTGTCCACCAAATCCAGGCTGAGTTCCGTATCCAGGCTGACCACCACCGATACCGGGCTGTCCACCAACTCCAGGCTGAGTTCCGTATCCAGGTTGACCACCACCGATTCCGGGTTGTCCACCAACTCCAGGCTGAGTTCCGTATCCAGGTTGACCACCGCCTATTCCAGGCTGTCCACCAATTCCAGGTTGAGGTCCGTATCCGGGCTGAGCTCCGTATCCCGCCTGACCACCACCGATTCCGGGCTGACCACCGCCGATTCCGGGCTGACCACCGCCGATTCCGGGTTGACCACCGCCAATTCCGGGTTGACGACCACCGATTCCAGGCTGACCACCACCAATTCCGGGCTGACCACCACCGATTCCGGGTTGACCACCACCGATTCCGGGTTGACCACCACCGATTCCGGGTTGACCACCACCGATGCCGGGCTGAGTTCCGTATCCAGGCCGAACACCACCGGCTCCGGGCTGACCACCACCGATTCCGGGTTGACCACCACCGATTCCGGGCTGACCTCCACCGATGCCGGGCTGAGTTCCGTATCCAGGCCGAACACCACCGGCTCCGGGCTGACCACCACCGATTCCGGGTTGACCACCTCCGATTCCAGGTTGACCACCACCGATTCCGGGTTGACCACCACCGGTTTCGGGCTGACCACCGCCAATTCCGTGTTGACCACCACCTATTCCGGGTTGGCCACCACCGATTCCGGGTTGACCACCACCAATTCCAGGCTGACCACCACCGATTCCGGGTTGACCAATACCGATTCCGGGTTGACCACCACCGATTCCAGGCTGACCACCACCGATGCCGGGCTGAGTTCCGTATCCAGGCCGAACACCACCGGCTCCGGGCTGACCACCACCGATTCCGGGCTGACCACCTCCTATTCCAGGTTGACCACCACCGATTCCGGGTTGACCACCACCGGTTCCGGGCTGACCACCGCCAATTCCAGGCTGACTTCCACCGATACCGGGCTGACCACCTATCACAGGCTGGCGACCTGTTCCAGGCTGACCACCGCCAATTCCAAACTGATTGTAAGCTCCTGGCTGCGTACCAAAGCCAGGTTGGCCACCTATTCCTGGCTGTCCTCCAGCTCCAGGCCATGTTCCTGTGTAGCCTGATTGACCGCTTCCAATACCTGGCTGTCCTCCAGCCGTAGCACCAGCTCCACCTGTTAATAATATAGCATTGATGTATTTATTAATCAGTTGAATGTCCAAAATAATGACTTACCTGGTAGACTTATAATTGCATCGGGCCTACCGATGCGACCGCCAGAGATGCTGGGACCACTTGGATATACGTTAGAGCCTCCAGGTTGATCCGTACGATACCCGGCGCAGTCACTGCAATCTCCTGCAGAGAACTGACTCTGCGCTTGACCCATGCCATGGGTACCGGCTAAAAAAATGCATTCCGTCGAATAAGATATTTCCACGAATAAGATATTTCCACGATATACGACTTACAAACAGTTGAACGGGAGCCACTCTCATTGGCCTCCGCTTCCGCTTTGCCATCCTCCTCGGGCTTACCAAAGTTTAAGTACTGAGACTGTGTTTGTCCTCGGACACTATAAACAATTACAAATTGTCAAAAATCCGAATTTAGTATTGGTTTAGTTAGCTACTTACTAGCCTCTGCCGCTTCTCTTAGTGCGCTCTAATTCAGTCAGGGGATTCAGCTCTGCATCATCATCTACAGATGATTGATCCTGTAGTTAAATAATTAATTTTGATTAATTTAGTTCAATGCTAATGTCAGCCTAATCTAAAATCTAAGTTCAGTTTGTTACTAAAACTGACCTTGGTCACAAGTCTACCAATGATTCGGTCTTATCTCAATTTATTTGGGCCGAGTTCATGTGCATTGAACTACTCTACTTTCCCTCTCTCTCTCTCTCACACACACACTCACACACACACTTTTAATTCAAGTTTCATTAACAATTTTTGACACTTACAATAGCCGCTCCATTTGTGTATGCTATGAGCAGCAAGACGCCAAGCAGCGTGCCCCAACGAAAGGGCAACATTTCAATAAATCTAATTTGAATCCAATTGGAACGCGTGCTCGAAGTGCTCGACAGCCAGCAAAACTGTGAATTGAAATTGAAACGTATTATCAACACATTTACTAGATTGTCTATATGTATACAGTTATATTTTAATATTTTTTTTTATTAGTTCTCGGTTTTTCCTTCAAGTGCGGATCGTTGCTCTTCGCAGTATCTGTCACAAGGGGTTATCACCAGAGACACTTTATTCAAATCAGCACGCAAATGCCAAAAATAATAAAGAAAAAAAATAGAATTAATGTTTTTTTAAATTATAAAACTACATTTGTTCTTGGACTCAATTTTGATATGATGTAATAACATGTGTTGGCAAATTTATATATATTTGAATAAAGTGCTGAACGTTATATTTGATTGATTTATTATATATATTTTATATAAATGTAATTATAATATATATAATATAGGTAATTATAAAATATATATAAGTATAAATATATTTATTTTCATATATTTTCATTGATGCATGATAAGAGATTACATTTTTATAAAATGTATTACGAAATATATTTATAAAATATATTATCCACTCAAACACTTTCTCTTTTGTCTATGTGAGAATATCCTTGTTTGTATGACAGATTTATTCAACTTTATAGTGTTATTAAACCTATTTTTTAATTCACTTTTTTTTAATATTTAAATAATTATTGAAGGTTATCATTAAAATGCACTGATAATATAAATAGATTTATTTAATATCCGTAATTTGTTTTAGAAACCATATTTTTTTATGAAATATGGCTACTGGAAATATATTATTTATTTATTATATTTATATTTTATATATTTATATTTTTTAATTATATATCTTTGATGTATCAAAAAATAATAAAATATATATAACTTTTGATATATTTATTTTCACATATTTTTATATGTATATTTATTTATATTTATATATATATATGTTTATATTTATATTTTATATCTATTTATTTTTAGTTCCGTATCTTAATTATTATAAAATATATTGTCAAACACTTTCACTTTTATTTAAAAAATAATGTCATAAAACTTTTGCACTTTTTTTATATTTATAAATAAACTGAAAAATCTTTTCATAATATTTATAATTGTTTACTGATTACAGGATATCCTTTTTAGTTTTTTTTTTTTTTTAATACTTTATATATTTAAATATTTAAATATTTGTTTTATGTTTGGCTCTCATCCTTGACACACTTTTAGCTGATATGATATTTGATAATATCTTTGTATTTCAGATTTCATGCACTTGTCTTTGAATATAACACTTGTTTGACATATCCTTCACAAAAGTTATATAAGTATTCCACAAGTTTGTTGCTTTATTCATTCACACATACTTCTTCGCCTTGCGTGTTTAGGATCCAAATGAAAGTTCCGATCTGCAGCCGAACGCGACAACTGCTGGATTGCGAATAACGTAACGCTGTCGGAGCATGGAGACGTAAAGTTCTCGAGCTGTGGCTCAATTCATTGAAAGCCAAGCAATTTCAAATACATTTGCATGCGAGCAGCAGCAGCAGCAGCAGCAGCAACAGCATGAATATTTATTGAGGATTCACACATAGAGCAGAGCTCCAGCTCTGCCTTATCGCACATATGTCTAAGCATATAGACATACAGAGACGAAGCACTTAGAGCTGGCAGCTGTATGGCTGTGTTAGTGTGTGTGTATCGCATCGTCGCCATTCATTTGAGTCCATGTTTATCAACACTTTGATCGTGTCAATCGATCACTTCGTTTCGGGGCGCCCCATTGAATGCGTCTGCCTCAGCGTCGTTGCAACATCGTCGCCCATGGGGGAGACTTTTGACCCATTTTAGGCATTTATTAGCATATAAAGATACTCAATTGTGTATATCTTACTTCCATTATCAAATGCCCCCCCCCCCCTTCCCCATCCCAGGCCGGCTCATTAAATATGCATGTGGTCTCGCTATGTTGCAATTGTCGAGCTAAACTCTTCGATTCCGTTCTTTGAGGCTTGCTTTAAATGTGTGTTTTAGCGGAAGCAATTGGCGCTTGATAACCTCTGCGGTTCCCTGAAAGCCTCGTCATATCTATAAATAAAGCTCTAGCACATCAATGCTAAGCTTATCTGTCACCAAAACACAACACATAAAATGAAAAAAAAAAAAAAAACTAGAATCTAAATTATTTAACATTTATTTATTTCTTTGAACTATGGACAAAGTATTGAACTGTACATAAATTGAAAAGGCTTGATGAGTTTCGTTTCAAGGGTAGCGATATTTTTAATTGAAACGCGCTCAGAGAGCCGAAACAACCTAGTTTGATAAGATCAACAAGAAGCAAACTTTTCATTAATAACTAATTGCCTAGGCCTATTGAAATAAATTTGCATGCACCCAAAAAAAAATCTATTGAGAGCATCTATCAATGAAAATTGAATATGTTTTTTTATTTAGTCAACCATAAGCTACAATTTGAATTTATTTATATTTACATATATATATATATACACACATTCTAAACATATATATTTAAATATGTCTCAAAGTAAAATTCATAATTTTGAATCTCGCCTTTTGGCGCTTAAATTTAAATTGTAGCATATTTCTGACTCACCCTGTGCACATTTAATACCAACATGTCTAACTACATATACCAACATAAAATATACAAACTTGCCTAACAGTATTTTTCCTAGTATTTTTAAAATAACCCAGCTTGACCACACTGCGCTTAAGCTGGTCTGTTTTTTGTTTACGTTTAAAAAGAAATTAGAAATTATAGAAAATATATATTTTATTGAATACAATGGCCAACGGCGACTGGATGCCTTTAATCCTCTGTGGCCTCTCAGTGCCCATCTCCATATTCATGTGGCTGGGCAACGTGGCATTCTCCAAATTCTGGAGCTACGACTATGAAGGTAAAGATTGAACTTTTGCATTTTCTGATAAGACGCCGATTAAATTGGAATTGGATTTATTAATAGAGCCGTTGGTCATATCGCCGACTCGCTGGCTATTTTCCACACTGGCACCGCTGGCGCTGATGACCATTGCGCTGCGTCGCCGCTCCGTGAGCAAATCTGGTGCCGCACTGGGCGTGGTCGTCGCCTTCGCGCTGTCCATAGCGAGCCACCCGTTCTTTGCCAGTCTCGTGGCGTTCTTCTTCAGCTCGTCGCGGGCGACGAAGTTTCGGGCGCAGCTGAAGCGCCGATTCGAGGAGGACTTCAAGGAGGGCGAAGGGCAGCGGAATTGGGTGCAGGTTCTATGCAACGGCGGCATGGCCACGCAGCTGGCCTTGCTCTATCTGATTGACTGCGGCAGCGGCGAGCGTGCCATTGACTTCGCCAGGGAGTATCGCTCCAGTTGGATAAGCATTGCCGTCCTGAGCTCCTTCGCCTGCTGCAACGGCGACACCTGGAGCAGCGAACTGGGCAGCGTGCTCTCCACGCGCGATCCCATCTCGATCATCAGCTGGCGCCGTGTGCCACGTGGCACTAATGGAGGCATTTCCCTAGTCGGCGTTGTGGTCAGCCTGCTGGGCGGCTTGCTCGTTGGCTTCGCCTACTTTGCCACCGTCCGCTACACCGTTGAGGCCAAAATGCTGCTCGTCAGCCCGCCCCAGTGGCCCATCATTCTGTTCGGTGGCATTGCGGGTCTCTTTGGCTCTCTGCTGGACTCTGTACTCGGCGGACTGCTGCAATACTCGGGCATAAATGAGAAGGGCAAGATTGTGGACACGCCCGGCAAGGGTGTGCGTCATGTGAGCGGCCTGCGCATACTCGACAACCACAGCGTCAATCTCATCTCAACAATTGTCATTGGAGTGACGATGCCACTGCTGGCTCTCAAATTTTGGCCCGTGCGCTAAGCTCTCCTATTTTCATGCTGCCAGCAAGCTCTAAGCGAACACGCTGACTTTTATATATGTATGTATGTAAGGCAAACGATAGACTCGAACACAACGACTAGAGCAAACTTAAGAGAAACGATATCATATCAAAACTATTCCATAATTTTTTCATGTTTGTAAGAGCCAAGGCTGAGCAATGCAATCAGCCTTAAGCTTCATTGAATCATCGAACATATCAGGCAGCCTCAAGTAATTGTTAAACTAATATAGAAAAAAATATAAACTTCAAGTGTATCAAAGATGCTAGAAACATTTCAAAACATACCTGACTCAAAGTTAACAAAGCGAATTCTAAATTCTAGTGCAACAATTTTATATCATATTTTGTAACTCAGATTGAAATGTCTTGAATGTTTTCTTTTCGTAGTTCAACTACTTATAATTTCCTTTGTGGTAAGACTGCTTAACTGCCAAGCAGCGCCCTCTGAACTAACCCACTGACATTGTTAAAACTTCTCTGCACTTTCTGAGATTTTTGTTGTCACTAAATATAGCATCATTTATTAATGCCTTTGAGTTTTATTGTTTCTCCTCAGCTTCTGCAGCTCAATGCTGCGCATTAGGTTTTGGGAGAGCGCACGCAGCGCCTCGTTCGAGGGCGTGGCCATGCCCGGCGCTGGCTTGGCAAAGCCTATGGAGAACTTGATCATGAGATCGCCAATCGGAGAGTTGACGAACTGTGAGCCAGTTGAGATCGTCTTGAAGATGATGCGACGTTTCTGCTGGTAGATTTGTGGATCGTGTGGTATCATGTTGCTCGAACTGATGCTGGGCTTCGCTTGCGGTCGAGGCTTGTTGTTCGATGCAACTGGCGTTGGGGTCGTCGTTGAGAGCAGCTCGGTATGATTGACTGGCGTCGTGGTTGTCAGTTTGGTTTGTTGGCTTGCTTTGGCTCGAGTTGTGCGTGGCATCGGTGTGGTGGTGCGTCTGCGTTGCGGACGATTACGTATGGTGGTGCTGGTGCTGGTGCCGGTGCTGCTTGGCGACTGTGGTGTCTGATAGCCAACATCGGGCAGCTCCTCGCCAGCTGCAGCTGCATCTGGTTTGTCCACATTGCCAAGACCCTCCTCCAGCTGTGACGCAGTCTCATCCACGTAATCATCATCCGCATCGGCTGCATTGCTGCTGGTAAAGATTGGTTTGTTGGGCGGCTGCTGAACGCGCTGGCGCTTCGTCTTCTCATCCTCATAGATGGGCACATCGGGTCCAGTTGAGGCCAGCACTTGCTCCATTTGCTTCTGCAGTATTTCATAGAGCGGCGTATTCTGCTCATCGTCCAACAACTCAACTGGATCACTGGGCACAAACTGATTGTTGACATATGCGCTGCGTCCATCCAAGTCTTCCTCGAGCTCTAAAATATCGTGATCCTGTTTCTGGGCACGTGACTCTACGATTGGCTGATCTGTCGCCGCATGGCTGTCGGCATCAATAGGTGCCGCTTCGCTGCTAAAGAGCACTAAGAGAGGCGAGTTATGAACTTGGAATACCTTCTCTTCTGGCTTGACTTCACTCACCTGCACTAAGGATTAGCAGCAGCTTTAACACTTTGAGTCTCTCGGTTCCGTTTGCCATTGCAGTCGCTGGGCTACTGTGTGCAGTGGGTGCATTTGTTGCATCTTTTATAGGTCGGCCGAGGGACAACCTGCCTGATGCAGGTTGATGATCTGATGATCTGATATCTGTTTAACTGTCAATCAACTCGTTTAGAACTTCCATAGAACTTGTTTGACAGTTCAATGAACTGAACACCTATGCAGGTGCGCCCAAATACATTTTCTCTCAAGGGACAATGTAGTTAAGCCGCCCACATTTCATCAGTAAATGTTTGATAAAAAGCTTTCTTATGGCTCACTTTTATTGTTTTGAGAAAATATAAAAAATACATTTTTTTTTTATTTTATTTTGAGTTCTGTTAAGTATTAATGAGACAATTATTTTATAAAAAAATTTGCTTTTAATTTAAATCAAATTAAATCTGTTTGAATCCAATTTAAAAGATTATAGCTTAGGAATATTGATCAGATTTTACTATAGAAAACATCATTCTGAGTTGTAAAAGATCTTGAAGCGCATTGCCAAAAATATGAAATTATATATTAGAGATTGTAAATGCATTACTATTAATTTTTAGTATTTTTCAGAGCAAACACTGACATTTGAGCTCACCTTGCTTCTTCGTAAGGGAATTATTATTTGTTCTATATTTTCAATATATATTTATATATTTAAATGATATTTATATTTCTCATAATAACCAACGGAGTAAAACTCTTAAAAAATATATTGGTATATATATTTATTTTATATATTAAAAAAAAAATTGTTTTGAAGTTTTTATATATATATTTTTTTTTATTTAGTTTTAAAATTTATTTAATTTTTGTATATAACATATTTTAAAAAAAATGTATTTATTTTATATTGTTTTTTTTTTTTTTTAATTAATTTTAAAAAAAATTGTTTTTTACTTAAAGTCCAGATTTTTTTTTTTTTAATTATTTTTTATTAAAATGCAGATAAGAGATATTTAAAAATATCTTCTTTGTATAATTAAAGAAATTTTTTTTTATTTTTAAATTTTTTTATTTATTTTTTAAATTTTTTAATAGGATTTGTGTTTAATACTAAAATAAATTAATTTATTTTATTTTTTAATTTGAAGTAGTATTTTCTTAAGAGACCACATATTTTAATTTATCCTTGTCAGACTTGGGCTTGGCCTGCTCCTTTATCGGCTCCGCAGGCGTTTGAGTTTTCTTGACCTCATCTGTAACCTGCTGCACAGCTGCAGCTGAGTCTGTGGGCAAAGAACTGGCAACTTGAGGAATTGCAGCTGCAGCTACAGCTTGTGGCTTAGCAGCTTGCTGAACTTGGACCTCAACGTCTTTCACGGGCAATGGAGGCAGAGCAATGGCTTCTACAGGCATGACCACGGGTGTGGGAACGGGAACGGGGTCAACGAGCACTTGCAGGGGCAACACAATGGGCTCTACTTTCTCCGGCTTGTTTTTATTCTTTTGCTCCTCGCTACTTTCATTGCTTTCCTTGCTGTCCTTGTCCTTGCTATCCTTATTTTCCTTGCTGTCCTTGCTGTCATTGCCCACCTGGTTGGTTTCAGTTTCAGCAACTGTTGCAGCTGTAGAATTGTCACGGAAGTAGGGCGAGCACCTGAATTTCTTGTCTGTGTAGGCTGTTTCCTTGGGATACATTTGCTGGCACTGATCGTAGGGCAGATCGGTCCACATGCCATGCGTGCGACACTTGGCCACATTCAGCTTGCATTTGTTGTAGAAGACAGCCACCTCACTGGCCGTACGGCCACAGATGGGCTCATAGGCATCCATGCAGTCATCGTCGCACAGATAGCCCTCGCTGAGCGAGTGGGCAGCGCTGTTGATGGCAGCCGAATTGCTGGCCATCTGACAGCCCGCCTTGGTGGGTTCACAGCCGAACCAGGCAATGGGTATGGCCAGGTAGGGTGGACTTCTACGTTTGCCATCAGCGCCCATTAGGGGCGTATAGGTGCGTTTCACATAGTAGGAATGCTCCTCAGTGGATACCTGGGCCTGGGCACCACTCAAATCCGACGAACTGGACCACTTTACCTTCGACTTGGATTTGTGAGAATCGTGATGATCGTCGCCCTTGTGCTTGCGACGTCTGGCCTCAGTGCCGGCAGGTGCTAGCAGCAGCAGAGCGGCCACTGCAATGGAGAAATGAAGATTTGGATTTGGAACTACCTGAATATGTTTGTCCCAACTTACCTACGATGCAGGCAGCCTGATATGGTCTCATCTTTATTGATCTGTGTGTGTAGTTGCTGGAACGATCTTGACGCTTGCTCGCTTTGACTATCACTGGCCGCTTCTTATGCTGTGTGGCCTCTTAAGTATCTGTAGCTTTGGCCTGCACGCACTCAGCTGTGCGGGGAGTTCTTTTTCTTCTTTTCCTTTACCGGTTTTCTTGGAAGAAGCTGTAGCTGTAGCTGTATTTTCTTCAGTTTCTGTTTGGTCTGCATCGAAAGTACGCAGAGCTGAAATTTTGGTGAAATTTTTTTATGCAAACTCATGTGGTCTCCATTTATCAGCGCATGCCCGTATACCCTTTACTGGCTTCTTCTTGGCTTACGAGCCATCTAGAATGTTGTTGGCCACGAACTGGTTAGCTGTTTATCACCTTACTGCCACCAGGCCGCCTGGTGCCCGCCCACCCGTTCGCAGCGCTGCAGCTTGGACGTCGAAAGCCGGTTCCGGAATTGGGTCAATCCGAAAGGTTTACTGATCTTGTTTCTACGGCCAGCAGACAATTCTTTTCGCCTTAGGAGCTCATCGTGCGTTCAAGTATCTGACTATTTACTTCGAATTAACATCCAATCATGCTGCTAACAGAAAATACTGTTATTGTTGCACTGATTCGAGTCGCTACAGCTTCAGCTTCCAATTTCTGGCCACTTCATATGATTATTTGGATAATTATTGTAGACAATGTATAAGATGTTGTGTAAAGAAATTGAGTTCTTATCGTTGAATCTGTGTTTAATGACCCAGTTGTGACTTAAGGAGAAACCTTTGGTTTTATAAGATTTTTGGATTGTAATTTCTTTCTATAAGAATTTTTTTTATATTTTTATATAAATTATATTTATCTACAATATATTATTATATTTATATATATTATTATTAAAATATATGTTAGAAAATTTTAAAAAAAATATTAGAGAAATATAAAATATAATTTGAGAACTTAAATGATTTCTATAATTTAAACTAAACAATTTAATTGATTATTATGTATAAAAAAATTAAATATCAATAATTTTATTAATTAATATAAATATAATACTCATTTAAGAGACTTATAAATGCCTTAATAATTTATAAAAAAATATGTATATATATTTATTTATGTCTCTAATATTTGAATAATCAATAATCAATAAGAAGAAATCTGCAAGGCAGATTTTGTTGATCAATTGCTTTCTCCATATTTAGTGTGATTCACTGCTGATTGCTTTCATTGTTATCAGATGCATTTGAGTTTCAAATTAAGTTCCATGGAAATGTTTTCAAAATGCATTAGAAAGTTCCAAATGCGATTGGTGTGGGAGATCCAAAATGGACTTAATGATTGCATAATTAGACACTGGCCGAGGCTGAGCACCGATAGTGACTGATAGTCGAAACGAAATTTAATCAGTCAATTAGGTGCGTCATGCTTTTGTTGTACAGCAACAAGAAAACTCTTTTCAAATTGTAAACATACATATTTGCATATGCCCATAACAGCAACAACAACAACAACAACAACAACAATAGGTCTCGTAACGCCCGCAACTGGCAAATGGCTGTTAATGCTAAAGCCAAATAGACGAGAGTTGGCCAAAAGTTTTGAGCATAAATCAACAAATTTATGAAAGAAGTGACCAGAAACCGAGTTTTGAATAAATGATTTCGGTTTCTTTTGTGTTGTTGCGTAGAGGAAGAAAAAAAATAAAATAAAATAAACGAGCTAAACAAAAACAAAATAAAGCACAAAAAATAAAAGAAGAAAGAAAGAGCGCTGAGAGCTGGCTGCAGTAAAAACGTCGGCTTGACTGTGGGTCTGCCTCTGCGACCGGAGACCAGAGACCAGCGACCAGCGACTCCCCCCAGTACAGTAAAAAGAGCTTGCCCGCTCGCCAGCCTGGCCGAGGCCTGGCCTGGCCTTATGCATACTTTCATTTTAGAGACAAAACCGCAGCCGTCGCATGGCTATAAAAAGCGAAAGCAAAGCGCTGGATTCGCTCATAAAGACCGCAAAACTGCAAAAGTCAACTGCGCCCCGTACCCGTTCCCGTACCACACCATCAGGATTAGCCCTAAACAAGCAGCAAATATGGTTAAGCACATTTACATGACATTGGGTAAGTAGCAGGTAGACGCAGCCGTAGAATCACAGCTTTAATGTACGGCTTTGTATTATCCAAACACACACAGCTGCACTGGTCGTCTTGGCCATTGCTGTGCATGCCGCACCCGCCCAAGTGGAGTATGATGTTGTTGGGGAAAGTGATTTGCCAGCTCTCAATAAGGCGGAGGAGGCGCAAAACTCTAGCGCGGACAGCGATGAGGTGGAGGATGACGATGATGATGATGATGAGGATGAGGCGCAGAAGCAGGAGAATGATGATGATGATGATGACGATGAGGACGACGATGAAACGTTTATCAGACGCCGACGTCGTGAGGCCGTCGAGGAGCAACCAGCCAAGGAGACAGCTGAAGTTGCCGCCGCTCCCGCTGAAGTCACTGAGGCTGCCGAGGCTGCCGAAGCTGCTGCAGCTGAGCCAAACGCCGAGAGCGCCACCACAATTCCAACTACAAGCACAGTGACAACGACACGTAAGCCCGTGCTCGTCCTCATACGTGATGCACTCAAAAAGGTGACCACGGGCCTGCCCACCGAGCAGGTGGCCAACAATGCCTTGCAGTACTTCCAGCTGTTTGAGCATTTCATACAGCAAACCATCGAGCAGGTCATTGATGCCGCCGACGAAGATGAAGAGGAGACACCCGCAGCTGCTGCTGCTGTCACAGCAACAACTGCCACGGAGGAGGCGGACAAGAAGCCCGAAACGCCAGAGACACAGCCCGAAAAGCCAATCGAGTCGGCTGCTCCAGCTCCAGTGGAAAATATTGTCAAACCCGCAGAGCCCGCAGAGCCAGCAGCTGCTAGCAATGCAGTCTAGTTCCTAAGCCCCCACTCAAATACCTCAACTATTTATTTTAAACTATTTATTGTTAGCCATAAAGTTTGCAAATACACAAAATGTTTTTCAGATCAAAAAGAAAATCTTTTTTTGTCCATTTAGTTATCTGGAGTCTCCGGGCTTACGTTGTGCTCCCTCAGCGCTTGAATCTTGCTGCGGCTCTGGCTGCGATGTCGATTGGTCGTACGCTTTTTGGGCGGCTCTATTTGCTCCAGCAAACGATTGAAATATGAGTTGGGCGACTTGGTTGACGGATTCTTCTTGTGCCCCGTAGAAGAAGTGCGGCGTTGCAGCTGCAGTTCCTGATCGCCGATGAGCAGGCTAAGTGGCATTTGGCCAGAGGTATTAATATAGATGGGTATGGTTATGTAGATCGGTGAGCCAGGAAGAGAGTCTGGCTTGGAGTCCTGCATAAAGATGGAAGGAAAGTGGATAAAGTGACAGATTGATAAAGTAGTAGGAGGCAATAGCAAACAGCAGATGGTTTACTATATAGCAACAAAATTATAGCTACCTGTGGCTTGATAATCTCCATCTGAGGCTTAACTGGATCTGCCTGTGGTATAGTGGACTCTACCTGTGCTGGGCTTGTCTCAGTCTGTGGCCCTGTCAGCTGCTTAAGGAAATGCAAGGGATTGGCATCATGGCTCAATTTATTGGTTTCATCCTCTGTCAGCGCAGGCAGACGATCATTATGGAAGTTATCATCATGATCCTCCTCGCTGGTGTCTAAATAGATCTTAGTTTTGACTGTGGAGCTGCTGCTGGGCTTTTGGGTTGTGCTGGCGCGTAGAGCCTCCAGCATAGTCCTCAGCTTAAGCACCTCTGCAGCGTCATTTGCATTGATCAGATCTTTGGCCACACAGAGCGTACCGCAGAGCAGCAGCAGCACAGCTGAAAGGGTCAAAAGAGTTATAAAGACGCATACGCAACTTATGTAAATGCCATATTTTATTTGATAAAATATTACAATCTAAAGTGACTAAAACAAACTTAAGTTAATGATTAGCCCTAGCCTAAACCACATGAACTGTCGCCTTTAGCTATTCTAGAGCACCGTTCGCTTGCCATTGAGCACGACATCGGTGAGTCCGAGCTCCTGGAACTGTTCGAGGCGCTGAACCTGGCTGCACAGGCGCTTCTTGAACTGCACCTCGCGGCTGAGCATCTTGAGATCGTCGACGCTGCACATCTTGTTATAGCTGCACATATTCTTGGCGATCAGCTCGGCGGTCAGCATGATCTTGGCACGGGATAAACGCAGATAGGAGAAGTGCCGGTTGGAGCGACGCAACTCTTGGCGGTACAGGAACAGATGATAGTCAAAGCTAACGTTGCTCGTTGACATCATGAGTCGTTTCGTCGTATGCTGCACTTTGGGCGGTTTGTCCTGCTGCACTTTGGTCTTGGAGTTGCGCTTCTTCTTTTGTCTGCGTCGCTTCTTTTCCGCTTTCTGTTCCGAACTGTGGCTGCTCATCTTTCACTGTTGACAGTTTGACGTGCGATTCGTGTTTAATGTCAGCAATTGCAGGCGTAGTCCTTATATATCAAGCAGGTAGCCTGGGTAGTCAGGATAGCCACCCAACGACCCAGCCAGGTAGTTCATCTCATTAGCGCACGTGTTCGGGCGCGTGTAGCGATCCAGGCTTTTCTGGGTTCTGAGTCTGGGTATTTCCATAGTTTATTTATGGCTTTATGGCTGGGACCCGCCGGCTGTGTCCAGGCTTAAGCCTCAATTACGGCTACCAAGTAAGCGCCGAATTTGGAAATCTGTTCATGTCGCGACTTTTGGGTTCTGTGGCGTTTTGGGCTGTGGGATTTGGGTTTTGGGTTTTGGGTTTTCGCGAAAAACACTCTGGCACATAATTCCCGGAATTTGTGGATGGTTCTCTTGTAAATACATTTAGGAATTGTTGCGGCCAAGCAATGGCAATAGCCAATGCTGTCCTTGTCCCCATTTTCTTTATTCTAAGTATTATATGGATTGATATTTCATTGTCTTTGGAAAGTTTCTAGTTTAGGTTTAGCAACGCGAATATCTTGAAGAATTGCAGTTTGTGTAAGAGTTGATATGACATTGAATGAAATAACTGTACTTAAGTTAATCTAAGTTTAATCTGATTTAAATATTGAAAGTTAACAATATAGAAATGCCTATATATGATCAGGGCAGCTTGGGCTTTGAACTAAGATGTGTCTAGGTTATTTGATATATATATATAAATAGCCAAGTAGCCCTCAATTCAATTATCCGTCAATTATCATATACTTGAGTTTGTCCCAAGAGGAATCTAATCGTTTATGCTCAGGCTTGCGGGATTAATAATAGCTCAATTACAAATTTCAATTAAGTTTAGTTTATGCTCGGCAACAATAAGCTATTGAATATGCTTTGCTCTTGCTGAGCCGTAAATAATACTCTATTACAATAGCATAAATTATATAGCAGAAACCACAAGTCCATTGATTGGAGCTTATCTTCACACTGTTGCAACATCCAAGCACCAAGACTTTTGATATTAATTCGAAGAGAAGATATTTAGCTAATCGTTGTGAGATTTCACATAAATATAATTTATATATATATAGATATATTTCCCATTCAAGTTCTTTAAAGCTAGCAATTGTAAATAGTCTTAATTTGAGATTCTTGCCAAGTATTTAAGTAGTTCTCCATTCACTCCATCCTTTAAAATCTTTGATCTCTTGATTGCTTATAACAATCATCTTATAATGCAAGCACTCACTAAACAAACTTCACTTAATATGAATTTATATATATGTATAATTCTCTAAGTTTCCAAGTTAAATGTATATATATATAATACTCTAATTTCAAACACTCTTACACTATTCTGTTTTAACTTAGCTTAGCTAAGGAACAATCTCTTACAATATGGTTTAACGCACCTCCACATAGCAAATTGATAGACCGCTTCATGTTCGTTTCGAAAATAATACTAAAACTGCTTTTGGGCAAACATTTCTATTTTATAGCGAGAAATAAGCTAGAAATTTCACTCGATGCGCGAATCTTGTTGAAGTTCTCTTTATTTGGCTCATTCGCATATTAATTGGCCAAATCGCAATGGCCATCTTTTCGCTGCTATGCAAATTATATTAAAGAAAAAAAGAAAGAAAAAGACGATTTAAAAGTCTTCAAACTTAAACAGCAACGTCATATTGTTTGTGTTTTATTTTTGGTATTTTATCTTGTGGGGGCAGGGAGGGTTAGTCCGCATAAATAATGATGATGCGCCAATTTCATTTTGGTCTATTCAGCCATTTGATTTGTTCATTTTGCATGCATTTTATGAATTCGGAATCATCATCGTCTCTTGTGCTTGGCCATTCAAACTGGATGCGCCTGGATGCGCAGCTGGAAACTGTGCTCGTTGCCTTTGTCAATAGGAATTAGCCAGAGCGACAGCCACAGTCATCGATGAGTTTTATTTAAAGTTGATTTTATTTATTTTGCATTCAACTGCCAGGGCACAGAGGCCACGACCAGCACAGCACAGCACAGGGCGAAGGACGAAGGACGTAGGACGAAGGGCATTTCCATTTGACTTGGCTCTGACTGACTTGCATAACATCTTCAGCCGTCGTCTTTTGTGGTTTGCGTTTGTCATTAGACAACGTCTAGACCAAATTTTGCTAGCTACCAGTACCAGTACCAGAGCCAGTACCAGTCCTCGTCCTCGTCCTCAGTCATCGATAGCTCTGGCAGACGCATGTCCTCAGCCAAAGAACTTGGCAACACAATTTGGCCAGGGGCAAATACATATATCGAAATTGGCAACGTTTGTGCATGTGACTGACTGAATGCCAAATGCGTTCACCACTCTCCTGGCTCTCCTGCTGCTCCTCCTCTGCTGTTGACTTACTTTTATGCTAAACAGAACCAATATCTGGCGAATCTTTCTCTCAATACCCTACGGAGCGGCTGCTGACTTTTGATTTACTCTTTGCTTGACTTTTAATAGCTTGTTAGTTATTTGAAATTATATAAATGTCGTAGCGCTAATGTAATATGACGTGATGCTGTGGAGTTTATAGTTGAGAATGTTTTCCAAGTTTCATAATTCATGATTGGCACCTACTGTTGCAATAGTATTAGTTTGAGAGCTTGTGTAGAGTAGTTGTAGAGTTATTATTTGAGTGGGTTTGTGTCTTGGCTACTCACTTCGCCTTAGCACTCCTTGAGGGAGAGAGAGAGAGAGGCGCAGTTAGCTGTTGCTGATCGTAGTCTCGTGCGTTGTTGAGTGAGAGCGAGATGGCGACTGTTACCTTTGAACAGTGGCCGAAGAGAAGTTATTGGAGCCGTTAGTGGGCGCAATTTTATGTATATAAAATTAGAATGGAATGTTTTTACCCAATTGAAACAAAAAGAAACCAAACATATACATATATATAATTGATTATTTTTTGAGTCTCGTAAATTAAAAACAAAAAATAACAAAATCTCTCTGCTTCAGTTCATTTCTCCCATGCAAAGCTTTTAATTAGCTCCCAATCAATGAATCCTTTAATAAATCCATTTGTAAATTGCTTTTAATCATCGATTTTTATTTAGTATTTCTATGAGTTTCAACACATATAACATCCTTTAACTGTCGAATCATTGCCGCTCTTTATTTTGTTTTTAGACTTATAGATATCCTATTCTAAGGGAAAACCTTTTAAAATTTTACTATCAATTTCGTATAATAAAATAAACTCCAATTGATATAATTTTCAAGATATATTCAAAATAAGTATTTTATGCTCAATTACATGACATTCAAAGTGTCTTAATTCATGAATATTTAAAGGGTATTAAAATCGACTGTTAAATATATTTTCCGGTTTTCATTTTTTGTATTTTTATTGCACGACAGACGTTGACGACGTCGAGGCAATAATTTTCCGACATTGTGTTCGCAATTTGTTAGCCATGAGGCCAATAAATTTGCCCAAATATGCAACATAAAAATAAAAGAGAGAGACAAACAGGGAGAGAGAGAGAGAGAGAGAAGAAAACAATGTAACGAAAGAGATCGAAAAACCTATGCACTTTATAATGAAATAAATTGACTTTCCATGAAGGCGGTATCAATATGGTAGCCAAAGCAAATAAATCGCAACTTTGAGCGCAAATTAAAATGGTATTGGGGGCGTGGCGTGGGGTATGCCGGACTCCAGTTCGGCTCGATTGGTATATGTGTATAAAAGGGCAAACGCTTTGGTTCGCCGCTCAATTTGCAATAATGCCGCAACATCCAGTTTCATTTCAATTGCAACAATTTCGCACAGAGCCAAAAAGAAAGATATAAAATAAATACGCGTATGGCAAATGTATATATATATATCTCGTATATATATGTAGATATATGAATAAGCACTCTGTGTACTCGTATATGGCTAAACTTCAGTTTCATGCGATGATGTATGTTTGTCTGTGTTGCCTGTTTTTCAGCTGTAAAATGCATTTCACATTTTATTGTGCACTCAATCAAAAATCCATTTCCGTTTGCCGTTTGTGCGAACGCCCAACTCTACCAACTTCGCACTCCCTGACACGGGCACGGGCACGGGCACGGACCCGGACCCGGAGTCCTGGCACGGTGCTTGTTTATTCGAAAAATATGCCTGCACGTGTGAGTACCGGAGGCTGGATGAGTGAATAGCTGAACTGAAACGAGGCGTCAGTCGGATAGACGGCCAGCCGGATAGCCGGCCGACCGGTGGCTGAGCTAACTGGAATTGGCATCCAAAGTTTGATAATTGAGTTGAAGCTGCTCGCGCGCTGCGCTGAAGTCGTGTCATCATCGACGGCTTTCACCAATATTGCAATAACAGAGCACTGGCCTTCCATATAAATCGCGTATATACGATTGCCTTCCCAGCTGCCCCTCCATTCACCATTCCATTGCCCACTGCACGTGCCAAAGCAATTCAAATCAAACAGCAGCTGTAGCCCATCCCCTTGGCGATTCTCTGACATTTTCGAGTTTGATGAAACGCGGTCCACAGGGCCATTCGGCTTATTGGAGTCAAAAGCGAGGGAACCCCTTCCAGCTGCTGATAGTTATGGAAATACCATATCAAGTAGACTTTCGCTTGAATTCTACAAGCAGTGTTGGATAATTGCAGAAATATACCTGGGTTGTATAGCAAGGAGAGGCTTTTTAATATACTCAAACTTTGTAGTCTATGATAGGCCAAAGCAAGAATGCCTCTATACATTGATTAGTAATTGGATTGAAATGTGGAAGAAACAGTGTTGGATAGAAACAAAGACGAGTGTTGTAAACCTGTAAATGGAAAAGTATAAGTTATTATGAAACATATCGAGCTTATCTTTGTTAAAAGAGATAAGTATCTCTGGACCTATATTGAATACCTTTTGCTCTCCCAAAAATCTACCAGATACAGTGTTGTAAAACAGTAGAAATATGACTAATAACAGTATTGCTTACAATACAAATTAATAACTTTTCAGTTATACAATTTGGATCTAAATAAATTACCAATCGCTCGCCCTATAAATTCCATAAAATCTCTTCCCATACTATGTCCATGTCAATCCCAATTTAGCTCAAGGCCTTGCCTTAAATGTGCCTGAATATATTCTACATATCGCCCATTTCAATTACTCTCGGCCTGTACAAATTACCCAACTTAAAGAACTCATTAATTTAACTACACGCATCTTTATAACTCGTCGTAGTTTTTTCTTTGCTTTTCGTTTCGTTTCGTTTCTGTTCTCTTCTCTTGTTCGCGCTCTTCCTTTCGAATTTCATTTTTATGCTTGTTCATGAATTGCAAAAGAGTTGATTGGTTTTGTGCGATGAATGGTTGGCTGTGAGGCTAAGAGTTTTTATGTGTTTTTTTTTAGGAAATTGAATTTTGGCATAAATTTATGTGTTTATTTACGACTTTGAAGTTCTAAAGATTTTGTGAATAATTTATAGTTTATATATATATATCTTTAAATAGTATATATTAAAACTAGAAACTTGGCATTTGGATTCTCGTCACATAAAAATAAGTTTATTTAGCTAAAACAAATTAATTTTTTTCAGATTTACTGTTAAAAACTATAAAAAAAACTAACTTTTCCTCTAATTATAGAACCAAGATCAGCAACTTTCTCTGCTTTGTGGAACTGCTCTATACATAGCGCTTCAAGTCCTATGATCCAGCCATTGGCAAATCAATGAATGTTTATATTTAATCAAATTTAATCTGACTTTATTAAATAAATCAATTTTTTAACGCTGCTCAAGTATTGAGCAGTCAGTAGTGCCCGTCTGCAAGGTTCTTCTTTGTCTCTTTTCTTCTTTTTTTTTTGGCAGTTTGTTTGGTCCTCTGCCTGCTCTGCTGACATGACATGAACTGTAGTTTATTTATTATTTGCTCTGATGCTTTCTCTTTTTCTAGCTTTTTTTGTGTGATGCTGATGCTGTTGATGCTGCTGCTGCTTGTTTCTCTTAATTTTGTTTATATCACTGACGCACGCTAGCCAACTGTATATACATATGTGTCAGCAATGTGTGTGTATGTATGTGTGAGTGTCTCCTGTAGTTTATTGTCAATTGTTTGTGGCATTTATTTCGCAATTGCTATTCCTTTTTTTGCCCACTCTCGTCACTGTTTTTGCTGTTCATTTATTTATTTATTTGATTAGTTTTTATTGCTGGACAATTTTGACGCTTGACGATACATAAAGAAGCGACTGCATTGCAGTTGAAATTCATAACTAATGCGACAATAAATGAATGTATATAAAGTGAATATAATTTCATTAAATATTGTCTTTAGTTATATATATTTTTTATTTATTTTCAATTTTCCATTGCATTAAAGTTTTCGCCCCAAATCCTCATGCTTTGGCTAACTGAAAGCAACCCCTTTTTGGCATTTACATACCCGTATTGTCAACCAATTCACGCATAGAGCTGCTACTCCGTCCACAGCTTTGGCTAAAGACTGCGGTTATTTGGCCATAAATTTTACGTACCATGGTCTATTAACTTAACGCTCCCCCAACTTCTCCCCCAACTCTGGCATGAGTCATGCATTCTATGGGATCTCTTCCCTCGCCCCGCCCCCTCCCCCGCCCTCCTTTGTCTTAATTTGTGCAAGGTTTATCTATGAATCTGATGGCGCACAAATCAAAATACTCGTTTATATCCCATACAAAGTAGCTGGTGCCAAGTTCGTGCTTCCGCCAGTGAATAGCGAGCTTCATTTGGCCGCTTATCTATCTGATGTGGAAATTGAATTTCACCACACACACACACACACATGGGCATGGGCATGAGCATGAGTCTATAGATAATTGCATGATAACAGGCTAATTTTCAATTAGCGCCATTTTGATAAGCTCACATAAATTAAGTATTCTTTTCGCCTGCTGCTCGCAACAAATTGCGAATCGTCTTTTGTTTTGTGGCATAAGTAGATGCGCTCTTCCGCTGCTGCCATTGTTTCCGGCTAGATGCTGTCCGTCGTGGCTGGTCCAAAAAAAAAACGTGACTAGTTTATTGATTGGATCGAAACTACGCCAAACATAAATTAATAATAATACGAGCATTGACCAAGTAACATTTTGCTATGCTCTGCAAAATGCTTTTAAGCAGCCCTCGGATTCGGCATCGAGAAACTCAACCAACTAAAAGTCAAACACTTGAGCTGCCTTGCCTGCTGGCTGCTGCCTGCTGCTAGCTACGTGTTGGCCATTTTGACGTCGTCGTCGTCGAGGTCCTTCGAAACCTGCTCTATATAAAATTCCAATCATACTTGACCAAAAGCAAAACACTGGAGAATACCTAACCCCTGTCTTCCCACCCTTCTTCTCCAAAAACAAAAAAAAAATAGAAAGTTAAGTGAAGTGCGGCGCTTAAGCCAAAGGCATTGAACGGGTGGCTGAGTTCTCTTCGATTTTGGCTTGGAGTCTCTGCAGCTCCTGGCAGCAGTCAGCAAAAATTTTGTGCTACACTTTCGCCAATAACTTGCCGTTACTTAACGTTATATTTTATTGATACACTTGCAAAAGCAGAAAGAGTTGCTAGTTTGGCTAAACGAAAAGCAGACATTACTGGCTCTTTGAGTACGTTCAATATCTGAAATACTCAAAAAGCTGCTGCTTAACTCTTTCTAAATCAATCTCTTTAATTACAGAGAGAGAGAGAGACAGAGTGGGGCAGACAGCTTAGGTCTGAGGGAGTTGTAGTAAAAGTGACTCTATCTATCTCGAATTCCCTCTCTTTCCTTCTCTTCTTGCTGATGATTTCATCTCTACTATCTATATAGATCTATATCCCCTCTTCATTCACATCTTTAACACTCTCTAACGCATAAGGAACTAAAGTAATATCCCTTAGTTATTCTTCTCCAACTCGAAAGAGTATCTTTAGATCAACTGTATTTGTGCATTGCATTTTTCTGGTTGCTTTGCTAAACTTTGGTCCAGGCAACTTGACTGCCAAATGGCCCCGCGCCGCATCGTTGCATTTATTTGTGTGCTGGGGCTTATTTCCAGTGCACACAATTTTCGACAGATTTTCAAAATAGTTTCCGCTGCATAGGTAAAATGCAGCTTGGGACTTAGCTCCAACTACAACTCCAACTCCACCTCTAACTTCGGCTTGGAGTCTCTACCTTCAGTTTGCAATATTTGCGGTTGGTTATTGGGGGTGGGTTAAGGGAGGCATTGAAATTCTTTTCACTTTTCAAACATTAACCTTTAAACACTTTGTGAAGGGCGCTGCTGTTGTCGTGCAGGTTGTCACAGCTTAATCGATTTGAAGAAAAGTTTCATGTCGTTTTCTACCTCTTCACGTTACTTTTATTTTTACGCCCCATTTGTTGGGAAGCGCTTACGGTAAATTGCAAAGGAAAATCCGTTGTCGTTGCCGTATCGAGCTCCACGGCATGCAATGATAAACTTTCGACACATTTTTCATTTATTTTCAACACCTTTGATTGATATATTGAACACTTGGCGCCCAACTTAAGCAACCGTCTTTTGCTCAAATGGCTGCTGCTGCTGCTGCTGCTGCGCTACGCAGCTGTTTTACTCGACGGAAGTTCGCCCCAGCTGGCGGCGCCCGTTGTGCGAGCATATCCGGCGGATGTCAAGAGGTAGGCGAACTGAGGCACCAGCTGATGCTCCTCAATGTCAAATGCTGGGACAAAGGTGATGACTCTGCTGAGCAATGTCATCTCGAGTGCTGGTTTATAGTTCAAATTAAACTCTGAAACCTAGTTCCCTATTGAAGACCATAGCAGGAGAAAGAATTGTGTAAAATATTCAAGATAAAAACTAAAACCAAACCTCTAAACAGAACATAAATCTGGTCAGAAACTTGCGCATATAACAAGCTATAAATAAGTAAATATCATTAAACTAAGGCAACTAACTATTCGTGTTCCCTGTTGCTGGTTCTGTGGGTCCTGCTGGTCCTGACGCTGCATCTGGTCTCTGCTCCAATCCCATAACAAGTATAAAATGCTTGCCATTCAAGGCAATTGCCCAACTAGTAACAAAACACATACAACACAACACAACACAACAAACAACAACAGCAATTGCTACCGGTAACAGGCAAAAAGGAAATAAGACAGTCAACTAAACAAAGCGAAAAGATGTGCCAGGACATAGCCAGGGCAATGGCGACGGCGAAGGCGAAGGCGAAGACGAAGGCGAAGGCAGACCAGGACGTTGTCGATGCGAAGGGGCAACTTTTCATAAACATTATTAACAATTATTGTTGTTAGCAGAAGTTGCCTGAATGGCTGGATGGTGTTGCTTGTCGCGTGCAGCCAACAAAGTCCTTTTGGGCTAAAACTCACACACACACACACATAGACACACAGACTACACAGTTGTGGAGTAGGCGAAGTTATAAGCACGGCAAAAGTTGATAAGAATGAGCCATAGACGTCGTAAGGCAGCTACTTTTAGCAGCGAGTTCTTAACACGGCAGCTTTGTGCATTTTTTATAAACTAACGCGACGCAGACGTAGATGAGTCCTCAGTTTGTTGCAAGTTTTCTACAACTTGTATACCTGCACTTAATATCAACTTGGGCTTATTTTTCACATAGAACATTTGGCAATTTACCTCATACAAGACTGTAAGCAGAGATCGTATATATTAGTTAGAATTTGACTTGTAATATAATTTTGTAGATAGCTACCTCGACTCGAATGGCCGAAGTTGCGAAAAATGTCTTAAGGTTTTATCAGTAAAATATTCATATAAGAAATCAGCCTACAACAATACTATAACAGTTTGAAGTTGGGCATTGACATGTTTGCTAACTTAAGTCTAGTAAATTGTAGATGAAGCATACTCAAGTTAATTAGAATCTAAAGAGGCTGAGATATCAGCACAGAGTTCGCTACTAAATGGGTGTAGGTATTGAGTAGTTGTTCTTCCTTACTGCTATGCAGACAGCAAAAAATGCAGTGCAGTTAAGCTATATCGATTGCATAATACTCGTTCATGGGTGAGATTCATCTAAAAAAAGATACAGATATAGATATAGATATAGATATAGATATAGATATAGATATAGATACAGATATAGATATAGATATAGATATAGATATAGATATAGATATAGATATAGATATAGATATAGATATAGATATAGATATAGATATAGATATAGATATAGATATAGATATAGATATAGATATAGATATAGATATAGATATAGATATAGATATAGATATAGATATAGATATAGATATAGATATAGATATAGATATAGATATAGATATAGATATAGATATAGATATAGATATAGATATAGATATAGATATAGATATAGATATAGATATAGATATAGATATAGATATAGATATAGATATAGATATAGATATAGATATAGATATAGATATAGATATAGATATAGATATAGATATAGATATAGATATAGATATAGATATAGATATAGATATAGATATAGATATAGATATAGATATAGATATAGATATAGATATAGATCTTTTAGGTCTTTTAGGTCTCTAGTTAAGTGGACGAATATACTCTCTTCATTTTGTGAACGACTAACAAGAAACGGCAGACAAGACTTCTGCTTTTATTTTTGTTGCTGGCATTCGCTTGCTGCACATACTTCAAATAGTCTTATAGAAACTGCTGCCGACGCCATTGTAAAGTTCATAAAGTTGCGACGAAAAACGCCCACAGGTTGGCCACGTTCAGCGAAGGCTTTTGTAGCCATTGCTCATACGCCACGTTGGACGCAGCAGAATGAGCAATACACAGAGATAGATATAGATGGAGCGAAACTTGGCTAGTGTATATTTTTTTTCTGGTTTTATATCACTTTTTCTTGTGGCGACTGGCGAGGGCAAGCTGAAAGTATTGCGGGAAAGTTTAATTGAGAAAGTTGAGGAATTTCAATTAACTGGGGATATTTGTTATTTTTATTTCGACAGCGGCTGTATCGCCCCGCCCCCGCCTAAGTATTTCGTGTGTTGTTGAGTCATGTGTGCTATTGGCTGGCAAGTCTTCTTTTTGTTGTTACGTCTAGCCCCGCGCTTAATATGCCATTAAGTAGTAGCCGCAGTACATTAGCTGGCAGCGCTTAACTCATTTAAAGGAGCGATAAAACAGATTCGTACGTTGATATATAGACATCAGCACTACTGCTAACAGTTGTGATTATAGTTTATATATAAATATTTATAAGGAGAAAATCAAATTCAATTTCTCATCTGATTGCATCGTAAGCTAATTAGATAAGTTTCACCTGAGTGAGACTATTAGTTAACAGAATTGTAGCAAATGAATGGTTGGGCAATCTGTGCGTTGTTAAGGCTGCTTTTGCTATGGTCTATGGTAGCCATCATTCAATCAATCAATTGTAAATCACGTGGCACACCTGCTTCTCTGCTCCAGGTAATGTTGACAAGTCATGTAAGTCGTGTGTTGTTTAATTATTGTGCTCGTGTCTGTTGGCTTACCAATAAAGCGTTAACCGCTAACGAGTTAAGTGCTTTTGAATGCCCGCTGAGCCTTGACCGCAGCCGCGGAGCAATAAGTCGCTGCACAGAGACAGAGACAGACAGAGAGAGACAGACAGAGAGAAAGAGAGAGAGAGAGGGAAGCAGAGAGAGAGAGTGCGCTGACATATCCTTGATGAGTTGTTGACCAAAGTCATTACATGACGGGCTGAGGATGTGGCCTGGTAAATACTTCACATGACCTGAATCAAAATTAACAACTCTATAGGTTTCATATTATTAAGAGCTTAAAGGAAATAAATTTTAATTTCATGAGCTTAAAAGAATTTCAATTCATTTATTGATTTATTTATCATTGCATTTGAAAGTCCCATTTTTAATGGAAATAGTGCTTTGTCCTTAAAGCTCTAGTTATACGAACTAAACCAGTTGCCTACTGTCAATCACATGGCTGCTTAAAGCCGCAAATCCCAGCGCAAAGCCAGGCGATGGAAATGGAGAGCATGATAGAGATAGAGGCAATGTGGATACTGCTAACATGCAATCACGCTGACAGACTCTGTTAAGTAAAAATGCGCAGGTAAGGAACAGAAAATAATCCCTGCACAGGCGGCAGTGCAACTTTTAAGCAGCAGACATACAGAGAGACACATACTCACACATATAGCTTTACTTGATCCGTGCTACTTAAGAGAAACTAAGTGAACCATATAAGAAGAAACTAATTTTCAAGCTGATGTAACAGCAGCGGAAAAAAGGCTGAGAGAGAGGGAGAGAATGAGCGCAAAGCAGACTGCAGCAACCATCAACAGCTGTCTCTTTGTCTCTTTGTTATTCAGCTTGTTCATGTGCATGTGTGCATGTGTGTGTAAGTGTACGCATCTCTATTTCGTTGTTTTGCTGTGTGTGCGTGTGTGAAGTCAGCTGCACTTAATTTCAGCGCATTGCTCGTGAATGCGTATGGGAAAGTAATAACAAAGCGCATTGAATACATTTCTAATACAATGTTTGACTGAAATATTTTGATATATTTTTGTTCAGTTTTATTTTGATAATTGATAAATAATTATATTTACAAATAGTTATATTTAATAAAAGTTAAATTCAAATAATAATTGATAAATTATGTCCAGGGTGTTTGCTAGTCAGTCACGCTTCACTCTATTCCATCTGTTTATGGTCGTAGGGTAACAAAGTCAAAAGACAAACTGGAAAAGTAAAAAACTGCCAGAGGCACTGGCTGACTGGCTGTGGTGGGCGTGGCAATGCCTTGAGTGCACCTCGCCAATGCTATATACAAAAAGTTGCCTAAAACAATTTAAAATTATCTCACGTACGTGCGAAATTGCAAACGTATTGTGGGCGTGGCTATGACGATACGACCACCAACGCAGCCATCCCAACTCTCCTTAGCTCTCAACAATAAATGGAAGCTTATAAGTCAAGTGAAAAGCAGAACAAACAGAAACTGAAGGACTACGGCAACTTCGGGACTGGATCGACGCAAGCAGTCAGTGAATGAAGAAGAAGAAGAAGACACACCGAATAAAAATAGAAATAGAAATAGAAATAGTAACTGCAAAATGTTTCATTGGGCGTGGCACATGCTTTGACATGCTGCAACGTTTTAAGTACAATTTGATAGAGCATGCCCGAAAAGCTGATTGAGCAGCGAAAAGAAAGTTGGAGAGCGCGAAATGAAGTCTTGTTCGCTGTCGTCGTTTATGCCTTGCCTATGGAAAATATGATGCCAACAATGGATAAATGAATGTCTGAGGATGAGCGGAACAAGTTTGATGTTTACGTTAATAATTTTTCTATTATGTTTCCATCTCAAGATTCAATAGTTTAGTCAACTTATCTCATATGCATGTGTGTGTGTGTCTGCGTAAGTAAAAGACTGTGTTTGCGCATCGATGCATAATATGATGTAAAATTTTTATTAGAAATATAAACAGCTAGAAGGAAATGCAAGAAGGCACAAACACACACACACGCATGCACTATGGAATCCGCAAAAAAAGTAATAAAAAGCTATACAAAAGCAACAACAACAGCTGCAACAACATATAAGCCTTGTGCTTGTTGTTGTCGTCGTGTTGGCAACGACAGCAGGAAAAAAGCACAAAAGCATTTGCATTGCAAATGCAACATAATGCACAACAACAAGAGCGAGAGGGACAGGGAGAGCGAGGGAGAGCGAGAGTGAGACACATTTGCTGACACTTCCGAGCGCTTGCCACAACAACAAAGTATTTGCTATGACAAGTATTAAAGCTTTTTGCGGCATTCAACATTCTCTTTAGGCTCCATTATAGATTTGAAATGTTGTGCAGGAAAATAAGTAATTCGTAAAAATATATGGTTTAAACTTATATCATATAATTGTTCTAGGGTATTAAAGGCTTTAAAAGCTGTTAACACCTTCGGCAAAATAGACTTGCGTCTTTGATTAAAATGGGCATTCAATATTGGGAAAACTACTCTGGGTGGACAATCATGTCAAGGAGCACAAACACTGGATAACGAGTGAACTTAGTCATTCTGATAAAACAGATCTTGCACTGACAGGTATTAAACAGGTAAATCACTAGTCTCTCATACTTCTGTTACATAAAACGCTTTTAGTTGCATTGTTATCCGTCACGGCCATGTTTATATAGAATAAGTTCCGGTTTGTATAGTTTATAATTTTATAGAAAGTTTTCGATTTTTTATATTAGTTACAGGATGATAATGTTAACACAGACCCAGAACTCATAGCTAATGTGTAAAAAGGACCAATAGCAGAGTGATTGATATGCAATGTAGTTTCTATCTTTAATATCTCTGTAATGGATATTCAGATTGTGACTCAGATTACCTTGTAAATCCTGACTTCACTGGCCTTCTATGCATACTAGAAGAACTTAAACCCGGATCACCAAAGTGTCCAGTCCACTGCCTGATACTTATACCAAAATTGTAAGTGTGCTGAAACTACAATTGAGTTGGCTTGGAAGACAAGCGAAATGTATTTTCAATTAATATTTCCTTTTGCAAAATCAATATTTTATATATTTATTTATAAACTTGTAACACGTCCAGCAAAATAGATATTTTGAATGTCTTTGATTAAGAATATAAATGGATGGTCTATTTTAAATTCCTCATAATCAGGTTGCGAAGACATTTGCATTATATGCATTGCTGAAACAATCAATAGCTCGATTAATACAGATTTAGAGACAAAAAAATGTAGAAAGACAAACCTTGGGCAGCTGCAGCTTCAGTGCCATTTTCACAAACTTCAATTGTGGCTTTCTGAACGATGTCGCTCACATGTAAGGCAGAGTCACTAATCAAAGATAGATCAGCATCGCTGTTGAATATTTGGGTGATGCCTAAACTTTTAACAACATCGTTGAAGTCCTTCTTGAATTCCAATTTAAACTTTGGAAGATTGACTCTCAATGCTTTGTATTCTGTTGGTACAATTTCATGGAGTCCTACTCTATGTAAGTTATTTTGAATTTCCGTAAGACCATCCACATTTATTGGCAGCAGAATGAGCATAGAAAAACTTGAGTACCTATAGGGCATTTCTAAGGCATGTGCATTCAACTGTTCTATGAATTGGTATTTATAAATTGCTCTGTTCACCATTGTGTCAACTAAATTTCCTCCCCAGCTTCGAGACTCTTCCGTCGTATAAAACGGTCTCTTTTCCGTGAATGTCGGATTAAATGGCTTTTCCCAGGATCCTTGAAAGTAAAGGGCGCTGAGGAGCATAAGTTTAGTGTCGGGATCTACATCTGCGACAAGATTGTTTATTTTGTTATTGGTATTTTCAGCCACCCAGGTATTGATGGTGTCAACCGCTGCCGGAGACTTAAAATCCACTGATTCAACTTTCGAGTCAAAGACACGGTCTAATACGCTTTGATAGTCATTCGATATAGTTACAGCATTTGACGCGAAGAGTCGATTAGCCGAATATACCTTAATTTTCTCAGATTCGGGAATATGTTTATGTAGTTCATAAAAACGTTCGAATGCGTTGCGGTCTTCATAGACTTGAATGTTCAGAAATTCAGCGATCTCACTTTCAGTTCTACCTTTTGATCCCAGATAGAGTTGAAAGAGACCGTCGATCAATAGTTTGGGAGAGACAATAACATTTGGCTCTGCGGTCAGCTGCAACGTTTTCCCAACTAAACCCGTGGCTACATTGCTTGCAAACGTCCATTTAACAACACTCAATAGAAGGAGCACAAACACGGGGTAACGAGAGAACGAAGTCATTATGAAAGAACTGATCTGTAGTTTATATCGGTTGATCTTATATAGGCATGGAAAGGATAATTCATTAGTAACGCATTAGTCTGCCCGTGCTGTGAGGCATCACATATCGTTTAGTTCCATAGTTATCCGGCACAGCTAGAGCTAGTTGCGGTTATGTAAAAGTGACACAAAATATATAGTTTAAGCGTTACTAATACACGTTAACCGAATTGCAATCAATGACTGAGATAATACATCTATACATCTATATATTTTCAGATTCCAGTCTAACCTTGCACATACTTCATTCATATGACAACAAAAGTTATTTCTGCTACCACCCCGAATCGATTAAAACTCTTCAAGCTCTGGTGTGTCCAACATGAAGTCAATTAGATTTGCATTTCAAACTGATCCAATCGTATAAAATGAATAGGCAGCGTCTTGTGTACGTGGCTATAACTTTTGAGGCTCATCTCGTCTGAGCTCTCCCTAGCTCTCAACAATAAATGACAGCTTATTAGTCAAGTGAAAGGCGGAGCAAACAGAAACTGAAGGCAACGACATTTTTCGGGACTGGATCGATTCATGCAGTCAGTGAAAGAACAAGAAGAAGATGAAACAAGTAAGAGTGCTCTAGTCGAGACGGCTCGACTACGAGATACCCTGAACCCTGCGAAGATCCAATCTTCCCAACATTATATTCTTATTTCACATATACAAATATTGCGAGCAACGCACACACACACACACACATGCATACGCACGCACGCATAAGCAAGCGCTCTGCTGACTGCGCATTCAGCGCAGCGACTGCGCTCGGGCTGCAATATGCCTATTGTATGGGAAATTAAATGTTTAATAACTTTTTTTGTGGATAGACTTTCTTGATTAAACTTTCACAGCATAATTATGTCATTCATATGTGTGTATTTGCCAAAGCACAAGTCTCTAGTATTTGAAATACGAATTTTGAAAATTGGGGGCGAAGGGGGCGTGGCATCCAAAATCCAAAAATTAAAAAATCTCCGCATTCATTACACGGATCTACATAGTAAATTTGGAGTCTCTAGCTCTTACGGTATGCTTAACCGAAGAAAAGTTATCGATTTTTATCGATAATAAGGAAACGGGATGAGTTATCGAAAATCTAAAAAAACTCGTACTGCGTAGGCTATAGACGAGTATTCTCTGAAAATTTCATATATCTAGCTTTTGTGGTTTACGAGATCGCTGCGTTCATACGGACGGACGGACGGACGGACGGACGGACGGACGGACGGACGGACGGACGGACAGACGGACAGGGCTATTTCAACTCAGCTCATCGAGCTGATCAAGAATATATATACTTTATGGGGTCTGCGATGTCTCCTTCTGCCTGTTACATACATTTCACAAAAACATTATACCCTGATTTCCCATTTTCAATGGGTTCAGGGTATAAAAACACAGAATAGAAATATAAATAGGAAATGAAATAGAAAACCGATTGCAAAATGTTTCATTGTGCTAGAGTGGGCGTGGCACGCTGCAACGTTTTAAAGGCTGCCAAAAGGCTGATATTGTCAGGCAAGAGCTGCCAGACCGGGAGAGAAATGAAGTGTTGCCAGTCGATGTTTATTTTTGTTGCTGTTTTGTGCATGTGCAGCGAGGCAAGCGAGACATAGAGGACAGGCGACAAAAATTTATGGAAATATATTTATTTATTTATTTAGTTGAGTCTGAGAATTGCTTAAGGAAAAAAAAGAAAGAAGATAATTCTAAATTTAAGCAGAAAGCATGTCAGCTGACATAGAAATAAGTAAAGAATTTGAAGTGCAGATAAACTAAGAAACATTTGTCGCCTGGACTGGACTGGAGCGAGGCAAGTGAGACTTGGAAGACAGGCGACAAAAGAATATGGAAATATATTTATTTATTTATTAAGTTGAGTTTGCTTAAGGAAAAAAAGAATGAAGATAATTCTAAATTTAAGCAGAAAGCATGTCAGCTGACATAGAACTAAGTAAAGAATTTGAAGTGCAGATAAACTAAGAAACATTTGTCGCCTGGACTGAGATTCAGAGTGTTAGAGTAACGGTGAGTTTGCCTGGCAGTCACTAGCTGCCTGGGTGGAGGAAATGCATTATCCACTTAAAAGTCAAACTGAAAGGACTTGTGAATTGTGAGTTGGTCGTGAGAGTCGTAGCTACTTAAGCCGTTAGATGCGTAGCTCAAACGCAGGCAGACAGTGGGGCGGGAGAGTTGGCGTCTGGAATTGGTGTTTATTCACCCTAAAACTGAGCTAATTTTCGACACCTTTTGGGTTCATAAAAAGCGATTGGCACGCACGCCGAGCTGCTATGGATGGAGATGCATTGCATGCGAACTATAGATACATCGTTGCCGGAACAAATCTAAACACAATAACACTTTAACTCTAATGAGCGACCTTTAAGTGTGGCAAAGTTTCACCTGGGTGTGGGCACTGCGTCGTGTTGTATCGTGTGTGATTTGAGCCATAAAGATAAAACACACACACACACACACACACGCTGAATGCAGATAAAAACCCCCACTGAGAGACAAGTTTGTGGCGGGTGTGTGGGGGGATGATAAGAATTCGGAGGAGAAGTGTGAGTATGTGATTGTGTGTGAGTGTGTGAGTGTGTGTGTGTGTGTGTGCGAGTGTGTGCGAGTGTGTGTGAGTGTGTGTGTGTGTGTGCCGGCAATCACTTTGGCAGTCACGTGCAGCTGCTTAGCATCCACACCTCCATCCATTGTATCGCAACGGAACGGCCCGCGTCACTTGCTCCATTAACAATAGACGCCGCTGCGATATCAAGCGGCTACGGATTTTGAACTCGCAATCTCAGTGATTGACATGCGGGTTGCAGGCATTCGAAGCATTCGAGCCATTCAACCATCGGACGTGTTGGCCGCCAGACAAACACCAATAAAAAAAGGGGTTTATTGTCTGAGCTTAAAGATTGGAGCAATTCATATACTTATTAGAACTATAGCTAATACTATAGTTAAAGCTATATATATTTTGACTTTGTATATACAAGAAGAAAAAGTAAATTGAAGCACAATAGTCATATTTCATATTATTATGATATGAGTATGATAGAAGAAACACTTGAGTGGTCTGGCAGTCTGTCAAATAAATATATTTGCCTGCAGAAATATTGTATTTCAATGGAGAATTGAACTGTGAGTGCAATGGGCAAAATCTGAAACGTAATCAAATCATATGAAAAAGCCAAATCGAAGATGAATTCAAAATCGACGTCGAGACGAAGTCGACGCGTCGTCGGCTGACGTTGACTTTGACGACGATTTGCAGTTGGAGAAAGCTATAAAAAAAAAGTCTTTGCATACTTTTGGGGCTGGCGGATTTGCGCAACTAATGCGCCTGTTGTTGTTTGTGGCTTGTCAATGGTTATTGATTGTCTGGTGTCATGTGTGTGCCAGCTCAGGGGCCACGAGGAGAGGCAACGTCTAAGCTGGCATGTAAAGCAAGGCGGAAGCTTTTAAGATATTTTGTTCCCCTTCCGCAGTCAACGGCATTTGAAATGTGAGCTGAGCTCAAGTTGTGTCAGTCTGTCTGTGTGTGTGTGTGTGTGTGTGCTTAGCATTTACATTACAACAAAAAATGGTTTTGATTTCTCTTCTTCTTTTTTGCTCTCTGCACATGAAAAGCAAACGCATTTGCAAATATTCAAACATGAAATCGGCTTGGCAAATCCTCAAGAGCTAAGCAGCGTATCACAAACGGCTCAGCTCCATTTAAAGCGAGAGAGAGAGAGAGAGAGAGTGAGCAGAGACACAAGCAGTATAGAGTGGGCGAGAGAGTGAGAGTGGTGGACAGTTGGTTGACAGTTGGACATGCGGGAGCGTGAAAACTTTAACAAAAACTTTGTCATAACTTGCTGAATTAAATTTGTAAAAGTGAAGCATTGAGCGTGCAACGATAGAAGCATTCTCTATCCGCCCTCTCCGCTGTGAAGGAGCCCATGGCATGGCTTACGAACTTTGGCAAATGGGCATTGCTTAGTTTTGGGCGTCGATTGCGATATGACAGCGCAGTCGGTTGCACTTATTGGGGGGCGTCTGCTGGTTAGCAGTTGTTACCCAAAAACGTTAACTATCGACGCTTTCACTCGCACTGCCTTTGTCTAGTCTGGCTGACTGTGAAAGTTTTTAGAACAATATTGCATAGTTTTCGGGCTGACATGGCAAAAAAAAAAAAAAAGAAAAGAAGAACTAAAAGCTGAACACAAGAATGTCGCCTGTGTAAGCTCAAAATAATAATCACATATGCTGTCGACATGGAAACTTATGCCACTGAGTCCACTTTTCTAAAATATTTGATATTGTACTAGATGTCGAGGAACTTGCAAGCTTAGCTTGTGAAGGCATTTACTGTTTGATTACTAACTTGATTCGATTAAAGTTGGTAAAGTGTACTTATAATTTGAGAGATTACTCTGCTAAATTCATGGCATTATGTGGGATACGCCATATCATTTAAATGCCATTTCGGCTCAACTGATGATCATTCCAGGCAGGTTTCAATTGATTTATGATCACACAATTTATTGACAGTAATTGAATATTCCTTACGCTTACTTACTAATTGACATGCCTCAATCTTTGGCTAGCACCTTTGGGAACAGTTTAGATAGTCAAGCCAACAAGTTTCGCTTGGCAAGTTTTGACTTATCAAGTAAGTTAGTTAGCTTCTTCATATGCAGCATGGCAATTTCGTATTGATGGGCTGCCATCACAATATTCAACTGAGTGCTCAAAAGTGTCTTTGGCCACCAAAAAGCACATGCAATCCCAATCCCCATACCAATGCCGATGGCGATGGCGATGGCGCTTCGTTTGCTTTGCAGCCGTTCTTCATGAATATGCATGAGCAGTTACAAGCCATCAAAACAAGCCACACACTTGCATACTTGCACACTTGCTGTCGAGAGTAAAGAGATAAAAAAAGAACTATAAACAAGTAAGAGTGCTCTAGTCGAGACTGCTCGACTAGAAGATCTCTTGAACCTTGAACCTATTGAACTCGGACGGACGGACGGACGGACCGACTTGGCTATATCGACTCAGCTCGTCAAGCTGATCAAGAATATATACACATTATGGGATCTGCCATGAATACTTTCTTCGTTTTACATTCATTTCCCATTTCCAACGTGCTCAGGGTATAAACCGAAGCTATCAGCCCCAGCTGGAGAATATGGAGTTGGTGTTGCTTTAAGAACTGAAAGATGCGATGCGTTTTCTGGGCATCGCCATATGAAATTTAACCGCGTGACTAACGAGTCTATCGTTGGTGGCGACCAGACCCACTTCACTTCACTTCACACGCCACATCCGAAACATCACAACATGTGAACACAACAGTAAACTAAACCATGGCAATGGCAGCCAGCATGGCGTATACTTGACGTCTGACGTTCAACGTCCGATGTCCGATGTCCGATGTCCGATGTCCGTCGTCCGACGCTTGACGTGTTGAGTTTAATTGGAACACTCGACGACGTTGGTTGATGGCAATGTTGTTTGTGATGTTACCAGTTTGCTGTGGCTCGGCAGCTTAAGATTTTCTAAAATCAACATGAATGTTGTTGTTTATGCAAAAAGACTGTTACCCAATTTTGTTGGGCTGCATAGATGATCACAAAATCAATTATCAATAAATAAGTATTTAAATAATTAAAATAATTATATTAAATATAATTAATATTAAATAATTTAAATAAGTATTTGAGTACGTTTTAGATAGATTTAGTAATGAGACAGCTTCCTCAATTCTTATGACTATTTTGCCTCCAACCGAAATGTGTCAAAATCAAAGAGTACATATCATCATCAAATGGATCATTCCAGTAGCTGAAACTTTTCCTCGCCAGTAAAACAAATTTAGGTAAAGAGTTTTGAAGGCGAGAATCAAAGAACAGCACTGCCTCAAGTATGTATAATATTGTTTTTGTTATTGGAAAACTATAGACATATTCCATTTAAAGTATGACAAAGAAAATGAACTTGGTCAGCATTCCATATGATGTTTAAATACTTGCAAAAGAAAAAGGAGAGAACATATGGGTATCTATATGTATGGTGCGTTTACTTGCCGCTAGAGGGCGTTGCATTGTCGCCAATGTTTTCGTTGTGCCTGAGTTCCCTTTTTATGGCAAAGCAACCGAATGACAAGCACACAGAACGCACCACAACGCAACGCAAAGCAAACAAACAACAGCTCTAAAATAGCTGATGATGTTGTTGCTAGTTGCGAGCGTTTGTTGTTGTTTCTGTTGCCGTTGCCGTTGTATTCCATTAACATTACAAATGTATTCATTGTTTGCAACTGCAGCAGCAGCAACAAGAACAACAATAACAATGACGCTATTTTACGCCGCATTATGCGAAAATGTGGCAAGTGATAGAAAGGATAATGCCAGGCTCTATGCTGGCATGGCACACGCTCACGCTCACACCCAACAACGACAATAGCAACAACTGCAACAAGAACAACAATCAAACGACTCACAACAGTATGTTTTTTTTTTTGCCGTTCTCCTTATGCGCAAGTGGCTTTATTATTTGTTTTTGCATACAACGCCAATATGGCAGTAGTGTGTGTGTGTGTGTGTGTGCGGGTGATGCTATATCGACGCTGACATTCTGTCTGGCTGGATGCAGAACACAGATTTCATACTCTAACAAGGCTTGTGTGTAGAGAACTAAAGAAAGGTGAGATATAGATGAAGAGAAAGGGAGAGGAGAGGGAGAGAAAGAGCGAGAGTGAGGGGAGACAGACAGAAAGAAAGAGACACGTAGAGATAATGACGGAGGGAGAGAGGTAGAGACACATAGAAGCAGAGAAGAATAATGAAAAGAGCACAAGGCAGGGAGTAGAAGAGAGACAGAGAGAGAGAGAGAGAGAGAGAGAGAGAGAGAGAGAAGTAGAGAAGAAGAAGACAAGGCAGGGAATAGAAGAAAGACAGAGAGAGAGAGAGACATAAAGAAGAGGAGTCTTAAAAATAGAATGATTTATCATATACATATATGTATATATAAACTATAGTTAAATAGACAAACGCAACACCTCCACTTTCTACTCCACATCCAGCCCTTGCTCCCCCTACAAAGGCTAAGCAGTTTCCTTACTATCAATTATTGCGAATCGCATAGAAAGGTGATATATTTGCACGCCCCAAAGACCCAGCCAACAGATAGGGTATTAATAGCAGCTACGACGGCAAAATCACAGCATGTCAAATTGTTTTTCTATTATTGTTGTCGCTGCTGTGCGTTGGGTGTTGGGTGTTGGGTGTTGTTGGTAAAGCTGATGTTCTTGTTGGGCTTATCGTTATTTAAATTAGCATTACAATGCATTCACACAAACAGCCACAGGCACACACGCACACGCATGTCTGCCATATTGTTTTGGAAGGCGAATTGCAATTGTGTGCGTGTGTTTCTTTTTTCCTCTTAGATGCCAACAACAAAATAGGTTACGCGTTTTTCAGCTACTTTCAACCCTTTATTTGTGTGTGTTATTGTGGGGCAGCACTTGTTAAACTTTTAATTAAATAAGAGTTGCCACACAGGCGATTGACAAGCGAGCGACTTAACTGACTCTGTGAAATGTATATATAAATATAATATAATATATAAATATATAAAATATATATGTGTGATTTATTTTGAGCTTTACCTTCTCTGTCACAATAGTATTTGATATATTTAACTGAAAATGTGTCATGTCCGATGGCAAAAGCGAATTGATAAATGACAGCAGAGCGAGATCTTTAGATCTAAGCATTGTATTGTAGCTCTGAGACTAGCTTGAATCTCAGAACTATATACATATGGAACCACTTGAAGCTTAAACCTTTCCCTTAACTAAGACTTTCAGCTGGTGTCATTGGAGAACTCAAAGAATTAATGCATCAAAGTCAAAGTCCATGTACAACAACTCAGCTCAAGTTTTAGTCCATGCTAACATCTTTGTCCCACTTATAGCATTAACAATGCATTGCTTAGTTAATCAAAGTGTGTAAACTGCATTTGCACTTGAAAGTGCATTTTAAACATTAGATAAATATTCAAGGAAATAGTATAAACAAATAGCAAACACAGAGAGAGAGAGAGAGAGAGAGAGAGAAAATAAAAATAAAAGCATTTCATACATCATTGAGAAATGCTAAACATTTATCAATATTAAACTACGATGTCAGAAAAGTCTATGCGACAATGCGAGATGAATTGGGTCTTAAGAATTTGCTGCGTTTTTCATTGGAAACATTTTTTAGTTTGGCTAAGCAAAGCGATACGCTTGAATGGGAAGCAAAAATCTACTTTGATGTTATGCAATCGTGCGAGGCTGAGGCGAATGACACGAGCACGGCATACGTACAAAGGCAGAGAGGGAGGGAGAGGGAATGAGCGGGGGGAGCGAGATAGAGTAGCGTACATTATTCATGTTTTGGCCATGGCTTCTGCCTTGCTCACCGTGCAGACAGGTGTGCGAAATAACTGGCAAATACTTTACAGCTGTCGCCTTTAGCATTTATTTGTGTGCTTTTTGCCAAATCACAAGAGAGAGAGAGAGAGAGTGAGAGTGAGAGAGAGAGAGAGAGTGAGCATGTTTCGACATTTCTAGTCATTGCTCAAGCTCGATTGCCGCCTTGTACAATTATTAGTTGACTTTGACATTTAAAGAATGATTGCATCAATTATGTTGCCTCACATGGCGTGTTGCCTCTTATCAAGCGGCATTAAAGCATACGATTATATAACATTCATTCTATTCAAATACGAAATACAATAAGCAAGCATTTTGCAGTTGAACCCAACTGACTGATTGATACTCGCTCACACTTCAAACACATTTAATGGGCAAATTTGATAACTTACAGCTGTTGGGCTGTTGAGAAGCTCAACCAACTGCGATCCATTTGTCAATATTGAAGTTAAAGGCACTGAAACTGTTGCTTACTACAAATTGAGTCTTCCGACTTGCCATGGCTTCAATGAGCGTGGCTATAGAAACTTTAAGCTTAAGCTAAACATTTTTATCAGCAAGCTAGAAATCGTTCAAAACTCATATGCTTTCTTCGCTTCATGAACGAGCATACAAAAGTGTTTTTTTTTTTTTTGGAGCACAGCCTATCGTAGCCGGAAAAGCAATTTGGTTTCTATTAAGCTCTGCCAAAGGCCAGTATTTGATAACCCCAGAAAGATGACTACATTACTTTCGGGAGTGTAAATAGAATTTAAAAAAATTATTTTTTGTATTTCATGCTGCTTAAAGAAATTCAAAAATGGCATATATATGTATATATATATAAATATATATATTATTTAAAACAAAGTCCATTTGCAAGTCACTTTTAAAGGCCAAACTAATCAATGCCATTATTAAATAAGTAAATATATATATATGTGATTATTAATGGAAATCTCAGCTTTGATTTTGATATATTATTAAGTATTTCATATATATATATATCTTGCCTTCTGCTTAGCGTATACTATTATTACCGTATAAGCTTGGTATCAGACAGATAAATTATATATAATTGTCAATATCTTATATGCTCTACATAGGCATAAATTCTTTAATTCTGAATGCTTAAAAATTTAAAAGAAAATTTATTTAAATTTTATTTAAATATATATTTTTATTTTTCATTTATTAATTTCTACAATTTCTACTGTAATACATTTATTGAAAAATTTTAAGCTGTATGATCTAGGTTGGCGTTGGCGGTAGTGGGCTGTATGTTTTGGCCAGTTTGGGGCTCACAAACTGTGAGCCAAGTCAACATACGAAAATCAACAACACTTGAAACAAACAAATGAAAATAGCCTTAAACTACAGCAGTTAACTAACCAGTTAACTAGCCAAGTCGTTCCAATTCAATATTCAACAGAAAACAGCAACACACGAAACATCCAAATTCAAGCACAGAGCATGCCCAACACGGACGAAGAAGCCACACGGCCCTTTAAGCGCCAGCGTTTGAGCGTGGATGCGGGTGCAGCAGAGACAGATCAGCCGAGTGGCTCAAGCCCAGCCGATACAGCACGCTCTGAGCCGGAGCTAAGCGAGCGCCTGCGCAAGGTAATGCTATGCACAGTTTGCCTGGAACTGCCCCATCCGGATGATAGCTATCAGTGCACCTTGGGGCATATCGTGTGCGAAGATTGCGTGACGCGTCTGTTGGCCGAGGCGGCGCTGAATAGTCGGGATGCCCAGTGCCCGCACTGCCGCACACACATCAGCTGGCAGGAGCTGACAAAGAATCTGGCCGTGGGTCAAACGCTGTGGGAGCTGCCGAAAAACTGCTCCGACTGCGAGCAGCAAATGGAATACAAGTGCCTGGCCAAGCATCTGAAAACGGAGTGTGCCAAGCGCTTGGTGCACTGCCAATACCGCTGCCTGGGCTGCACCTGGCAGGGCTGTCAGGAGGACAGCGCCCAGCACGAGGCCAGCTGCAATAATCTGCAAATGTCCAGCGATGAGGTGCTGAACGCACTGGACACCATTGATCAGCTGGAGCAGATGGCCATACAGCCGCTGCGCCAGTGCCATCGACAGCTGAGCGCCCAGCGGATTTCCTATGAGGATCTAGATCTGCGCTGGCCCCAGCACACATCGCGCCTGAACGCCGAGCGACGCTTTCAGTCGTCCAATATCTTTGTGTTCGAGGAGTTATGGCGTTTGCGCGTCAAACTGGTGCTCGGCACGGGCACCGAGCGTCGCCTTAGCTATAGCCTGAAGATCTTGTCGTCGCCGCGCGAGCTAATGCTGGTGAAATACTTTGTCACATTGCCGGCCATACATGTGCGGGCCAAGCAGTTGATGGATGTGGAGCCGCAGCTAAATGAGGCCCTGTACAACATGGCCGGCCAGAGTTCCGACTTCAAATTGCTGCCCATGAGCTGCCCGATAGCCACTTACCGTCTGCTGGCCATGCCGCGGATCAAGCTGCGACTGTGGATGATGTTGAACTAACTACGAAATGATGAACAGCAGTTGATTATTTTGCAAGTTCTTAAACATTTATTAGCATCGTTCGTTGTATGTTATGTGTATTTATTGCTTATTATTTGCTTCGATATCCTTGCTGAGCCTGTCAACCCAGGTCTTCAACAGGTTGGTAGCTTCTGCGCCGAATTCTCCGGCGCGAGTCGTAATCAGGTCTCCGGTTTTCTTCAACTCCTGCAAACGAATATGGATCACAGTCAATCAAACAAACAAACAACAATCAACAATTATCTCGCCGGCAACTACTTACGGCGGTATTCTTCTCATTGAACAGCTGCTTCACGGTATCGACAATCGGCTGCAGAGCTGGGCCCAGAGAGGGTGTTTCAATAGTATCGCGCGCCACGCGATTTCCATTGCAGATCTACGGATAGAAACACACGAAAACATCAAGGCCAACCACACGGATGGACACGCCCATTACGACTTACGGCAACGAGTGCAACAAGGACGAACAGGATAGCGATCTTGGCCATTTTAAGTAAGGATTATAGCTCTGCACAGTTGAACACGAAGCTGAGTACTGAACTAACCGCTGGCAATTCACTCGTAACAACACCTCGTTTTGCGTCTTCTATGCGTGGCTTTTGTTTTCTTTTTGGTCAGCAGCCCATAGATTTGGACCACTTATCAGTGCCAAGTGTCGGAGGTGTCAGAGATCAGGGGCAGAATACAGCACATGCAGTCGATAGTTGTTTGCACGTTGATTGTAATTCCGTGTGTGTGTGTGTGTGTGTGTGTGTGTGTGTGGACGCCGGCCACACATGCCACATGCTCAATTTATATTTTCATAAAGAGAAACAAAACAAAAACCAAATAGATTTATTTGTATTCTATTTTCACATTTGTATTGAGCTAGTATTGAGCAAGTTATCAGAATCACGTTTATTTGCTTTCGGCATTTATAATACTTAAAAAGTTGAATGCAAACAAATATGTGAGTTTCCGACTCTATGGGAAGTACAAATTCTTCATAGAACATTGACTGAGTACATATATCATATTAGCATCTGAAAGCATACATTGTTCATCATTCGTCATAGATATTTAGTTCTTATACTCACTAGAGGCATGGACTATCGATAGCTCAGAAATACTATAACTTAAAGTGCTAGAGACTAGGAATACGTACTAGCGTTGACAATCCAGGATCAAAAAGATTTAGCTACGCCCATTGGGGGCGTGGCAAATGACATAATACTGTATCTTCTATAGACAACTGTATCTTTCAATGTCATCGAGCTAGTGTTTCAAAATGGAACAGTTAAGTTACTGCAGACTTCCTTCCTTCCTTCCTTCCTTCCATCCTACCTTCCTTCCTGACTCCTTGATCAAAAATAGATTCAATTGTTTTTGTAGCGTCTAATACTCATTCACGCTATAAAAACAATAGAATCTTATTTTTGATCAAGGAGTCAGGAAGGAAGGATGGATGGAAGGAAGGAAGGAAGGAAGTCTGCAGTCGGTAGCGCCCGATTTCAACATTCTGACTTGTTGTTCTTCACCTTGTCACCTTTTACAGCATTTACTGCACTTTTTGTAACATTATTCTGTTTTCAAATTGAGTTCTACATAGCATAGTATGAATAGTATTAGTTTGTCTTTATTAACAATTCAATAGAGTTTCTACTGCTTATGCCTACAATATACATTTTCATTCAACTTTCTTACAAATAACACATATTAGTTTTGTGGTAAGTTCTTCTTTTGGTTTTCCACAAAGTTCTTCGTGTTGTCAATAATTTGATTGGCATATTTCTTCATAACCTCCGGATCTACGTAGGCCTTAAACATAGAGGTTAAATTACCGAATGCATTGTTCAATTGAGCGCTAAGCTGTTCGAGTTGATTGTTTTCCGATTTGACCTCATCGGCGGTGCAGAACTACAAATTGCATAATGAGGAAACAAAGTCGAGTATAAGTATATTGATTCCAATTGATCTGCTTGCATTCACAACTTAACTTACCACAAATAGCGCAAACAGCAGAAAAACAATTGCAATCTTTGCCATTATTATGGATTTTCAAGTGTACAATAAAGTAGGTCCAAACAGTCAAGCGACAATTTGAGTACTATTAAAATATTGGACCAGCGACCCAAATTGTTGAAGAACTTTGCTACTCAATCCCACGTGCTGTGGGATCACTTATCAGCTCTGAAATTTATGAACAGCTGTGCGCGGCGAGCATCGAAAGAGATTTTGAAGGGAAGTCGGCGTAAACTAGAATAATGTTCAGTTCCGGCTTTTGTTGTTGCGCTTGTATTTTGTATGTATATATATATATATATATATATATATATATATATATATTTGTATTTTTGTTAAATTATTTATTTATGCATGAGTATATATTTTGCCCCCTTAAGACACTTCTCCTTTTTCTTCTGTGATATTCCGTCAATGGGATCTCTTGCATTAAATTGATTCTAAATTTCGAATACATGTAACCAGCTGAAAAAAACTCTTAAATATATATATATAACCCTTTGAAATATATAAAGTATATAAAGTATTTTAGCAGCTTTAACTCAGATTAGCTAGTTATAATCGTCATCTGCATCTAATCTAATCGTAAAGCTGCAGCAATAGAGTGAAAATTAGTATTGAACAATCGGCATTATATAGTAAGTTTTTCTCTTTTCATTTTGCTGATTTCATTTAGAGCTGTTTTTGAGGCTATGTCAGATTCCCTCACAATATGAATGTGTTAAAATATTTAAAAAATATGTATAAATAATATTAAACTGTGTGTAACCCAATGCAAAGTGTATATAAAACTTGTTCATAATTATAATAAAAAATTTAAATAAATAATAAAATAATAGAAATTTTGGAATTTATTTAGTAAATTAATCCAAATAAATATCAAAAATGTTTATATATATATTGAAATTTTGTGGCAGACCTCTCTGAATCTCTAAAAATTCTCCATATGTAAAACTGAACATATTCAATTTACCTCGTCTGTATGTTTGCCTTTCTATGCAGTTCAAATCAAATATTCCTCTTATCGTCTAATTCACTTCACCCATATAAGTTTTAAGACTTAAATCCAAGTTTGGTTTAATGTGCTTCAGTTTTTGGTTTTGTTAGTTTCTATAGGGCGAACTTTCATCATATTTATTTAAGTTTACAAGTATTTAATCTTCACTTTATTTCAAGTACATTTGAATGCATGATTTACGCTTTCTTTTCAGTCAATTTTTCGGCTTCCTTTTGGGTTTCTTCAAAGAACTTTTTGGCATTATCACCGAATTTCTCGAAGAACTCCTTGACTTTGTCCTTGTCGACGTGCTCGTCAATGTAGTCCCTGACATTCTTCACACCCTTCTCAATATTGGCCTGAATATCGTCCAGTGGAGACGCATCCTTTTTCACCTCATCGCCAGTGCACACCTGTAGCAAGCATTTACCTTTAGAATCTAACACAATCCGATATCATTTAATTAATTGACTTACAGCAACAAAGGCGCATACTAGAAGAAGCAACACGAATTTGGACATTTTGGTAAGGATTCCGTTTAGATAGAGCTGAAAAACTGCACTGAACGCTCTGCCTCGCTCGGCCAGCACTTAAATATGCCGCGATCATCGGGAATCACTTTAATCAGCAGAGATGCAAAGTGCAGCTGTAATTTTGTCTACAGTGTTTATGCAATAGATGCTAGCGAAGCCTACATTGTCAGTTGTAGGGCATAGAACAGGGCATATCTGAAATATAGAAAGTCATATTGATATATATACAGCTGTGTTCAAAATAATAGCAGCGCACTTTTTGCTGACAAATATGACTACATTTTGATATTATTTATCAATCTTAAAATCAGAGCTTATATGCGCTGCTATTATTTTGAACACAGCTGTATATATAATAATATAAACATATTATTATATATATATTTTATAAACAAGTAATAAGTTTTTAAACTGTAGACTCAATTACCCGGATTAAATTTTCCTTAAAGACTTGATAAGTCTTTAAGTTAAATGTAATCCGAGTAATTGAGTCTACAGCTTAAAAACTTATTACAAAATATATATTTATGACAATTTTTATAAAAGAGTATTGAAAAGTTGGTCAGCAGCTTCTTGATATTTTTCTTGAATTTGTTGATTTCATTTCGATCTTTGCTTAGAAGCTACGTCAATGAGCAACATGTGGAGCATATTAGCTTAAAGATTGTATGTAAGCATGTCAGCAAACAGACTTAAATATATATATATTTATATCTTCAATGCAAGAGAAAACTAAAGTAATCTCATTTACTAGTCCATTCGAAAAGTCTTTTATAAACATTAAACATTAAGAATACACAAATGCATGCCTAAATTTACAGGGTATACAAACAAGTATGTAATCTTAAAAGTTAAGAAATTCAAATGATTAGCAATTATTTGTTCTATATAATATACAATAGAGATAAGTTAATGTCTAATCATCGCTGAGGTTAAACTATCGAGGCCAAAGTAAACATAAAAATACTCAAGCAGCGGGTCGATTAGTTGTGTTGTGAAACATGTCACACATGTTGCTAGCATTTTTTTATACCTAGGGTATTAGCTCCTCGACTTCTTCTTTTGAATGCCCGGCATTGGCATACATTGAGCACACAAAAAGTACAGTTTGGCACGTTGTGCTCTAGCATTTACATGCTTATACAAATAGAAATAGAAGCGCTGATAAGCATTGATTACATGACGTGGTCCTCATCAAAGCTGACCTGTCTAGGGGCTGTCCGTCCGTCTACCTGACATGGCACGCGATTTTTCATTTTTCATTTTTCACTTTGTCAATATTTAAATGACATTCACAGTTGGCATAGTGCAAACAGTTGGCCCCGATCTTAATTCCCTATATGTATATTTTAGCCACATCGGCAACTGTCTGCATTGATGTTTGCATACAGTAAACACAACAACAATTTATTATTGTAATATCGGCCTTTTAAGCTATTTACGTAAATATTTATGTTATTTATGTGTCTGCTGTGTTATCAAATAAAAAAATAAACAAAAATTATATTATTCAATTGAGGTTGATTGGAAAATGTGTAAATAAAATGGTTATAAACTCTATTATAAATTTTTATAAATTTACATATATATATATATATATAATTTATATATTTGCTTTCCGTTCATATATTTCATTTGCCCTAAATGCCACAAATAACACTGGCTTCAATATGAGATGTTGAAGCCGCAGAGCGACACTTCATAAACCCGCCCAGACAGCATCTGTTTTTGTTGCTTTTCGCCGCTTGGTTTCAAGTGCAATCCATTAAAACAATTTAATGTAAAATTGCGTGCCTGAAATTAAGCGGATGCTCACTTATTGGCTTCCACACAGCGCTGGCTGTGTCTGGGTCCATTGTTGTTGCTGGCGGAGTCTATGTTTGGTCGGAAAAGTTTATTTTCCACTCGAAAGCCAGAAGCAGCGAAATTAATAGCGAATTCTAATAGACAGACAGACAGACAGACAGACAGAGGATGGCTTTATGCCTTCGCCCAGACACACACAAATAAAATCAAGTGGCGGCAGAGATCGAGCCCCAGACCCCAAATACAAACACAGACGCCAAGTCTAGATTTATAAATTTGAGAAAATATCCGGTTGAACCAAAAGCCGCTAATAAATTTCTGCTTGCCAGGGCATAAACTGTCTGTGGCTTGGCTTGGCTAATTAAAATCGAAGGTGTTGAAAATCAATTGACTTTTGCCTGCTGCAATTGAGAGCAATTCGCGTGGGTTGCTTGGTTAGTTTTCGACTAGAAATGAGTTTTTGATTAAAAGGCAACAATTATTTGAAACAATCGATGTAATAAACTATACATATATATAGTTTAGTCTAAGGCACAGAATAGATAATATGATCCGGTACAGGTGGATGACATTGGGGCAAAGGCGGGCCCAATGTTGGGTAGGTGCGCAAACGTAATAGCTCCAAAATCGTTTGCAATTCCAAGACATGAGCATAGTGCTTGCGCACATTGTTCAACAGCTTGCTATGTGTCTTGATCTGCTCCATGCTGCAAGAGAGAGAATTATCAGTAATCAGAATCCAGACAATATATACTTATATATATGAATACGACTTACCGTTCGTTCTGCTCGCGATCGCGACGTTGTTCCATCATCGTGTCGCGTTTTGAGCTCTGTAGAGCAACATCAACTTTGAGTCGATCGATTGTCGAGTCAATCATATGATTATGACGTTTCATTTCGAGAGTCTTATTCTTCACCTCATCGATTTTGATATTGCTAAAGAGAAACTTTAATTAGACTATGTCTTTATTGAGGATCAATCGAAAACTTACACGCGATCGATTTGCTTACGGAACACGGCAATTTTTTGCTCTATAATACGCTCGATGGCACCGGCTGTCATCATTTTTTGTCGATCGGCCTTCATCTTCTCCAAGTTGCGTAAAATACTGAGAAACTCGATGGTTATCTTGCACTTCTCGATGGCATCGAGCATATACTTGAGATAGGCTATGTTCGCCTTATAGAGCTTGTGTTCCCATTCCTTGAAGATCACCTGACGCCTGAAGATAGCGACGCGCTGCATGGACTTTATCTTCTTATTACCAGCATCCTGTATATAAAGTAAGTATATATATTATATATATATATTATAAATCTAGACTCTTACCTTTATCATGCGATTAACATCATTGATGTCATCCACATGCATCAGCACGCTGTTTGACAACGATTTGATTGAGCCCCCAACCACGACCTCAACTTGGCCCAGTGTCAAGGTCAACTGAAGCGGCATATTCCTTAAGGCCTCCAGCTGAATAATAAGTAGCATGAATATAAGCTCTCAAGCATTGGTAATATGAATAAGTTGTTTACTCACATAATTCTGTATTGTATCTTCCATTTCCTTATGAGTTTGAGCCTTGGCTTCTTTCAGTCCGATTATATCCTTGGTGATGTTATTAAAATAGAACTGGGTGTCCACCACTAGATATCCGAGGCCCTTCAGGCGCAGCTCACTTTCGATCTTCTGACGACGCAACTTGACAAAAGCATCCCAGGCCTTAGCATCCACCGAGGATGGACAATTTTTGGGCGTATCATTGTCAGCGATATAGGCTAGAAAATCGGAGATTTCTTTGGGCATGGGAAAAGTCATACGATTTGATTGTTTCGGTCCGAGTTTTTGTGCAACTTCGCTGCAAATTAGCATTGAGTGAAACGTTTTGTTGGACAGCTTGGGCCGCTTCTTGAAGAGCTTGGTCATCTCGTGGGCGGCATGCGGCACAGAGTTCAGGTAATTGCCCCGGAATTGTCGGTCCAGAGCGCGATCACGCGTCTGTTGGGCTTCCAGGCGCGTGCGCACATCCTGCAAGAACCGTTCCATAAACTCTTGCAAAATGCTATATCGCTTTATGTAGTCACTCAACTTATCAATGTCAGCTCTGAATGAAATGATTTCGTGGCGCAGTTGCGTGCGTGCGTGGTGGACTTCCACTAGATTGAGCATGCGGGTGCGGCATTGTTTCTGGGCAAAGTTGAACTTGAGCTTGATCAGCATTAGCTCGGCGACGCGTTGGTTTAGCTTGAGTATTTGCTTGGTCTTCAGCTGCAGCGTTTTGGCTTCGTTCTCATTCAAAATGCGCAAATATTTGCGACGATCGTCCTGTAGAAGATTGACGGCCTCCTCGTAGGCGCGGTAGATCTTTTGATCCTCCAGCGTGTACTCGTGCGGCTGTTTCTTGAGCGTAAACTCTGGCACTGGTATATCCTTTTTGATTTCCTCCTCCCACAGTTTCTCAATAACACCATCCATCATGACGATCAAAGCTTTTGACCAGAACTCCACGGACCAAAGCAGCAAGCGACCCCGCTTACCGCCCGTATCTATGGTCTTCTTTCTGCGCCGATTGATCGCCTTAATTTCGCAGTCATCGACCTCCATAATACACTTGATGATCTCGTCCTTGGCCAGCTTCGGCACGGTCAGCTCTTGTGGTGTAAACGCGTCCATCCTCAAAAGTCTCAGCATGCAGTTCATATTGTCATAGATCTTAATGAGCACATTATTCGTGTTGAGCACATTGTCAATGGTTTCCTTCTTCAGTTGCTGCGCCTCGTGGAACAGCTTGTTGAACTCCACCTTGATGGGATCAACCAAATAATAGCGATATTTGGTATTATCATTGTACAATTGATTTGAGGTGATCGTGTTATAGTCCTGCAATTGAAATTGAGGTGCCATTATATGATCGTAGACGCTGTGACCTTCCACCACATAGGTTTTCAGTTCGTGAACTGGTTTTTTTACGCCCTCAGTATCTTCTCCAGACCCTTGCTCTATCTCACTGCCGTCGTCTTCCAATTCCTCAATAGACATCGCCGAGAGCCGTATATGATCTTCCAGATCATAGAAACGATATTTATCAAACTCCTTCATAGCAGTTTTTCGCGGCAAAGAAAAGCTCTCAAAGTTCGCATCGGCGAATATCGATCGAACTTTATAATTTATGCTGACCGCTTCGTGTGTCACCAGCTTCAAAATCCAATCCCTAATCCGCGACTGATCCTCGATGGCGCGCATCAAAGACTCCCTCTCCAGCTCGCACAGCTTGTGCGCCTCCTCCGTCACGGTGTCCAGCCACTTGTAGTGGAAGCAAAATTTCTTAAATATGCCCTGCGTCTTGCCCGTTACGGAAATGTCATAGTCAATCAACGCTGTAACCTTGGCCGAGAAGTCCTGTATCATTTGCAGTACCCTCTCACGCTTGAACAGATCCGCATTCGTGTACTCCTCCTTCACTTCCATTTTCAGAGTGAGCGGCAGGAACATGCGTGTCACCAACGCCGTTTGCACCACTAGGAACTTCTCGGGCACCGGCATTTGAGTGTTCTCACGTATATTGTCGGCCAGCGAGGGCAGGCGACTTACCCACATCACATTTTTGCTAGTCAATACTAAAAGGTATCTGTAAAGACAAAGGAGATTAATAAATCTAAAGTCTAAATCTGAATTGCTAAAGGATCGCCCTCAATCACTTACTTTGAATTGTAGCACTCCGTGACGCGTTTTAGATATTGTGGTCGAAACAATAGCGTTATGAATCGCGACATCATGAATGCCAGTCGGGAGCGCTTGTGCTGTCGAAAGTGAACCATAATCCCGTCCACGCCCCAAGTGAGCAGATGCTTTGTTACCCCAACGCCGGTAAGGTGACCGAAGTGCGTCGTCTGTATCGATGTGTTCCAGTAGAGATCGCTGTTTTCGTGGAGCATGAACACATCAAATACTGTGCTATCCTTGACCACGGCCACAATCTCAATCTGTACCCAGCGGCCCATCGGTGGATGTGTGGAGAAGGAGACATAAGTGTTGGGCAACGGCAACTCGCGCCTGTGCAGACGTCTGTCCTTGCCCCAGTTATAGATCCACATCTCTTCCGCATAGCCGGGCTTCTCTAGGGTTTTGTCACGCGAAATTGCGACCAGAAGACGCGGCCCTTCGACCAGTAGAAAACTCTGGATGAACACCTGTGTGAGCAGCTGGTCGTCATTGAAGCTGAAGTAATGGGTCATCTTGGGCGGTCGATATTCCACGTTCACAACGTGTATGTTCTTGGCCTGGTCCTGAAATACGATACAGGTGTCGTGAAACGCCATCTCATATACAGCTGGCGTCTCGCACTCGATCTTATTCACTACATTCGGAGTTGAGGGCTTCTCGAAGTAGATGAGCGAGAGGGTGCCGTCAGTGGTGCCCACAGCAACGTAGGCATTCGCGCGATGCGCGCACATGGCGGTTGACATCGGAATGGGGACGTGGGAAACAACTTTGCCGGATGGCAAGTCCATCATGGCACAGCCATCGCTTTGCAGGACCACAACAACCTCGTCCTTGAAACAGGCGAGTGTACGAAATGCGAGAATGGGCTTGCCGGCCACATGGAACGGCTGTAGCTTACCCTCGTTCTCCTCGACCACCACTCGATCAATGCTGCCATGTTTGCCCGACGCAAACAGCTCACCATTATTGTTGCTAATGAACAGTCCGATTGTGGCCAGGTCCTGATCGATGGTCCATTCAACCATGAAGTTGCCCGCCTTCTTCTTGACATAGAACGCCATGCTGCTATTGCTGATCAGAATTCCCATTTTGTGCGGCACGATCGCGTGTGCACGTGGTGCCAATTCACCAGCTCCCTTTTCCGAAATATAGTTGGGCTTCCAACGCGGCTTGACTGCGAAGCAGGCAATATCAACCTGCGAGAACTCTCCAAAATCGTTGACCACATAGAGTGCGTTGTCATCGCCGAAGCACATGAAGTGCCTGGCAGACTTAGCATAATTCTTGCCCATGCTTACATCGGATATCTTATACAAACTCGATTCCTTCTCGTCGACCAACATCTCATAACATAAGATGCTCATTTCCATCTTGTCATACTGAACTATTGTGGGCATATTAGTTATGGCCACGATTAAGGAAAATTCTGGTGTCGCTATATAAGTCGGATGCTCCAGCAGAGTTTGGGCCGTGCGATAATTAAAGACGCAAATCGCATATCTGGGATAGCTGCCAATTCCAACCAATAGATCGACCTCTGAGAATTTGATCATGGTAAAGGTCAATATGGTGGGAGCTGGAATTGGAATATATGACAGGGTCAAGAATATATATATATGTATTGTGACAGATCACTTACCCGTCAGCGATGTGAATCTTGTAAACTCGGGATATTTGTAGATATAAATATTGGGATGCAGAATGCTCTCGGCAAAGCCGAAGAGCGGAAAGCGATTGTGGCTAGCAAAGGCGCTGATCTGTAGACCAGTTGCCGTTGTCTCCGCACGAAAGTAGCTAACAGCATTGGTCGATATCTGAATGAACTTGAGCAGATTGCCTTCGCGCAGGCAGAGCACATCGGGGCCCACATTTACAATACTTTCGCAATTATAGCAATTGCACCAACTAAAACGAAGATACTTTTTATTATCTCTTTCATGTATAGATTCGGTTATTCGCAACTTACCATATAGTCGAACTAATATTCATTTTGCTGTTTGTTTTTCTTCAAATTTTTTGACTATAAAATTCCCTAAAGCGTTTCGTTTCAATCAACAAAGTTTGAACGTTGCCAAGGCTCTGACAATGCCTGCCATGGCAACTGAAATTGAAAACGAATTGAAAGTAAGTTGAAGGAGAGTTAAGGAGGAGTTAAGTGTGTTGTTTTTTTGTACCTGCCTGACTTTAATTGCTCAACCTCCTCGTCACAATCTTTGCTCAGCAAATTTCCCAGGTGGCAGCTTGAAATGTCATCCATAAAGCCAGAAAATAACATTAAGAAGAGCGTCAATAAAAGGCCAATGAAAAACGATGCTAAACATTAGACAGATATACTATATATAATTGAAAATGAAAGAAAATGTATAATATATTTGTTTATTGATTTATTATCAAATATTTCAGACGATATTGGAAACATTAGTGCAAAGAGTAGCTCTCTTGTTTGACAAACTGCATCGAAGCTGAATCTCGGCATACCATTTTAGGGTATTTGATAGTCGATCATTGCCCATGACAATACTCTTTTTTGTTAAAAATTTGATGCTTCTTGTTATTTTGTATCGCTTAAATGTAATTGCAAACGTCTGCTGGTTGCCGCTGTCTGGGACGCTGCTTAACTGCTTTGTAGGCCGCTCGAGTGCAATTTGTGTTTGCTCGAGCTTGTTTTTGTTAATCATTTATTTAACACAAATACGCTCTTCAAAGTGCCAGACTAATCTCATTTATGTTGAAATATATTTTTGAAATTGTTTCAAATGCATTTGTCGTCACATTAACATTAACTGAAACAATTCCATTTCTAGACCGTTGTTAAAGAGTCTGGAATTTGGATTTAAGCAAAAGGAACAAAAAATGTAGTAACTCTTGCATTTAGGGCCAGCCCACAGAATTGGCATAACTAAGTAGCTGTCGTATCTATTCCAAGCCATTTTTCACATTCGCTTGCGGCACTTGCACCTGCAGCCCGAGCACTTTGCTGCCTACTTTGGGGCGCCACTCAATTATTTATATGCCCCTGCAGTGCAGCTGGTTGGGGGCTACGAAAGGGTTGGGTTTCGTTTCACTCCAGACTCGAGCACATTTTTGCACATGTGCCGTGGCGCTGGTTGGGAAAGTTTTTCGGTAGCAACAACTACCCAAAACGACGACATGGCATCTCTTTAATGTTAATGACTGAGTGCAGCAAAAGTTTGAAGCGCTTAAGGCGGCTTTGCGGCAAGACGTCGTCGCGTAGATCGGCATTGCAACTTTGTCTTGCCGCATGGCCTCAGAAATCTCTGGCGACAAGTTTTTCGGGCGCTTATAACTTTTTTCCTTAAACATACATATATTTAGAGAGAGAGAGACATATATGCAGCGCTCATTAAAAGCGCATTAACAATGCATTGTAAATCATTGTTGTGCAGTCAGCAGCAGCAGCAGCAGCAGCAGCTGATGTTGCCTCTGGGGTCATGTGAGCAGAGATTTCAATAGAATTTGCTCAAAAGGTAGCAAATAAAAAACTTTCAACCGAAAATCATTTTACACAGCACAGCTTGATATATAATGTTATCAAAGGCATTGCAATGTCCTCACTATAATAAATATTTTATAAAGGCCAGACAATGACTAAAGTGCCAACAACAGCAACCTGTTAGCGAGGCGACCTTTTGGCATCATAATAAAATACAAAAAAAAAAGGTGAATTTCCAGCCAAAGATTGCGCCGCTGCTCAGATGTGCTGAAAATTTCTTCCTTCCGCAGTTGTCAGACCGGCTAGAACGTCTCGGCCACACAATTGGCTGCCAAATGGCTAAGCTGGCTGGCTGGCTGGCTGTCTGTCAACCGACCCATGTGTGGGTCGGGTCGTCGCCATGCAAAATGTATGTTAATATTTCGTAGCCGCCGGGGAATGTTGGCTAAGTGTGTGTGTGTGTGTGTGAGTGTGTGTGTGTGTGTGCTCCAACATTTCTTTATTCATAAGCAGTTTTGCATGCGAAGGAAGTCCTACATTAATATTAACTTTTGCCAGCAGCAGCCAAACGCTGTTGTTATTGTTGCCCAAACTAATTTGTCAACAAATAACAAATAACAACACTTAACAAATTTTTAAATAGTGTCGAGCAAATTGGTTTTGCCTAAGCGCCGCACAGACATTAATAAATGTAAAGCTGCATTTAGAGAGCATTTCCGCATTTAGAGTCAATTAAACGTGCTGTGTTAATAGTGAAAGGATTTGCTACTCATGCATTAACAGAGCCTGATTCTCATTAAGTTATGCAGACTGTGAAATATTTGTCGGTAATGCAAAACATTTAAATGTTCTAATTGCATTTACTGCAAAATAAATCTCGAATTAGTTTATGAATCAGCGGCGCAATGCAAAAGTAATTTAAGCCCAATTCATATGGCGACGAATCACAATTATTTTGTAATTAAGCTCAATGCAATGGAAAGAGAGAAAGAGAGATAGAGAGAGAGAGAGAGAGAGAGAGAGAGTGAGAAAGATGGTTAAACCATCTAAATAATTGATTGTATGACACATTTGGGTATAAAAGATTTAAGCGAATTTTAATTTGATTTAGTTTGAATAAAAATGAAATTATGCTAGTCAGAAAAGTCGACTAAGAGATACACTGAACTCAACGAAAATGACTATTGATTTCATGATCAGCTTGACTCTTCAACTTAATAGAATATTGGTTTTATATATTTTTATATATTTATACGTCAAGAGATTCTTCAAAGTTGAGTAGATTCAGTGCCGAGAAAGTTATTGAAGCCAAAAGACTATAAACATTTTATTATGTTATTCCTTTTTTCTTAGTATTACATGCCCTGAAATTACAAGTTAACAAGGTAAGTTAATTAATATATTTTTAAGATTTATAAAGAAATATATTTTTGCTTAACTATATACAAAATATTAATATAGCAATATATTAAATATTAATAATAACAATATATTAATATAAATATAAGATATTCAATTTTGTATTTATATTATTAAAAAATATATTAAATATTAATATTATTATTAAAATATGTAAAATGCTTATTAAATTTTCTGTTAGCACAAGATGTTTTAGTATGTAAGAATTCGAATTTAAAGTAAACGGCTCGAGCTCGCGCTCCTACGATCGGCGATGCGACTCTGGTGGTGGTGAAATCTCCGTGGTGAGGAGCGAGGGCTGTGGGGAGTTGCGTCGCCGAAGCTAGGCGAGGTTAGAGGGGAGTTAACTTCGGGCACGCGACGAGTTGGGTCGCGTAGAGGTTGTAAGCACACGTCGGCGCTCAAACGTAGAAGAGACGCGAAAAATACAAAAGGGCGCGAAGAACGTGGGCTTCGCGGGACCAGGGCTGCAGGGCTGCAGAGCTGCAGGGCTGCGGAGCTGCAGGGCTGCAGAGCTGCAGGGCTGCAGAGCTGCAGGGCTGCGGAGCTGCAGGGCTGCAGAGCTGCAGGGCTGCGGAGCTGCAGGGCTGCAGAGCTGCAGGGCTGCGGAGCTGCAGGGCTGCAGGGCTCGCGATCGCAAAGCAGGAGAGTATTAGTAGAATTAACATTTCAGTGAATAAAGAGATAGCATTAACCAAATCAACGCCTTTCCTCTGCCTTAAGGGGTAGACTGAGCCTGCACCTCGGCCGAAAATTGTAACCTTACATTATAATATATTATATTTTTTAAAAGTCATTTAAGTTTTCTTTTATGTATATCACACTCGATGATTCTAGATTCTCAACAAAAGTTTTTCCCTCATTTATTTTTCATATAATATGATGTTTTTTTATCATATTTTTTATACATCAGTTAAAAGTAAACCCTATTAAAATAATTGCAAATCGTATTTCTTTTATCCACTTGCTCTTATTCTTTGTAGCCTCTGCCACAACAAAGGTTGTCACGTCAACTTTCCAACGAGTTGTTTATGAGCATTTAGGTTCATGTTCTCACTGTCGATGCCTTGGCCAACTCGCTTATCGGACTGACAGCTGATTCTAATGTGTAGCTATTGTATGGCGATGTCCTGCTATTTTATGCCTGCTGCTGCTGCTTGTTGGTTGGCGTGCAACTCGTTAAATTTCCATCAGTGTGCGTGGTGCGCCATATTGGCCCAAAATGTCACACAGTGCAAAACTTAAGCAATGAACCCTGATGTCCTCACGTATTTGTGTAATATCGATTTGACTCACAAAAGCTACGAGTGTGTGTGTGAGTGTGTGTGAGTGTGTGTCACTTAGCTGCCACACATGTACGTAATTGATATTTTATGAATGAAATGTAAACACTTTTTTATGTGCCCAGGCGACTTGCTGCGTACGCGACGGAGTGGTAAAACTTTGATGTCGCTGTGCCATATGCACCCTATACATTTGATGCGTTCGGGAATCATCAGGAATCAGTGGCGTTATCTCAATGAGTGAAAGTAGCTGTAGGTACAATGTAGATAACCATATCTACATACCTATATTAAGTTTATAATATTAAAATAGAAATACTTATAATACTTAAGTAAAATATTCCTACATACATATTAACTTACATGATAGCTTGGTAGCTATCAAATGCTAAATTTTTAGATCAAAAGTTTTACTTTTTAACAATAATTCTTACAATTTGATGTAGCTGCTATGAGATTCGCTTCGCAGCGCTCTGATTAGCAGCCGCAGCCAGAAAACTGAGCGTATCATCTTCATGTTTCGGTCGCATCATAAAATCGCAACAAAGTGTCGAAGCAAAATCTGCGCCATAAAAAGAAATATTTTCAAGTACTTTTATACAAAATATAAAGCATAAAATGTGAGCCTTGCTTAACCCGCAGCGAATGGTCAGCGTTTTGTGTCATGTCATAAATACAAGATTGCATTCAAAATGTTTTTCTTACACTTATATATATATATATATATATATATATATATATATTATATATATATATACTTAATATATACATATAAATTTCCCACACATTGCTTTGATTTCATTTGCATTTTAAAAGCAAAAGCTAGTCACATACAAATTGATGACGAAGCGATGATAATATTTTAAGCGTGTGTGTGTGTGTGTGCCTGGGCTGCATGGCTTGTTATCATTTGAAATGTTTATTTTAATTATTTTAATTGCATGCAAGCAATTGACCATCTTGCTTTCTTTTCATTAGCATTGTAATAATGAAAATCCTAAGCTGTTTGAAAACTTTTCGCTGGCCAACGGTGCGTATGATTGATATGCCTTGAAAGCTGGCAAATAATATATATATATATATACATATATATATATATACATATATCTGCATTATTCGCAAATCAATCGTCTGATTTTTATGGCAACTGAAGCAAATTTATTGCAGATTTTCAGCTCATTGTTATTTTCTTTCTCTGTTTTTTTACAGATATGAAAATAGAGAGCACAAAGCTGTTGATATTTGGCACAAGTGTTATAGATATATGAGCTCAAGTGTTCACGCAGCTGCCTTTTGCAGCATCTTATGGTTTACGGTGGCAGCTGCGGAGCTGTTTAGGCGGCGGCGAGAGCGTGGCATGTGTCAATGCCAAACGCAGACATTGCCACAGAAAATTGTGCCTATGCGTAGCTGCTGCTGGCATATGCAAGCCGCACGCACTACAACATGATATATGTGTCGACACAACAACCCAGAAATTTCGAACAGTAAGTCAGCTACTTATATGTCATGTGCTCTCTCAACTCTATAAATCACTCGATGAGTGTGTGTGCCGCGCATATTTGTCATTAGCTAAGCAAAGATGCTGAAATCGGCAAAGATGCTACTTGATTTTGATAAACTATTTAACTATCTAGTTTTATTAAATATGAAATTAGATAGTTTAAAGTTACAAATCTGGCCGGGGTGCAGACTCAATCTACCCAGGACCAGCACTTACAAGAATATTTCTTGAGTGCGGGGACGGGGACTTAAGAGAGAGCAAAGGTGTTGGTTTTGGTTGGTTGAGCTATTTCTCGCGAAGCCGACGTGCTTCACGCCTTTTCCATGTTCTTCTCGCCTACTCTTCGGTTGAGCGCCGACGTGCGCTCCTAACTCTCAAGCGATGCATTTCGTCGCGTGCCCGAAAACTCATTAACCTTCTGCCCTTGATTCTACCACGCTCGGGCCGCCCGATCGCCTCGGCGACGCAACTCACCACCGTTCTCGCTCCTCACGGTGGAGCATTCACCACGCTGCGCAGAGTTGCAACGCCGATCGTCGGCGCGCACTCCAGCCGTTACATTTAAGTTTCAATTTTTTTTACATACATCTTGCGCTCCTTGCGCTCTTATTACAACTACCTTACTCATTGCTTATATGCTATTTTATTGTAAATAAGGATGTGAGGCGGCTGCTCCTAAGGCCGCCTTATAATAGATAACTGAACATTGAGCATACGCAGTGTTTTACGGTTTGCCCTAATGTAATATTGTAGGTTTGCAGAACTCATGGCAGTTTTATAGTACTATAGACAGTCCAAAAGAAGTAGTTCTAGACCATCTGCCTCATATCTGTAAATTGTATCATTTGTCTAAACTAAATCATCCATTCTCACACTCAATCAGCCTACACATTTTTATGTTTGTAAACAAAAATATATTAAAATATACACGCACTATAAGCAACAAAGCAAAGCCAGTAAAATGTAGTTACTATTTTTATGTTCAAGTAGGTCTACACTCCAAGATGTTGATAAGATTCCTTTTTCAACATGTCGCATGCTTCATATTTGCCAACAGCACGTAGCATGGCAAAGTACACACGCCCACGCACAAATAGAAAATGGCAACATGGACGGACGGACAAACAGAGATAGATCAAGGGGAAGAAATGCCATCACACAGACATTTGCATGCTATAAGTGAGGTAACACACACGCAAATTCCATGCTCAATTTCAGATTTGTGCTGGCGGCATACCTGAGCAGAGCCACGCCCACTTCCTCAACACACACACACACACACACACACTCTCACACTCTATGTGGCAGACGTGTGCCAATGATAACGTGCACTTCGTAAGCATATAAATTGCGAGTCGTCGGCTGGGTAGAGCTTTTTTGGGTCTTTCGAAATTGGCAGTGGAAATTGTGCGGCCCAGTGTGCTTAATGATTCGAGGAAGGAGCGGAAGGAGCTGTAGGAGCGGTAGGAGCAGGGCGGCGTTGCCAAACGATGTCGATAACAGCCAACGTGCAGCAGTTGACAGCTTTGCAGCACATCAAGTGCGAGTATTTTTGTCAGTACTCAATTATGAAGATTCCGTAAATTTCGTAGCACTGCCACTTGATTTGCCATTGTGGGAACACATTTTGTAGCATATTTGAAAACACCATTGAGTCGACGACGCTAGCATATGAAAGACGATAAACTGGCAGGATATTAGCTCAATAGTTGCCAGAGATATGTTCCGAAGTGCTTGATGTTTACCTAAACGTGTAAAGTTATATTGATTGTCAAATTAAGTACAGGTTGAGCTGAGTTTTTGAGAAATATTCAGTATACGAATAGTTGGGCAAGTATGGGCAAGCGATAGTCAGGGGCTAGGCGTGCAGGTGACTTTATGAGAAGTATGAAGTAAATGACTAGTTAGGCTTAGGGGCAAACGAACTGTTGTTACCTTTTTCATATTCCCTTTTAAGATATTTGCAGATATACTAGAAATTACTGATGGAATAGATATTGTACTTGCCTTTTCACTTGCGTACAGGCGACTAAGCTAGCATAGACTAGATATTATATCTGCCTTTCCATCAAACTGAGTTAGGCAAGCCTCTCTTTTCAGCACACACATACATAGTACATATATCTGCGCTGCTCAATAAGCAGAGCCAACACTTGCCCCATGCTGTTGCATGGGCTTCCTCGCGCTATGGAAACCACATACGTTTGCTGCCCTGTCGTGTTGCGTCTAGCACGGAAATGAACTTAATTTATGGCGCTAAAAAGGATTTGACTTTGTGGCCTCACCCTCACTCAACCCCCAGTCACTGTCTCGTTTGTTTTGTTTTATTTTGGGGCGCTTTTAAAAAGCCAGCGAGGAGTGTGATTCTCACAATTGTGGCTATAATGATTTGTGTGGCTAACACGACGCCGCCGTCGGCGACGCTGCTGTCGTTGTTAGCTCTAAATTATAAACTATCTGCGAAGCACAAAACATTTTTAGGGGAATGCGCCCCACACACGCTGCACTTGCAATACATACACACACACACACACACACACATATGTGTCTGTATGTTAGACTTGGTCTGTAACTTTTGTTGAATTTGTGGCCAAAAGTTATAATCATATCCAGTGCTTGCTCCGCCAAGCATTTCCAATTACAATTTCCTTTAACATTAATTAGCATGTCAGCTTTATGGCAAATGGCTTTTAATTTCGCTCGCAGCCAATGGCAATAGCAATGACAATGGCATTGGCATTGTCATTAGCATTGACATTGTCATTAGCACTGGCATTGGACTTGCGTTTCATTTGGCAGGCCAATAATTATGCAAAGTAGCTGCCCACATTGAATGACAGTTAAGGCAGGCAGTCAGCAGGTGCTCCATTATGAGGCTGACGATGCGTATACTTAATAATGTACAAATTAGCCTGGCCAGGTACTTGGCAGGCCAAGTGGCTGTTTACCAATAATTACTTTGTCATTTTGCCCGAAAATGTCGCATCCACTTTAATAAAAGTGAAATTGGGCAAGCATCAATGGGATTCTATTTTAGCAGCTCTTGAGTTCAATAAATAGAGTTTATACTTTGGCAGCTTTTGTCGAACCTTTACGACATCTCGTTTTTGTTCGGCTATCAGAGCGCTGGCAGAGTTTCATTAACTTGTCAGTGGAGCTTGCCAAAAGTGTCAGGCGACGACATCGCTGGTTTTTGCATGCCAGACAACAGACAACAGCCAAAAGATTCATCTGCAAACGAAAAATTTGCTATTTCGCGATGGCATTGTTTTTTTTTTTTGTTTTTTGTTTTTGGGTTTTTCGCAATATACGTAAGGCTGGCTGGCTGTCTGCATCTGATAAATGGTTCAGGTAGACGAACAAGCGCACGGAGTATTTGGCGTAGACGTGGGTTCAATTTACGGCTTTTGAGATGTCTGCGGCGCGGCGAACCGCATGTCGAATTGCATACGGCTGACATTTGCCTAAGTGACTCCTCGGAGAGACTCACAAAGAGATACAGAGCAAGAGAGCGAGAGAGAGAGAGAGAGAGAGAGACTCAAAGGCACTTTGCCGTGCTGCAGTTATCATAACAATTATGTTGCTAGAGACAATGCCAGCAAATGCGCTCGAGAAACCACTTCAAACAATGACATAAAACAATGCCAGGAGTCGTTTCTGCATTGTAGTTTGCAAATTAAATAATTCCCAGTTACATTTCCGTTTCGCCAGTGCGTCGGCAATATTATTTCGCATTTGCTCCACTCCTCAGCAACCATTCACAGTTGCCATCTAGCTAACAGCTTCCCAGTTACCCAGCTTCCCAGCTCCCCAGTTGCCGAGCTGCTGTTTCCGAGTGCTAATTGTGCGGCCGTTGCAGTTGCCATTGCCGTTGCCTTTGTTTAAGCACGACAGAGTCCATGGCAATCTCTGGAGTTATGTGACTGCAATAACACTAAATTGGCTAGATATCTCGCGGTTTTGCCGTTGTGCTCTTACTCAACGCTGTTCGGATTAACCCAAGGCTATCCCATTTCAGATATGTCTAATATTTTATATTTGATTTTAAGCAATGGATCTATTAAACTAATAATATTATCATTAATCTTAATCATTATCATTGTCATTGTTATTAGTATTGTCATTAACATTTTAATTGTTATTTTTATAAGTATTAGCATTGGAATTAGCATTAGCATTAGTATTAGTGTTAGTATTAGCATTAGTATTAGTGTTAGTATTAGCATTAGCATTAGCATTAATATAAGCATTAAGAACAATAGCTTTGTCGTAAGTATTGTCATTAGCATTAGCATTAGCATTAGCATTAGCATTAGCATTAGCATTAGCATTAGCATTAGCATTAGCATTAGCATTAGCATTAGCATTAGCATTAGCATTAGCATTAGCATTAGTATTAGCATTAGTATTAGTATTCGTATTAGCATTAACATCATTAGCTTTGTCGTAAGTATTGTCATTAGCATTAATATTAGCATTATCATTAAACTCAGCATTAGCATTAGTATTAGCATTAGCATTATTATTACTTAAACTATTTTTAATAAATTTTCTTTGTATTTAAAATTTATAAAAATTTTTTCAAGACTCACAAATATTTTGATTATATTTCCATCAATTTTTGTCCAATGTGCCCTCAATGGGTTAATTGACAAATGCAAGTTGACGCTATCGTCCAGTGCGTTTAGCTTTTAATTGTAGCAAAGTTTTTTGGGGCGCTGCATTTGCATATAATTATGTTGGGGAGTTTAATGCGCATTCGCGCTATCTGGAACGCTTGATGCCTGGCACTCCGTGTCGTTCAGTAGTCATTTGTTGATGGCACTGCGACTGTCTGTCACTGGCACATCGCCTAACCATATGCAATGCAATTGCACAAAACTGTCCATCAACGCTGTCATTTACTGGCCTGGCCTGCCCAGGCCCAAGCTGTCGTACCCATCCTGCGGCTGATGGTTTGGCGGCTGCTGATGCATTTCTTAAATGTTTGCAGGCTGTAAAATTTATTTAAACGCGTCCCTGTCATACACATGACACACAGAATGAGATGGGAGTGGGTGACTGGGCGACTGGGTGACTTGGCAACTGGGCAGCTGGGTGACTGAACGACATACGCAATGCGTCATCGTCATAGCCATACTCTGATTCTGATTCTGATTCTGACTCTGATGCTGTTGCTGATTCTGATTCCGATTCTGGATTTTGCAACTGGGCTGTCCCTTGAGAGCCAAGTAATTTGCATTTATGCGAGGAGGAGCACTCTTGTTTGCCCTCAGCCTCGTTGCAAACTGATGCAATTTGTGTGTGCTGGCTGCCATTGACAGCTTGCTGAGCAGCAAAGAGAACTCATTTCATATTGAGATTTACCATAATAGCATTTAAATTTGATTAGAATATATTTGAGTACAGATGAAATATATTTTAATATCCATGACAAATGAGTTTTCCACATTAGTTCACGCTTAACTCTTAACAACTTCTCAACTGAAATTTCCCTTTCTTCATGCAATTTTGTATGAATTGTTCGTTTTCAACTTAAGAGCCAAGCTCATTTCAGTCGTAATGTGATTTCCTCTTTCTCTCTCTGTGGCCAACTGAGCGAACTTTGTCACAAATTTGTCTAATATTTTCGTTAACATTTGTGCTTGTTGGCAAGGCAAGGCAAGGCAAGGCAAGCCTTAACCTCATTTCCCTTTTGAGTTGAGGCATTACACATACGACAGGTGGTCCCAGAGCTGAACGTTTGTCTGGCCATTCTGATGTTTATTTGGGGCGTGGCAGGTTGGAAACTGGTTTGACAAATAGCCTGTGGCTCATATACAATGCTGAGAAGATGTCATTGTCTCTATTCATGTTGTTGTGTTGTTGTTGTATGTGAATGCTGTGTGCTCTGTTTGTTGTTTTTCTGATGTTGCCTGCAGTTCTTGCATTTCTTGTGCTTTGTTTTTGCTGATGTTGTGGTTGGCTCTGGGTTTCTTTCACTTCTACGTACATTTGCTGTGCCAGCACTCGATGCTGCTGCTGCTGCTGATGCTGCTCTAAGTCTGGGTTGCAAGGACACGAGCTGCAGCACATACGCTTGAGTGCCATTAAAATGCGCCCAGGGCTGTTGATTGGTAAAGAAAAATGTAACATGTGGTTTACCTAAACTTTTACTGGGCCACACAAGAGTGCGAATAGGTTAGGGGCGGGGTTCGGAACGGGCCCAGAGACTGCCAGCCCTGCCTTGCCTCAATTGATGGCTGGCTGAGAGCCTGACACCTACCTATCAACTTGAAGACAAACGGGCTTTTAAATGGCAAGAGAATCCAGGCTGAAGTTGTGGTGGGGCATTGTGGTTAAGTGGTTGCCATTGCTGTTGTAATGTGCTTCAGCTGTGCTAACTGCTGATAATTTGTTGCCTGGCAAGAGAGTAAGGAGAAGGATATAAAGAATTATATAACACCAGCAGCAGCAGCAGCAGTAGACAGCTCAAGCACTAGACTAACATTGAATAAAATCATAAAAAAAACCTTTTCTTTATACACTATTTAACTGATGTTTGTTCACAGGAGTGGAGACCAGCATATTGTATTTATGCTCATAAATATTCAATGCAATTTGTTTAAATTGCAAACGCGTTTCTTTCCAAATACCCATACAGCAAATGCCAAATATTTATTTTGGTTAGTTGTTGAGCTTAAATACGCATAATGAATCCATTTTCCATTTTTGGTTGAATTATTAAATATTTAAACAGCACTTAACCTTCTGCTAATATAAATTATACTCTTCCACAACGCCTTTGTGTGTGTGTGTGTGTGTGTGTGTCGGTTTGTATGCAAAGTAAATATTTATATGCTCCACATACAAATATATATATATAGCTATATATAATTATATATGTATGTGGTTTTTGCGCATAATTATGCAGAGTTCACTTGGTTTTTGTTTGGCCAACGCAACACTTTGAATTCGTGCAAATGCTGTGAAAGAGTTAACCAGGGGCGGATTAGTATATAATCAAGAGGGTTTAAGTAGTAAAAGATATACAAAAGAGTATGAGAATATTTTGGGAAATTATGTCTGAAAAAAATAAATTTTATGGAGCGTAAAAAATGTGGATTTAGCTGTTAGCTGATGTATATACATATATGTTAAATATATAATTTAAATATAAATAAGAATATTTTTTATGAATTTTGTAATTTATATATATATTCCAGTAATATCCCTCTATTAAAAATATATGCCCCTGCCACTGAAGGTTTTTTTTTTTCCATGCCTGGCTCAGGTTCCAGAGTGAAAATAGTTGCCAAAGCGACCGCACAAATTTTCTTAATGAGCTCAAACGTCATACACACACACATACATTTATGCATGCTAACACACACACACATTTTTTATGCATGCTATACATACATACACACACACACACACATGCAACTGTGGCCTCTATTTGCCGAATACACGCTTTATTATTTCTTGTTTAAAATGTGTAAAAAATTTGCTTAGTTTAGCGTGTGGAAATTCATTTCAGTCAGGCAAAAGCAAACGCAAACGCGAATTCGAATGCAAATGAACGAATGCGCAGCAAGCCAAAAATGAAAACTTGGCTCAAAGGCGGCCGTCTTAAAGCCATGCCCTGCCACGCCCCACAGCCTTAAATGGCAAATAGCACAAGACGCTTAAGACATAACAATTAAATTTCATAAGCCGCCAAGCGATTTCAGTTTAATTATTTTTTACGGCTAGCCAAAAAAGAAGAAGAAAAGAAAATAAAAGAAAAGCAGAAGATCCGCAAAAAAATGTAGGAAAATTGAGGAAAAAAGTGAGCTAAAGAAAAGACAGAGCTGCAAGGAAAGTCTCGGCAGTCGAACGAATTATGAAAAGCGTGTGGGCGCACACAAAAGCAAAGAACTATGTCTGCAAGTCTCTCTCTCTCTCTCTCTCCTCTCTCTCTCCTCTCTCTCTCTCTCTCTCTCTCTCTCTCTCTCTCTCTCTCTCTTTGTCTTGGATGCTGTTGTTGTATTTTGGCAGCTGGGCGTTGGCAGCTGCTTCCACTCATTAGGCGCTTTATTAAGCGAGATAATTAGCCGAAGCACGTAACTTGCAGTTAATTGATATTATTTGAACTCCACGCTCATTATGTTAAGTCTCGCTCAGACCCTGACTCACTCTCACTCACTCTCTCTCTCTCTCTCGCTCTCTCTTCCTGTTCCTATCTCTCTCTCTCTCTCTCTCGTGTTGCTTTCATTGTTGCAGTCACTTAACCTTTGAACTTTTTGCAATTGTGCACAATTAAGTTGAAAATTGTGTTATAATGTTAAGTAATTGTTTATGAGCCGATTAAGCTGGCCAACAACAACATTTCTGGCTGCCGAAACACTCAAAGGCCATTAAAAGCAGCCGCGAGCCACAGTTGCCAACTTAAAGTGTCGGGCTCTTGGGCGAAGGCCCTTCACTCTATCGACTGCAGCAATTTGATGGGCTCTCTCAAGTAGGAGAAACTTTTGCGGTATTTTGTTTAGTCCTTTTTTGTGGTCTATGCCCATTGACCGAGCAAGTCATTTAAATCTATGAGCTGCTCATTAGTCGCCTTGCAGTTCATTAATTTGATTTAAAATCACAAACACTCACACACACTCATACACACACACCTACACTCAGAACGGCACATGCACCTCACTATACGTTTTAACGACTTTAATTAAGGCAAAAGTCGTCGCCAGACATTGACGTCGCCACGCACTGACCTCGTTTTTTTATAGCCGACTATAAATAACAGAAATTATGTACACACTGAACTGGACAGCACTGTAAAAGACGAACAGGAGACCAAAGAGTGGGCATGCCATGTCGCGGGCATGGCCCGTCGCAATTTTTGGGCGCGTTTTTCAGCGCCAGTTAAACGCGCTGCCATGAATTTTAATTCGACGACACTTTGGCCATGGGACACGCAACACCACAGTCGCCATCCCAATCGAAAAATATAACAAAAAAGAAGAAGAAGAAGGAATAAAAAAGGAAATGGAGAGCAGCAACAACAACAAAAGAGAAAAAAAGTACATAATAAGCGTAGCGAAAAGAAATTAAAGTAAAACGCAGCCTTGGTTCAATGTTCATTTGCGGAGCACAACAGAGTAGAGCCCGAGTAGAGCCGAGCAGAGCACAGCGGGCAGGCTCATCAACTGAACTGTGGTGCCAGAAGCAAATTTACTCGATCAAAATATATTGAGTGGGTCGGAAAATACTCTCTGTATTCATATACAAATTTTACTCTCTCTATTGAGTGGGTCGGAAAATACTCTCTGTATTCATATACAAATTTTACTCTCTGTAACCATATACAAATATTAAATTTAATACTAAATTGAGTAAAATAATTGTGGAACTTAAATATATTTAAAAGAGTCTAAGAATACTTATAGAGTTCTACATGTTTACATAATTTTACAAAAATTAAATAAGTAATTATAATTCAATTTATATTATTTAATAGCTCTTGATTATCCTTATATTTTATTTTTAATTCTTAATATAATAATATAATAATTAATAATACAATTTTGAAGATATATAAATAAATATAAAAAAATAATTAAAAAGTGTTTGTAATTTAATAATAATTTAATACAATAATAAATCTTTTTATATTATAAAATCTTCTTCATTATCATTACATTTTAATATTAATTCTTAACTTAATGAAAATATATAAATATATTTGAAAAATAGTTTAGAAATGTTTATTTTAATTTAATAAATAAATTTTTAAAGTATTTTTTTGATATTTAAACAATTATATTGAAAATATAATAATAATTAATTTTAAATTTTTTTTAGAAAAATAAATGAATATTTATTTAATATATAATATTTATTGCTATTTAAATTTAAGTAATTAATACAACTATATTCTGTGCTGTCTATTTAAAACTTTATTCATTAATTTTTTAATTACATTTCAGCTTCTAATTTTTTAATAGTTACATTGACTTTGTATAATTATATGAAATTAAATTATATATAACACTAATATTTTTACCTAAACTAAAAGTCTCCCTTGGACAGCAGGACTTATTAAATTTATTATATAATTAATAATTCATTCAGTTGATTTCACTTTCCGCTTTGTCTGTTCCTTTAAGCTGCGCTCTAGCATAAATTTATGGAATACATTAACGTTTTTACGCATTAAAACCTAATGTTATTCAATTAAAGCAAAGCAAAGCTTTTAAAAAATTTCCACTTTGTATATATATAAATTTATGATAAATTTATGATATAAATTTACAGATTAGTACTTAATAATTGTATATATATATATATATATATATATATATATGAGTCTGTCTGCCCAACCTGCTGTCTGCTTCCTGTTGTAGTATTTGGCTACCTCAATTTCGTTTGGTAACTTTTGAAAACTTTTCCATTGTTTATTTGCCAGGCAAATGCGAGCTCTGTCAAGTTGGCGACGCTCTGACGCCAACTGCCCGTCCACCACAATCGGCATTAATTTAGCGGAAGTAATGCGAGAAATTGTTGAAGTCCCAGCTCCCAGTTCCCAGCTCCCAGCTGGACAGAACGAAATATATTGCTCATTGTGCTTGGCATTGAGCTTGGCGGAGGCTAATTGGCCGATGGAATCATATAGGCCAAAGAGAGATATTGGCCAAAAGGGTTTTCCGAATGTGCTCCTTTATTTGTATATTTACTTTTATCTATTTTCTTGCTTGGTTAAATTTAATGAACAAGTCATTTGGCTTTATATTTATTTATATATATTTTTTTTTCTGTTTCTTTAATTAAATAAACTTGCCCTTTCTCGTTTTAATGGGCATATTAGTTTTTATCGCTCAATGCTAGATCTAATGCACTTGGTAGGGGTTCCGTTCTGAGAGGCGTGGCAGTGGCTACTAATTGCCTTTTGTGTGTTGTGTGTTGCCCAACGCATTATCTAATGGTGTCTATCAACAGCGCCTATTTCATTGTATTATGCTAATGCCATTCTAACGTGAGCTATATAAATATATATCTCGTTATGATTTATAGGCCATGTTCGAAATAAAACTAATGGAGGCATTTGTTATAGCATTCGCCAGCAAATTGATATTGGATATACATGAAAAACTTACCTTAAGAAATGTTATTCTTAAAGCTTTCTTAAACTATTTGCTGTGCTAGAGGCTTGCCTTTGCTGTCGCCTGCATTCGTTCCACACAATTTGCTCAGCCTGCAATGAATTTCTGTAAGCATTTGTCTCGGCCCATATAAAAACGGAGAGCAGAGAGAACCATCACCAACCACTCAGGCTTTCAACATGAATTCGACACATATTTAAAAACTCATTCACACGTTTTGCCAACTTATTTAACAACTCAGTTCAGCTCTGGCCCAGCCCAGAGCCTGGCATTTGTATAGATCTTGTGCGATGTACTTAAATTACTTGAGGACGAATGCTGCTCAGCTTGAATGCAATTTAAGTATGTACTTCACAAGCAAATGTTTTATAGAGCACCCATCTTACAGACACACCCACACACACACACAGAGAGTACAGAGAAACACATACAATATCTAAACTGTAGAGCACTTTTCGACCAAAAAAGACACTTTGCACGGGAAGCTGTCGAAATAGGAGCCGACATTTTCGTCCTTGCCTCCATCCTGCTGGCACTCAGCGCTTCGTATAGTATTTCTCTTTTAGTTTTTGGGTTTTACTTGTTGTTCTCCCTGCTGCTTCTACTACTACTGCTGCTGTTGTATTTTATTATTTAAAAGCCTAAAATCTATGAAGTGCGGTGCAAATATTTGAAATTGTTAGAGCAACATTTGCAACTGACTCACTGACTGCTGCATTTGACAAGAATATTTAATTTAACTGCTGAGCCACAAGACGACTCCCACACACACACACACAGACACACACAAATATGCTGAGTCGTTTTGCAAGCTACGATTAAGGTAAGTCTGCATTCTGTGTTGGGGTATATTGATTATGCCAGCAAATTTGCAACATTTGTAGATTTTTCTATTCTAGATAAATATTAAAATTAAATTAAATATTAAAAAAATAAATAAAATTAAAAAATTAAATAAAAACTGTGTGTAAAGTTATTTAAAATTAAATATATTTAAAAAAAAGTTATGTTATTTAAAATTAAATATATTAAAAACAATATATTAAAATTATTTAAAATTAAATTAAATAAATATTTTAAAATTACAAATCAAATAAAAACTCTTTGAGTAAATATATTTAAAACTAAATGAATAATTAAAAAAAAATAACTCAAGTAATTCAAAATCAAATAAATATTATAAGATTTAAAAAAATTAAAAACATAAAAAAAATTGTTAAGTAAAATTAAAAAAAAAATTAAATAAACAAAAAAAATTATTAAAAAAAATTTGAATTTAATTTAAATTTCTTTCAGATTTTTTGAGCAGCTTAAATTACTTTAAAAATATAAAATTAAATTATTGAAAAATATTTTGAAATTATGTTTTTTGGTATAGTTCAGGTTGCATATATATATTTCTCAGTATGGAATACAGTATAAGAGCAACAATTTGAGAAACAGCAATAAGACGACAACTATTTTAGATATGAAGTTGTTTGTTTGTATTAAGCTAGTATATCCATGCCATGTATGAAATAGCAAAGCATACTCTCTTCTTGATCGTCTTGGATTTGCTGGCAGTGTTTCAAATAAAGTCTAATTTATAATTTTGTATGATTTGAATCATAGCATAAGCCAAGGACTTACTCTTAACCAATGAATATAATTGAGGACTTTTAAATTGTATATTATCAGACATCACTGATGCCACAGTCGCTAAATTGTTTCCTTGACAACTTCCAGTGTTGATTAGCTTGCATGGCATCAAGAGAAACAACTCAGGCGTATTTTCGGCATATTTTAAAAATTATTAGCACAAGTTTGACAGGCATTTATTGATTTTTAAGCAAATGGCACATCTTATGAAATATCTCAACAATGGAATGCTATTGATATCCCAAACAGCTGCTGACATATAGTTATTAGAAATAGCAATGTTCTTGCTGGGTCACCTCATATAAAAGAAGTTTCCATGCCTTCATTCTCCTACCCGCTAGAGTAGGCAAAGAGTCGACTTTCTAGCAGCTCTTTTTTTTGCGATTTGCATTTGTATTTGTTTTTCTTCTATTTTTCTTTTTTTTTTCTGATATATATTTTTGTTCTCGCTGTTCAGCATGTCGTCAAAGGTATTCAGTGCTGAGTGCTGATGCTTCCGTTTCCGGTTTCGTGTTTACATTTGTGTTAAATGCAAAGCCCGTAACTTGTATGTTGCAGTTCTTTTCAAACTCAGCAGGGGCGACGTCGCTCGACAGTCGCTCGACGGTCTTAATGCAATGCTCGAGCTGAAGTCAAATGCAGGCGAACACACAAGTCTGCCCAACTCTATTTACCTTTAATATTTAAAATGCTCTATTTACCGTAAATATTTTGCATGGTAATTTACGCAAATTTACATAAATAAAAGCACTGATACACACACACGCACACACACACACACACACACACACAGTGAATGCACATGCCTAACTGTTTGGGGCTCCACATAGCCTCATTTGAAAAATGTCAAACGCAGTCCAGCCATTAAATTGTGGGCGAGGCGGAGGCGGAGTCGGGTCGGAGTCGGGCCGGAGTAGGCTTGGGTGCGCCATCGTTTGTTTGGCCTAATAGCTTTTCTATAATTTATCATGGAATATTTATGGCACGCGCTTTTGTATCTAGGAATTATGCATTTATTATTCAAAATGCTTTTTATGCCACCAAACAAACGACTCTGTTCTGTTCTGTGTTGTCCGCCAGCCAGAGGTGCCTGCCCCCGTAAACGTTGTCAGCGTTTAGTTTAGTTTGTTGAAAAATTGTCATATTTACAGGACTCACGAGGAATGCTCTGACCAGTCCACTGCCCTTACTTAATTGGCAAATTTAAATTGAATACATTTTTCATGATAGTGCATTGGACTTTGCCCAGCAACAATTTGTGTTCGTTGTTGTTGTTGTTTAAGCAGTTTAATGATATGAGCAGGATTTATATAGCTCAAGCTCGTAATTGGCAGTCCTAATGACTAAGCGACTTAAATTGATTTCATTATTGGTCATAGAGCATAGGATGTGGGTTAAATACTCGCTTTAGTATTAGACTGAATGCCATCAAACAGAACGACGTCAAAGTTAAGCGAATAGTTGAAGCTTAACAGCAGAGATTTCAGTTAAATTTTCCATGAATTTTCATCTGCATCTGTTTGAGATTCCCCTTAGAAAAAAAGGTAAAGTTATTATCACTTTTTCAAGCCACATACGAGTTTGTGAGATTTTTTAATGCTATTAGCAAAAAATTTGATATGAACTGCTGCAGCTAGAGCACTTCTCTCTTGTACACATAAGTAGCTTTCACCTGGCAAAGTGTTGGGTGGTGGTTGGGTGGCCTCGTTTACTCGCTTTTCCCGTATCCATTTCAATTGCATGGCTTTTAACTTTCGTTTCCATTGCCAGCTAAGTAACCTCAAACAAGGAACTCTACTTTAACTTTGGCCGCGGCAAACTTTCGCAACTGGATGCCGAAGTCGCGCTGCCAGTAGTCCAATGCCATAAATGTCAATAGACCAAAAACCATTATGCATAATATGCCAGAGGCAGCTCCAACGTGTCGCGCGGCTTAGCCTCTATCTGTGGGCGCCACTATCCCTTCCATGTTTCCTCTTGCTGTCAATGTTCATTCTTTACTTCTGTCGCCGCATGCTAAACAATATTTCTCCATTACAAAACAATGGACCGGGTGCATAACGCTGCAGCTCCTTCCACCTGCACTGCTTTGAGGACAAGTAACACCTTTTACTTGTGGCGAAAACTTTTGCTTTTTCCACTTGGCTTTTTATGTTAGCGCGTTGCAGTATATCCAGCCAGTCAGACAGTCAGCTAGCTAGCCATGCCCCGCCCCGCTCATCCCTTGGCCAACTTTCCGTTGCCTACTTTTGCGGGCTTGCTTATTGTCCAGTGCAGTGAAAACTTTGGCTGTTTGCTGCTAAATTGAAAGCGACTTGCTGCGCAGTGTCCTTGTCAACGCCCTGCGATCAGTTGTCCTTGGCGGTGTAAATTGTAAAACAAATAAACAGTAGCAATTGCCACCCGTCTCCTCACTCGACTACAAACATTGTATATAAAACTAAAGGATTATCGCATAAGAAGACTGCCGCTTAAGCCTAATCCGATTCGTTTGTATTATTTCATAACTTAGTTTATTTTAAAAATGATTTACAAATAACAATTTTTAAATTCATGCTAAATAGCTGAAATCGTCTGCGCCAAGGACATCTCTTGCTCTTAGCATGGATTAAATTTCAATGAAGTCAACTTCAAATTTTCAAATGAATCAATGCGTAGAACTTTGTAGGTTAACGTAAATGTCTAATGATGTTGCACAGCCTCTTTCATTGCCTTGTATTCTTTCTACAAAAAAAACCTTCCACAGAATCGCGCGACAGCTCCAATTTATCGCGAACAGTCTTATAGTACTGAACGCCCTTCAGCTGCTCCATGAACTGACGCAAGTAGCTCAGATATTGTATTTTACCTTTGGGCTTGGCATCGTCCGGGCACCAGCAGAGCAGCACTAACTTTTCCCGTTTGATTTCCTGTTTGGTCACCTCACACATGTGGCTATATTCCAGATCGAAGACACCATAACGGCACTCGATGGGCCCGTTGCGTGTCAGATCCTCCAAGAACTGGTTATAGTCGTTGTCGCGCGGACCGACCGTCTCCACGTCGACCACCGAATCGGAAACGAGGCGAAAGATAATATAACGGTACTCTTTGCTCTTACGAATGGCCTCATAGATCTCGAAGCACGTCGGGCGGCAATTGTCGGCGTTCATTGTGTGCGTTAACTTATCAATATCTGAAAACCGAAAAAAGGGGGGAGAACAATACTAATTTGATTTTTTGTCTGTTACGTACTTGTCTGAACTGAGATCAGAAATAACTATTTCAATCATAGCTCACTTAGTTCAGTGTGCGTTGCGAAAACAAAAAAAAGGGGAAAAAAAACGAACTTCGTTTGAGAGCAAAATCAACAGCAAAAACAGAAAAATTGCCAACAACTGGAAAACTTTCAGTCGCATCCGCTTTGCATTGCATTCAGTTACTCATTCTCATCTCACATACGAATTCAAATACAAAAAACTAAATACCTAAGTGCATCTCTTTAGTTGGCATAGTTTTCTTAACAGTTTTCCTTTCAATTCACTTATTTTTTCGAGCTCTAAACCTCAGGCCTCAGGCAGACCTCAGCAGCTCAACATTTTTCTTTCCCATTGAAGTTTATTTGATTTGCAAAGTTTGTTCGACCACAAGAGAGCAAAAAAATAAATTCGAAATGATAATTGAAACTCACATATCAAACAGATAATAGAAATATTCGTTTGTTAGCTTAAGAAGCGGAACAAATGTGGAAAAGTATATTGATTGCGGCATAGTTATTGAAATCAATTTAAATAATAGTGATTTAGAAATATATGAAGATAGAGCAAGAAATGTTAAAGGCATATTTAGAGATTCAGTGAGAATTGCATAGAACGGCATAAGTGTAGGTGAGGTAGAGGTAGGAGAGAGAAGGAGAGAGAGAGAAAGAGAGAAATAACAATAAAGGTAGACAAGTGTCGACAAAACAAAACAGAGATGACGAGACACGGGATAGAGAGAGAGAGAGAGAAAGAAGAGGAAAATGAAAATGAAAATCGACAGACAAAACAATGACAATAGAAAGTATTCAGAGAAAGTTTACTTATCAGAATATGAAAACAATTTACAAATATAATTGAAAGCAATAAAACACACAAAGGAATCTCATAACAAAGCGACGCCAAATAAATTCCATTTGCTTATAAAACAAATGCATATATGTTTGCTATTAAATTAAATTAATTAATGCTATGCAATTAAAAGCCGAACTCATTCATAAAGCCATGACTAACGAGGTTTTATTGCACTGGCTGTAACTAGGCTGAGTGTCTGTGTGTGTGTGTGTGTGTGCTTGTGGCACATTCATTTGGTTGACTCGCTCGCGTTGCCTCCTGCCGCGATTAATCACTTTACGCTTTAAAACGTTAATCATTGCGGGGCGTGGGAGGCTTTTGAGCTTTGCCATGCTTTTAATTCAATTATGCTGCGCTTTTGTCAGCCATCCTGGCCAACGGGCAATTACCAGTAATCGAATTTTGGCACGACGAATCCGTTTGAAACAATAAATTGCTTAGTTGCAACCCCACTGGGGCCAAGCAGCCATAAAGCCAGGCAGTCCTCCAGCCAGCCAGTGGTGGGTGGAGTGGTCCTAGACAACTGCCCAAAAATGCAAATGCAAAGGCAAAGGCGAGCGTCGACATTGTTGTGGCATTAAACTTAGCACCGGCTTAAGCTCTTAAGCCGAACTTTCACTTAACCGCAGCAAAGCGTTAAAAGCATTCCATATTAATGTCTAATTAAATGCAGCGAGCGCCCGCGCCCAGACAAACGAGCAGCTTTATTTGCTGAGGCCCGAAAATGAAATTGCGAGACGGCTTCATTTGCATTTTAGATCTGGGCATCCGGCGATGACAATCGGATGTATTTCAGTCAAGTGCTTCAAGTGGGCAATTCGCTTCCTGCTGTTGCCTCCCGCTGTGTCCAGCTGCAGTTGATGCTCTCTCTCTCTCTCTCTCGCTTTTTGTGCTTCTTTAGTTCATACATTTTTCAACGTTTTGGGAAAAACAATTCGTGCGCTGGCCATTGCCATTGCCATTGCTCAGCTGTTGCATTTCTTAAATAAAATATCAGTTGTCATTAAAGGTGCTCCTGCTGTTGTCGACGGCGGAGCTGCATGAAGGAGTTGCGTTCATTTGTCACTTGACTGCGTTTGACAATTAAAAATTGCAATCAGCTGAGAACAAGACAGCTGCCAGAGGAATCAAGCATCAACATCATGTTAAGTCTGCGTTGATGACGTCTCTGTGTTTCCTTCTCTTTTTTCTTTTTTTGACCACTTTGATTTGCCAAGCAAATTAATCGCAGCTGCAAAGTTGACAGACAAAAAGTTTGCAGAGCCAACAAAGACTCAAAGAGGCTGGCGCATGTGAGTCCTTGAACTATTGTAGTTGATAAAAAAGTTAGCAAACGTGCATGCTAATTAAGCTCTTAAGCTAAGATTTGCCTTCTATATATATTTCATTCTTATATGAATATATATCTAAAGTATTATTTACTCTTCTCAGCTTATTAGACACCTTTGTGTGTGCACATGCTTACCTCCAAGCAATGCGCTTTAATTTTCGATCTATTATTATACGGCTACATGTGTATGTATTCACACGTGCTCACATACATACACACACTCACACACACACACATAAACAGTCACACACGCGCATCAATACGACGCCCACAATGAACTGTTAACGGGGCGTATGCGTGTTAACATATTTGATTTGTATATTTCAATAGGGAATGTCTCCCTGTGTGTGTGTGTGTGTGCGTGTGTCTCTGTGTGTGTGACCCCCAGCCCAATGCTATTTGATGGGTTTATTATTGGGCAAATAAATTAAAATTGTTTACCTTTCAGCATATCCATACATATATACATATATATGTGCTGCGCCAAACAGAGATAGCACGACTTTCTCTCTCTCTCTCTCTTGCTACCCCCCCCGTGCGTCTGTCCCGCTCGATTCAATTGCGGTTTCGTGAGTGCGCGTATGTTGTGGCAACTTTATTTGCGCAAATTAATGGATAAATGTTGGCACATACATGCCCAGCCACGTGCACGCACATATGATAACATATATAACAGCTGTAGATATATATCAAAAACAACAACAACAACAACAACAACAACAAGGCGACATTCAGCATAGAACATTCAATATAATGTGCGAGGCAATATGGTTGGGCGGCATACGGGGAAAATCAACAAAAATATGCGTTATATATTTTGCATGTAACAAGCAAACAATTGAACGAAAATATTGTCAACTGAATCAATATTTCGAAAAGGGAAAGATAAAAAAAAAAACACAATACTTGGGTTCTCACATAACAAAAGGAGTTGACAGCAAATTTTCTAAGAATAATATGTTTTGTTTTTTTTTTTTTTCTTTAATAAATACTTTTCTGTTACAAAGGGAATTTAAATATTCAGCTGAGAGATAAGTTTAAAATGTATTTAATAAAATATATACATGATATGATACTATGATATTATTTATCAATCTTATAATCAGAGCTTATATGCGCTGCTATTATTTTGAACACAGCTGTATATAATAATAATAATAACATATGTATATAAATTTCAAATTTATGGCTTCCTGATATTATAAACTTTGTACTGACTTCTTTCAAAAATTTTAAAAATATTTTATGAATATATCTTTTTTAACAATATATAAAAGCTATGATTAAGTTTTTGAAATATATTTAATTTACACTTTTCGCTTCATAAAATTGCTAAGGCTTCTTCTAGGCATTCAGAATGATGTATTTGACAAATTTAAATATATAATATACATTTGCCATTAATTAATTTATATCATAGTCTCATATATAGAAAAAGTATTCATTCTCTAGGCGAGACTATTCCATCAGCAACTATATTTTTTAGCTAGCTCTTAGCTGTTAAGAAAAACTAATATTTCCTTCTTTATAAACGTATAAAAAATGAGTTTTGATTAGAATTTCTACACTGGATAAGTTGTGTCTCTCTTAGTCGCCTTTTATGACAAGCGAAGACTGGCTGTGGAGGTCTTCTAACGCCCGCCAAACACACGGGTAAAAAATAAATATATATATAATACTGATAGATCTTTCTCTTCATCAAAATATATGTATAATTAAATTGTTAAATAAATTTTAGGGGCCTGTCTTATTGGAAGTTGGTTTTCTGGTGCTTTGAGTCCTTCTATTGAAGTCTGCCAGTCAAATCCTGGCTTAAGCATTGCCCACATCTCACAGTATGATTTCCGCAGTCATATACTTACTATGTTACTATAATCAAAGCTTCCTTAACTATGCTATATCAGCCCGTTAGGCAGCTTTAAGGGAACTGAACAGAACTCAAAGAGCTTCCCAGCTCTCTTATGCCTGTGCATAGTTGGTATAGAAGACGACTTGATACTCCTGCATTTCTCTCACTATTGCCTGAACAATTTTGAGCCGTAATGAAATTGCTTGAAGTGCATGTATATACACATAAATCCTCAATATTGAAGTGTCAAAACTGGCAGCTTGTGGCGCAGAGCCTCAACAAAATATATATTGAAAGGCGGTCAACAGGCAGCAGTCAAAACTTTCACACAATGTCAGCCAGTTCGCAGAGAAATAAAGCAATAGGAAACTAAATGAAATAAATTCAGGATTGACATACGAGTAGAAGTTGCAGGCAGTTTGACTTCAAATGGGAAATAGAAAATGGAAAATGCACGTAGCCACGCCGTGTGGTGGGTGGGTATAGAGGCGCCTCGCGTTGATTGTTCGCTTCAAACAGTTTGGCATGTTTTGCTGCATTTGGAAATGTTTGGTGAGTGTCGTCGAGGGTGCAAAAGGCCAGCTAGTTCGAGAATACTGAAAATGCGTTAAATCCGCTATAAAAGCGGTTAACCGACTAAACTGCAAATGCGAAATGCGGTTCACTTCGGTTTGGCTCGGATTTGGTTTGATTTTGTTTGGCTTGCATGCCATGGCATGGCGGCCGGTCAACTGCTGACGGGTTATTTTGACCACATCAGGGGATTTGTGTGCACAGAGTAGGCCCAGCCCCGATAAGCCCTGCCCTTAAAAACCAGCTAGGATTTGTTGAAATCAATCTATCAAGCATTTTACATGTGAAAATTATTAAAAGTGAGAATTATCAAAAAAGCATTGAAAAGCAAAACCAGGCACAATGTCTGATGCAGAAGACCTAATGACTAATGATGAGTCCTTCTCATATACTCCGGAGATTGAGGAGGTATGAGAAACGATTAGAGCACTATGCTAGACACCTTCTCAAATATCCTTTAACATAACTAGACGTTCACCGAAACAGAGACGGAACAGGCGCTGCTCTTTATCAAAGAGAATAAACTGCCGATGGCAGATCTGCATTATGCTCTCAAATATGTACGCATATCGAATCGTGCCGTCGATCTGGACGACAAGTTTAAGGAGATACAACAACGTCTGAAGAACCTGCGCGAACAGGACATGGTTGTCGTTAGCCCACCAAAGTGCGGCAATTTGAATTATAATTTCTTCAACAATTCACAAATGTGAGAAGCTTTAATTGTTAGAATGTGCAAGAGTTTTGTGTGATTTTTTAAAGGCAAGTAAAAAAAAACAATTAAAGCCACATCAAATTTTTAGTTTACACAGAATTATCTAGCGGAGACTTGAACTGAGGTTTTAAAACCTTTTTTTTTATATTCCCATAAGTACTTAACCTTTGTTTTTTTTTCCTGATTACCGACTGTGAGACCATGTCACGAATCAAATAGATAAAATTTGACGCTAGATAAGAGAGAAAGGAGCACAACAAAGTTAAGAACTGTGCGGGAGTGGGGAGCTCGGCGGGGGCACGCGAGCCAAGCAGAATTGCATGCAAAGCGAGGAGACAAAACAGCACAAAAGCAAACAAAATTATGTTTAAGGTTATATGCTATGCATAAGTAAATAAGCAGACAGCGCTGACGGATCAGACGGACACGACGGGCAGCCAGGCAAGCGGAAACGGAAGCTCAAGTAGCAAAAGAAAGTGTCTAACTGCCTCTGTGCATGTGTGTTATACAGAATGTGTAAGCTAGCTTGTACATATGTGTATGTGTGTGTGTGTGTGACTTATGCAAGAGCCGCAGGCACTTCCGACAATTGGCAAAACACAACAGAGAAAGGCAACCAACCAACCAACCAACCAAGCAAATCAGCCAGGAGCGGATTAGACAACAACAGCAGACAAAAAAAAAAAACCTTGGAATAAATAAAATAAATTTAATTATATTTTAATGCATTAATTTAAGGTTTGCTTTCACATACCATTCAAAATTCTTTTAATAAAAAATATTATAAGAAGGCAAATAATTGATTGATATTACGTAAAAAGCAATAAAATAAAGTTGAATGGAGTTTGGCTTAAAGCTTTGTGTCTAAAGCTTAAGTTGAGTATATATTGAGCACTATTTTGTTGACTTTTGGGTAGCCTTAGGTTAACTATATCGAAGCGCTCCTGATCAATTTTGGTTGGGCTAACAGACGAGCGGGCAGACAGACAGATAGACAGACAGACAGACAGGCAGCCGCAGCAAAGGATGCCTTGCACACGCGCCGAGCGAGATAAAACATTTGTATGCGCTGATAAGAACGCATCCACTTACTTTTGGTCGCACATGACCTGAATTTTTGTGCATTACACAGACACAAGCACACACACACAAACAAACACACACATACACCCACACATTGGTAAGCTGAAAAAAATATATTGGACTTGGCGCTTGAACTTGCCAGCAAATGAAGAAATTTAAATTTGATGGCGAAGAGTGAGAGAGTGAGAGAGGGAGGGTGAGAATGAGTGGGAGAACTAGCAGACATAGATAAGAACTAGCAGACATAATAAGGCGATTTGATAAGCTGAGCTAACAATTCAGACATTTTGTGAAGTGACAACAATTAGATTTGGCAGAGTATTCAATATATAAAATATATATAAATATAAGATAAATTGATACTTTTACTTTTACCTACTTTTGACTCAAGTTGATTGCTTCACTTTACTACTTACCCAATAGCAACTCTGGCTGCTCTTAAAGCCTTTCTTCCGCGTTTCTTTTTGGCAAGTGTGTTTTGGGAGCAACATTAAAATGCGGCACCATGGCCAATCGAGTCTGCGTTGCCCCAAACCAGCTGACTGTCTGTCTGTTGGAGAGTAGTAAAAAAAAAAAAAAAAGAAAGATTCAGTTTTTCATTCTAAAGTTCCAGTTCAGTTACACGAAATTTGAACGGAAATACGAAAATGAAAGATTCGTATCTGGAAAAGTTAGGGCGAGATTGATGTGTGCACAGCAGCAGCAACAGCAGCTGGTTGAAGTGGCAACCAGCCCCCCTTCCCCACCAAGCCCCCTACCACCCACACATGACTTCTGCGAAGAAGCAGCGCCAAAAAAAAAAAGTATATATATCGAACCGCCCGCAGCACTCGAATGTGGTTCATTCCGTCTCTGATGCTCGTCCTGCTCCTCCTCTATATACGTATGTCTGTCTCTGAGTGAGTGCACCCCTTATGCGAAAATAGGATTTGCTTGCAAATTTTTGCCAGCCTGGCAAATGGGGTGACCATGTGCGGGTGCGGATGCTTTGCGCTCGTTTTGTTTGTTTGACACTTGCGTGGTTAGTGATTGTCCATATTATGTGACACACTGTGTGACAGACGAGCAGATAGAGCAGACGCAAGGGCAAATGTGGAAAGTGTCACAGTCAGAGAGTGAGAGGGAGAGAGTGGGAGAGAGAGAGAGGAATGTAGCATAGTAAGATGATGGCAGAAAGAAAGTGTGTGTGACTCCATTTCGTGCTGCATCAGCGCTGAGTTTGCAAATTTGCCCAGCTCTCGGCATAAAGTTGAGTTCAAGTTGTCAAAATTTTGGTATGTGATTGCCCACAGGCACAACTCACACACTCAAGCCTATGAAATTGACGGGTTTCTAAGGAAAAGTCGGATTGAAAGCTCTCTCTGAGAACTAAAAAACGAAAATCTTAATTCTTATATCAGCTAAAATTTTACTATAAATATATTTGTAATATATATTTTTAATAAATATATTTAATTAATATTTAACTATAAATATTTTTAATATATATTATTAATAAATATTTTTAGTAAATATTTTTTCAATAAATATTTTTAGTACATATTTAGTATAAATTCTTTTAATAAATATTTATTTACAAATATTTTTAATAAATAATTTAAGTAAATATTTTAAATAAATATTTCGCTATAAATATTTGTAATAAATATTTCGCTATAAATATTTGTAATAAATATTTAAAAAAAAAAATAAATATTTTAAATAAATATTTAATTATTAATATTTTGAATAAATATATTTAATAAATATTTTTTAAAAATATTTTTAGTAAAAATAAATAATTATTTAAATAAATAAATATTTAAACAAATAAATATTTAAAAAAATAAATATTTTTAATAGAAATAAATATTTTAATAAATTTTTAATTATAAATACTTTCACCTATTTACCTTTAGTAAGTTTACTTAGCTCTGCACTTAAATATTGATTTAAACTTTCATCCATTTGTGAGTTTCATTCAAACTTTAACTTTTGTAAGCAATCACTTGACCTTTTTAGCCAAAAAAACTTCAGCATTTGAGATACTATTCGTAAAATCCATTAACAAGATTTTTTGCATATGCCGAAGGGTAGAAGAAAAGGTTTTCCCTTCCCCATGAAATGTGAGTAGTAAATAAAGCAGCAAAGAGTTACAGGCACATCCCGTGTGCATAAATTGTAATACCAAATCCATGAACGGATCGGTTTAAGCCAACTAGCTAGCTGGCTGGCTGGTTGGCTGGTTGGTTGGGTGACCCCTACCACAGCAGACAACGGAAATTGTTGAGATTTATGGGAGCCTGGTAAAAAGGCCAGCGCCATATTTATTTGAAAATAAGTTTGGCCATAGGCAAGTGGGCTGTGTCGGCTGGCAAACGAGTTTACAAATTTCAGGTCCCCCCAAAAAAGAGGATATTACATATCCTGTTTCTAGTCGTGTAAATGCCATTATAGATTGAATATTTGCAGCGTTGTCCCGCCCCGTTTGATTTACGTTGTCCCAGCACTTCCTACGCTCCGTTGTACTTTGCCAGGATTCTGTTTGTTTTGTTTATTTGCTAGCGTCTTTGGCTTTCAACTGCAGAATTGGCCTTGCTCCTAGTGCTGGAACTGAAACTGGTCCTGGTCCTTGTCCTGGTCCTGTTCCTGCTGCTGAGCTCTAACTCTGTCTCTCTGAGTTATGTATTGTGCTGCAGAGCATGTGAGACTATTAGAGGCCTGCTCGCCTGCTCGACTGCTTCCCAGCCACAGACAGACATCCGCTACGACTTTACGTGCAAGCTGCGTTTTTCACACACTCGAGCAGCATTATCAACCGACATCATCATCATTATGGAGTTGGGCATGCGATTATTGCCATTATGGAATGAAAACGAAAGCCGCTCAAATCGTAGCAGCTCCTCAGAGCTCTTTTACTGAATGCCCTCATACTCTCCCTCTCTCTCTCACTCTCCCACTGCTGCGTCTCAAGTGACTATTCAGAAGCCTGAAGATTTATTGAATGTGCGCGGTTGCCGCCTCTGCTGCTGTCTGTGCTGTCTGTGGCTGTTATAAGTTCTGCTCTGTCTGCTCTTTGGCATTGGGTATTGAGTGTTTATTTATTTTCAAGCATCATAAAAAATACAGAAAGCATCAGGCAGCAGGCACAAGGCAAGCACACACATACACTAAAACCAACACCAACACAAACAAACACTCACACACACACTCAGACACATTCAATAATATTTTTGCCTCCTGGTAGAAGCAGCTGCAATTTTTACGCCATTTTGTGCTGTGCCAAGCCAAGTGTAATTTGTGGCCCGGGAACTTTGTCTATTGCCCTTGTACATATTGCCTTTGTTGTTGCTGTTGCTGCTGATGTTGTTGCTGTTTAATGAAGCATTCGCGCTGAAGTAGCTGTTGCAATTTTTATTTCGTTTGCCGGTCAATGAACATTGGGAATGTGTTAAGTGCCATCGCTTGTCTTTAATTGTCTACAACTTTGCTGAATGGCTTTTAATGAAGTGTTAAACGTTCATTGCCACTCTGCCACCCCATACCCCATACACCCCACTCAGCAATAGTGCTTTGATGTAATTCATAGAAATTACGCATACGCCTCATAGGCTGCTTGTCAGCTGCCATTTCCCAGAGGCTTTAAATGGTTACATGAAAAGACAATGTTTAAGCAATTCATTACTCCGTTGCTCTCAATTCCTTAAATTAAAGTTGAATTTAATTATTTTTGGGCAACTAAAAACCCCATTTTAATTTGACAAGTTAGAATATGGCGCAATTTTTACCAAAATACTTTGCCACACGCCAATCAGTGGGGAAAAGTGCATTAGTCGAAGGTGGCCCCAGTCTTAGCTCCCAGCTGCATGTGCCTTTGTGCCACATGACGTATACGCAATGTGATTTCTCTCTCTGTGTGATGTTGCCAGTGCCAGCTCGGGGGCATTTCCGCTTTCGCCACCGCCGCCATTACTGTCGTCATTTGGCGCTCGACTGAAAAGAAGAGGAGAAAGAAGAAGAAAACATACACGCTTTATAAACTCGTCCAGCGTTAGTTTTTTTTTTTCTATATACTTTATGCTTGTATAAAAATAAATATGAATCGGGTGCGGGAGCGTCGCGTATACTTTTTGTTTTATGCATGGAACGGCTACATTTTATATTACACATATATTTTTCATAAACTGCAAATTTAGGTCACAACCACGGGGTATACGAGTTAGCGTATGGAGCATGCGATGTGGCCGGGGCCGGGGCCGGGGCCGGGGCAGAGGCAGGAGCGTGTAACATGCATGACAGCAACGCTAATGTAGCAACAGCTTCGGGTTCCCAGCGGTCAACGTACCGCGTTGACGATGGCGACGTCAAAGCGTCGTCAAAATGAATATGCGCATAGTTGCTGCGGAAATATTAAACATACGCCGTGTATGCCGCATCGCGAGTGTTGAACATGGCGTGATGGGGCGCTAGCGACGATAACGAGCAGACCAGTTGATATAGCCAGGATGTTCCTAAAAGCGAGCTGATGGGAAGATCAGTGTAAAGAAATTTAAGAGATTTATAGTTTATAGATTTATAGATTTTACTTTAAAAATATTCAGCTCAAATCTTAGCAAGTTTTGTGAAATTTAAGAGATTTACAATCGTGGAACACACACACAAGGCTGCCTGTGGCCTGTGCAAGGGCTTGGTCTTGCCTCCATTTGCCAGCTCCATTGCTCGACCCCAAAGTATGATTGCGTGCCTAAGCACCATCTTACGGTTGATAGCTTCATTACAGTGCTGTTGTTGCTTATTACCCGTTAGTTTGTTGTTGTTCTTGTGTTGGCTGTTGCAGTTGTTGCAGCTCTTGTTGTTGCTGTTGTTGTTGTTGTTGTGGTTGTTAGTGTTTTGGTCGACGTTCTTGGCATGTTGCAAGTGCTGATTACGGAATGGCGTCAATGTGAACGCCTGTAACCTGCGCTAGTTTTTATAGCCGCTTCGTTGCAGTCAACGGTATTTTTCTAATTTTAGTTAAAGTGTTTTTTTTCGGTGCTGGGGACCATAGTGGAGCATAGTTTGCTTAATTTTTAAATTGCCAACCTAGGCAGAGGCCTGCCTGGCTGCCTGCCCGCCTGCTAGCAGCTGGCCTCATTCGACTCGCTTGTTAGCGCGTCGAGTGAAAGTTTCAGTTAAGACGCAAGTGTTATGGCCACTCTAAAGATGGTGGAATTATGATTGGCGTATAAAGGCTTTCCTGTTGGCTGTTGTTACTGTTTACCCAAGTGCAGGTGCCACATATCTAAAGTGCTTTGCTCAACAGTTGGTTGTGCTTAACACAGTTACTTAAGATATTAGATAGCTTATAGAACAAATGAGTATTAAAGTGTATTTTAAAAGTTGTGTGTTTGTCAGCTGCAAATTAATATGCTGTCAAATGTAGCACGCGCCAATCCCTATCAACTCACATCATATCAAGTTTCAAGCTATATTCAAAGTTGTCACGCCATCACAGACAGCCACAGCCGTCGCATCAGCCGCAGCTCAGCTACTTCCGTTTTTAATACGTGTCACTAACCGAAGGGTTCCAAAATTGCAATATTGAAATGTCAAATGTTGTCGTGTTGTTAATGCATTACGAAGTTTTGGTATTGCTTCTGTTGGAGTTGCGATACCCTGGACATATGTGAGACAGCCACAAAGGCAGTGATGGGCATACACAAAGTTGAGAAGTTTAAGCACTTTCTTCCATGGCAATATATAAAGATATTGTGATAAGATTTCTTTCGTTTTTTGAAGCGACAATCAGTCACACAACTGCTTCCTCGACCCTCCCTGAGTATCCCCCACCAGTGCTAAGATACCCAATGAAGCTCACCACGAGTTGTTGTATCTCACATAACTTCTTTATGCAGCTTATCTGTAAAGCTTATACAAAATAGATGAATCTTTACACATACACGGCATCTCTTATACATACAGGGTATCTGCTGTTCAGCAACTTCTAATCAAAGCATGTCTGCTTATTGCCACAATACTCAATGTGAGTTTTGTGTGTCTGCAAATATTTCAATTGCCAAAAAACACGATTCTGAGCCCAACTCAAAGAGGACAAACAGATAGACAGAGAGAGAGAGGGAGAGAGAGACATAGGGAGTCATACGACAGCAGCAGGTGCAGCAGGTGTCTGTGAAGGGTCTGTGACAAAGCAAGAAGAAGAAGAAGCAACAAATAATATGAAATATTAGAAATTTCATAGCGCATAGCTCAGCAAATGATGCGAACTGTTCGATCTGTGCTGTTCCCTCCTGCCTGCTGCCTGCTGCCTGCTGCTTGTTGACTTGGCATTTGAAGTGCGGTCAAGCATGTTTTTTAAATAAAATTTGTGTGCAATCGGATGACTGGCTGATGCGTAAGCAAAAACATTTTCGTTCAAGTGAAATTCAATTGTTATCGAAGTAGCAGACGTGGCACAGATAGTCTTCGACATTTGCATGGCTGGGGTTGAAGTTGGACCTGGAGCTGGAGTTGTAAACTGTTTTCTTTTGGGGGTAGCTTATCATAAGCAATAAATGCTAATGGCCGAGCTTTGCCTTTGGGGGGTTTTGTTTGGGTCCTTTGGGAAAGGCATCCATTAGTTGCAGTGGTCGCCACTCTCCCCCCTACCTACAACGTTGTCAATAATAATCCTGCATTCAACTGCCCCCACACATAATTCACCCCTGCGGCTGTCGACCAACAAAGGTGACAAAAGATATCGCAATTTTATGAGTAATCCCGACACTCTTTTCATGCCACGCCAAGCTCGAAGGTGGGAAAGATGGCTCACTGGCTGGCTGACTGGCTGGCTGGATGATGACAGGGACATGCACTGATTACGCCTCGGTCGACGGATAGCCCTAGCAATGGTAATAAAATTCTCACTTCTGGATAGATTTTTGCATTGTCGTTAGAGTAGATAATATGTGTGTGTGGGGGGAACTTTGGCTTCAGCTACAGCTTCGGCCTTTTGCATTGTTTGTCAGCGTCTGTCTGGCTTCGGATGCTGCGGATGTTGTTCTGAGTCATATTAAAAAGTAACGAGCAAAATATTATGAAGCCAGACAAAGGCATTTCCGGCAAAAGAGACGAGACGAGGCGAGCCGAACCTAGGACCAAGGCCCAAAGCCAGAACCCAATATTGGATTCACACGTTGTAATGTGGGAGCAAAGATTGTGGATTGGGGCCATGTATATAACGTTGTTCATAGCTTGTTTTTGTTGTTGTTGTTGTTGCTGTTTGTTGGCTGCCCCAACAGCCATAGCCAACATGATGTGCCCGCCGCTATATTATATTGTATTTTTAGACCAGACAAGTCTGCATTGCTGCATGTGCCATGTTCACTGTCTGCGAGTCTGTGTCCTGTCTATCCTGATGAGCTGCCCAGATACGAGATAGGATGTATGTAGCTCCCCCTGTATTGTTCTGCCATTATTAATAACCATAACTCAAATCTATTGCCGCTTTACTGCTCATTGAATCCTGTTTATGAGCTGGCTCCATGGCCTGCGTAAGTTTTCCCTCACTCATTTGGAGTTTGTATTGAAAAGTTTTTGATTTGACCAAAAAATGATGAGCTTCATGGGGGAAAGTTTAAGGAAGGCGCTGTAATTTAATATATATGTATATAGATTAGTGTAACCGTACAGACTTTAAAGAGTTGCTTAATAAAGTATGGGAGATATGAGAGAATATAAGGTATACATAAAAAATGATTTGGTATACATATTTTAACTCTTTGTACTTTTATTTAAATGCTTTGACTCGACCACGGACGGAAAAGAGGCAAACTCTACTGTAGACTATCTTAATATGTTAAATACTTATTAATAATATATAAGTATACTTAAGAAAGTTTTATTAAATTTTTTTAAATTTTATTTTACTGTTTAATTTATTTTTATTAGAATTTTATTTAATTATTTATAAAAGTCATTTCTTTTTTTTCGCTATTTCTTATATAAATTCATTGCAATTCCTATTCGAAATGAGTTACTTCTGAGCTACATTCATATTCGCTTCACTATACGCGCTCAGCTCTGCTAGCAAAGTTTTGTGTAAAGCTGCTTGAAGCCCAATTTGAGTTGCTTTTGTTCAGTTAGTAAACTGTCGGCATTTGGCTTATCATTCAAAGCTTCAGCTTTGATATGCGGCAAGCGGCAACTGGCCTTTGCGCGCAAAGTTTTAATTGTGCTCATATCTCAAGACCCGTTCAAGGCCCCTTTCCAGAATGTGGAGCAGAGCCAAAGTTTTTGCTTGGCCATTTGTGTGTGGCTCAAACTTTTTCGAGGCTCTACACACACACACACACACACAATCACAAATTGCTCAACAATCCATGTTGCCATTTTACAACACTTGAAATTTCTTTGGACATTTGCTTTTGGCTTAGACCCGGCATCATGTTGACTTTTGCTTTAGCAAATGGCAGTCGAGCAGGGAGCAGGGAGCAGTCGGGGCTTGGTTCGGTATAATTTCAATGTGCACTGTCGTAAATAGCATAAGAAGCAGTGAGTAAGAAGCAGCAGCAGCCAGAAGTTGATGCCGGCGTTGAGAACGATGAGTATTTTCTTAATTTTCTTGCGCTTCCTGCACAGCAAAGTTTTGCTAGCAAAAGCAAAGTGCGAGAGAGTTTTCTAGCTTTTCTAGCTGCAGCAGCAGCTTTTCCGTTTGTCACGACAGACAAGACACCAACATTAAAGTATTATGCAAGCGTATTAATGCACTCAACGGAACGAAGACGATGAAGAAGGCGAAGCAGAAGCTGAAACTGAAGAGGCTAAAGTGACCAGCTAGATAGCTGGCCGGCTATGTTGATAAGCTGCAAGTCAAGTTGGGGACAAACAAACGGACGGACACCGACTCGGACTTTTGAGCACTCACAGCGTGTGTCACACGGCCAAAGAAAAACAACTCGCTAAATGTGCAAAAAGTTTCTCTCTGAAGCAGGAAATAATATTGGAGCTGGCGAGATGCGTTAGCAACTGTCACTTGCCATTTGCAGGAGCATCTAAATTTTTAAATTTTCCTGCACATTAATTGGTCCAGAGACAGTGAGCGACATTTAATTAAATTAATCCAAAGCAAAGCAGAAAGACAATCGAAACAATAGCCAATCCTCCTGAGTGTCGCCAGTCGTTGCTCCCGAGAGAGTCTCCTGGCTGTCCGTCCGTCCATCCGTCCGTCCGTCCGTCTGTGCGTGCTTTGTTCTGCTGTCAGCTGTCAAATTGAATTCTAGCACATTATGCTCAATGGCACAGAACAGACCCTCGGCATTTAATACACATGCCATATATGCTGCTATCAATGCCGATTCCTTGGTGTATTTCGATTTGACACCATAACTGATGATGCCCCAACAAAAGGCTGAGGCACGAGCTGACCTCGCCCTCACTCTCTCTCTCTTTCTCTCTGTCTCTCTCTGCATTAAACGTTTGCACATTAACATGATGTATGATCCAGGTCCAGTATTAACCCCACCCCAGCCATTAGCAACAGAAATGGCCACTTAATGGCAGTCAAGCCCCAAGTTTGGCTGCTCCACTTAAAGTACGTTCAAGTTTTTGGGCATACGCAAGTTCCAATCAGACGCCGTCTCGCTCACCTGGCGCGTAATCAAGTCATGCTCAAACAATTGCAGCTATGCCATCCTCCCCTCAAAACAAACTAACATACACCCACATTCACACACACCCACAAACACACACACACACACATACCTTTACACACTTCACTCCTCCTACACACAATGAAAACACATTGAGCAAACACTTTAGCGCACGATATTCATACACAATTTACACAATCCTGCAAGAGCGTTGCAAACTGTTTCCACTGTGTAGCAGTAGTTGAAGTAAATTGAAAATGTTTTTTGTTTTTGCTTAAGGAATATATATATAAAATGTTACAAGATCTTTATAGTATGTTTTTGAGTTAAAGTTTGAGTCTTTTGAGTCTTGTTTTCTGCGCAGTTGAAGGTAATGAACATGCTCTATGGATAGTTTATATATTAATATATTATATTATTTTATATTTAGTAAATTATTTATATTTTTAAAATATTTTCGAAGTCTTAAGACACATAGCTTAGAGTAAACAATTATCCATAATTTTTATATAATTTTTTTATAATTAATAAATAAATTTTAATTTTCAATATTAAAACTCAACAGAACATTTCGACTGCTAACGCCACCTGCTGCTTGGTAGTGGAAACACGGCATTTGCTTGGCTTTCGAGTGGCTTCACATCAGCACATCACATGCCCTCGCCTTTTATGCCAAATAATGTAAGCGTAAAACCAAATGCACTAAGAGCATTTCAAGTGTGCCAATGGTGGGCGTGGCAGGGCATGACAAGACGTGGGCTGTGCCACTCCAAAAGACGGTTATCGTTATGTGTGTGTGTGTGTGTGTGTGTGAAGCTGTTGTATCTGGCAATAGCTCACACCCGACAAAGCGAAGCCTCGAGTCTGCCTTTCAATCACTTAAATTTGCCACGCCGTGTATATATGGAGGCCATGCACACCCAAAACACTTGAGAGGTCCAAAGGTTGTAGATGTTGGTGTCGGGTGGTGTCGGGTGGTGCGCGACTTGTTTGAGTGAGTGTGTCATTTATTGTGTATTTATTTGACAAGCGCATGCAGCGCAGACATGTGAGAAAGAGACACGTGTGTGTGTGTGCTGGTGGCAGGGGCCACCACGATGATGATTTTTAGCATGTTTAAATGTTAAATGATGCAACATTTATTTCCGTATTCCATTGCAATATTTCAGCAACGCTTCATGTTGATTGTTGCTTAGTTTTGGCATGGCACCTTATCAGCAGGCGCTTTGCCTCGCTGTGGCGCTCACCATTAGTTAATGTCGTCAGGCCCCAGAGCCCAGCCCAGCCCAGGCCAGCCCGTTTGTTTTACTTTAAGTTTGATTTATGTCTCTGGCTGGCTGACTCAGCTGTAGCTGTGCCCAAACTCAGATCACAGCTGCAAAACGAATCTCTAATGCCCACGAAAAGTTCTTTCTTTTTCATTTTTTTTTTCTCCCTCCTTTGTATAACTTTTTTTCGATATTAGTTTGGGCAAGAAGTTTTTTTTTTTTGTGACGCACATGTGATTTTGATTAAAAAGCACAATCGGAATTAAAATAGAAAGGTGATTTATTTCGGATAAAACAAGTTTCGCAACGCACGAGCCTGATCCTGTGCCTGAGCCTGAGTGGCCGCCTCCGTTGTCCACTTGACATATTTTTACGGTTGAAAAAACTGACGACTGAAGCAACACACAATGTTTCATTCATTCATCAATCAGCGCGCGACATTGCATGAAAAATGTAAGCAGGAAAAGTCAAATATAAATTGAGAGGTACTCAGGGGTAGACTATGAAATGCCCTGTAAAAAAATGTGATTAAATTTTAGCTTTAACTTGAATATATTTTTAATTATTTTATTTATTATATTTTATTCTTATTAAAACTCATTTCTTTTACGTTAAATTATCTTAGTTTACTCACTTCACTCTTTTCAGCATACCCCTTACTATGCTGCCCTACAGGGCATTGTCAGTTTTTCCATCGACACCCACTTGGTGTGCCTTGGCTGGCGCTGCTTTTCATTTGCCGCTTCTGAAGATTGGCAAGTCACTTTTCAGTGGTTGGCGCGCTGCTCTAGCCACACACAGTCATCAATATTGATTGCATAATGAATGACAATCAATGCTGCGTTTGACACTTTCCATTTAAACACACTCACCCACACACACACACACCCACACACAAACACACACCCACACACACTCAGTCACTGGCAGACAAATTAGTTTAAAACAAACTACAAGCCACATAAAAAAGGGCATTCTAATTGCATTTAGTGCCGAGCAATTTCGAAAAGTTCAATTGTCAAAGCAATGCAAGAGATCCCAACGATGATTCAATTGACATTCTAAACGGACAAGCAGCGGATGTTGATCCATGGAAATGACCTCGTCCACTCACGCCTTGCTGGCAACTCTGCATTCATTCGTTTGCATGTCCTTTATGACAGTTGTCCCGCTTCAGCTTCAGCTCTAGCTTCTGCTTCACTTGTCTAGGCAGCCGCACAGTGACCGCCACTTGGCTGCTGCTGCTGCTGTTACAGTTGCTACTCGACAAGTCCTTCACAGGCAGCTGCTTCTCATGCGCTTCGCTCTTCCTTTTTGTTAACTTTTCGACAACGAACACGTTTACTTCGCTGGCTTTTGCATTGTTTTATTTCGTTTTGCTTCATTTTATTTTGGCTGATGTTGCTACCTGCTATGACTTCGTTAGATACACTATAGTTTCAAGCAGTCAAGTTGTGCCAATGAGTGCTCTGACATATAAGAATCTCATATATAAGTATCTCATATATAAGTATCTCATATATAAGTATCTCATATATAAGTATCCTGTATCTCATATATAAGTATCCTGTATCTCATATATAAGTATCCTGTATCTTGTATCTTGTATCTTGTATCTTGTATCTTGTATCTTGTATCTTGTATCTTGTATCTTGTATCTTGTATCTTGTATCTTGTATCTTGTATCTTGTATCTTGTATCTTGTATCTTGTATCTTGTATCTTGTATCTTGTATCTTGTATCTTGTATCTTGTATCTTGTATCTTGTATCTTGTATCTTGTATCTTGTATCTTGTATCTTGTATCTTGTATCTTGTATCTTGTATCTTGTATCTTGTATCTTGTATCTTGTATCTTGTATCTTGTATCTTGTATCTTGTATCTTGTATCTTGTATCTTGTATCTTGTATCTTGTATCTTGTATCTTGTATCTTGTATCTTGTATCTTGTATCTTGTATCTTGTATCTTGTATCTTGTATCTTGTATCTTGTATCTTGTATCTTGTATCTTGTATCTTGTATCTTGTATTGTAACCAAAGAGCATTCAAGTTTCTAAAATACTCCACGATAGTTGTTGGTTTTGTGTGCATCACTCAATCTGCTGCCACGTTTGCTTCGCCCTGTTCGTGTGTTTCTGATATTCTCTAAATTGAACATATTTCCGTTCCAAATGTAGCACAGGTTATCGTCTTTTTTACCTCTTTCTCTCTCTCTCTCTCTCTAGAACGGGGTATTCATTTCCTGTTTGCCACGGCTGCAAACGAGGACTCTCTAGCAGCACCACCATGCAATAGTCTTTAAGGTATATATATATATATATATATATATATATATATATATATATATTTTTTTTTTTTAATAAAAGAACAGTCACAAATATAATTGATTTTTTAAGCTATTTTATTTTGCTTAAATATTTAATGAATATTTAATTGAAGAAGTGCGCCTGTTTGTGTTTATTGTACAGTAATTAATTTGATTTTAATGCATTTGAAAACTATTTTATTTATTTTATTTTAATTTTTTTCAATTCAGTTGCTGTCCATCATCGACACCGGCTATCGACACGTGCAATTTTTCAAAGGTTTCAATGAATTTTATTAACTTTAATTGCGATTTTTTATACGAACTCGAACACAAAAGAATGAAAGGGAGAAAGGCTGGCTGCGAGAGGGGGGAGAGCTGCATTTTATATGGTAATAGTTTTAATTTATATATGATTTAATGAAATGGAATAGGTTTTTTTTGCTAATAGGTATGTGCATTTAAGTTAAATTAAAAGAGCATGAGTTGTTGTGGAGTTAATGCTGGAAAAAGATATTGTTTTTTAGCTTTAATGATATTTAATCGAAATACTTTATTAAATCCATTTATTAATGTGAGTTTGTTACTCAATATCTTATAGATATATATTTCTTTTGAAGTCAGTTTTATTAACAATTATATTTTATTGGAAGTCTGTGTGTGGGCAGATATTAGACTTAAGCAAATTTTAGTTAAGATAAAACAGATCACCAGGAAGAGAGAAGCTTGCTATGATACCACTTAACAATGAACCTCCAACAAATAACAAAGGAATACAAATATCGAACTGTTAGTCGATTAGTTCCATTAATTTCGAGTAAATATGTAAAATAAAAGACCAATTTATGCTACACATTCAAGCTAAGCTTCTAAGTCCTAAGCTTGCTAGACACAAATATATCTTAATTGATTTTATGCGAATTTAATTTTATTAAGTTTAATTTTAATTGATATTCCCCTTAAAAAGTCTGTAACTTTCTACAAAATTAGTATAACAACTAAATAAGTATATATACTAAAACAGAAAAGACTTTGATATTCATAGTCTTTAATGGGAGGAGAACAATTAAAGTTATAATTTCTGTTATGTCAGCATAAGACTTCTGTTTATCAATTATGCTGCATATTTTGACTGTAGAAATTATTACAAATTGTCATTAAAATTTTGCATTTATTAAATATTTTATCAATTTTTGTTGACAACTTTTTACTTTCATTTAAAACTTAAGCTGGCATAATCGAAAGTGCTTGCTGTGCATTCTCCTTTCTCTGTATAAATTTAATATTATATCACTAGTAATAAGAAAACAAAAGAACAAAAATGAAATGAGTGCAATCTCTGCATTACATAAACTTTATTCTGCCAGGGTCAGCGCTTTAATTTTTTTCACAGCTCATTTTTTGTTTAAGTTGTTGTGAGTGTGTGTTGGTGTGTGTGTGTGAAACATGCTACATAAAATAAATATTTTAACAAGTGTTATTTTAATTGTGTGCACTGCGGCGTGCACAGCAATTGTTATTGTTTTTATTTACCTTTGTTTATTGCACTTTCACATACATATACATATGCCTATGGTATATATTTAAAAAACAATACATATATTTACATGTGTGTGTGTGTGTGTGTGTGGTGTAATGGCAGGTGTGTTTCAGAGCTTTGCACAGAGTATGCGTGTGGGCGCATAACTTTAGGCGCGGCGCTCGCATTTGCATGCACACTCGAGAATTCGAATCCGCAGTGACAGACGAGATGGGAATGGGAATGGGAATGGGTCGACGTATTGCATATTCATGCGCAGATTTTTACTGGCTTTAGTCATTTTATCTGATTAACGCTTCACGCATAAATCCCAGCCGCGCCCTTCAATCGATGCTTGGCGCTCCAATTTAATTTACCAACGAGCGCTCGGCGATGGCAAAAGTTTTCACTTTGTCACCTTTGCCGGCAGCAGCCAGCAGCAACCATGGAGTCTGGCTGGAGTGGTTTGGGTTGGCCTGCATAAATCAATTCAATTTGTAATAAATTTCAAACTTTTCATTTTATATTAATTTTTATGCCAGCGCTGCTGTCGCTTCGCTCAGGCTCTCGGCCCTACGCAAGAAATCAATTTTATTATAATAAAATAAGTGAAAGAAAAGTTGCGGCTCCTCGGTTAGTTTATCGTGTGCGGGCTCCACCACCATATTTTCCTACCACTTTAGCTGTCTCTATCTCAACCGACTTCCACACCACTCCACTGCCTCTCTCTCTCTCTCTCTCTCTCTCTCTCTCTGTCTTTCTCCCTCTCTGTCTTAGACTTGTGACGCATACGCCGCGTTGGCCGTTGTCGAGCCGCCCATTCTGCCTGCTGCTGCTTCTGCTGCTGCTGCAGCTTAACAAATTGACTTTCTCCGCCTTAGTTTTTTGTTGCATACTTACGTGCGCCGGGCCTGAGTCGTGGCCGTAGTAACTGGACTCGTTTCATTCTTTTTACTCGCTTTATTATGATTATCATTTGAGTTATTGCTGCAGGCAGCCGCAGTATCAGAAGCTCCAGCTTCAGCCTCAGCCTCAGCCTCAGCTCATGGCATCCTTTTATGGCCTGTCTGGTCGCGTTGTCTTCACTTTGTCTGCGGCATCGTCGCCAGTCGCCGCCAGCTCAGCACATAATTTCCAATGCCAACTATTTTTGGGCGTAACTGACAAATTAATATGCATTGATTGTTCAACGGCAGTCGCAAAATAAATGGAATTGACTAAGGCATAGAGTAGTTGGTAATAGCATTTGTCGCTCGTTTGGCGCCTTCACTTTAAGGCAAGTTGACAACTTAATATCAATAGTTATGATATAAATGTCTTTTAATTATTATATTTGGCCAAATAGAAATTAGATTTTGATAGCACAATTACTTATTTAATAATGAGCAGTTGCTTTCTATCCAAATTTCATATTAGATTATCAAAGACAGCTTATTAAAACGCTTATGAGTTTAATATTTATTGATTTTAGCTCTGGGCTATTTTTGATTAAAATTACAGAATTGTCTTGACATAAATTTGTATTTATAAATTAATATTTATATAAACACTTACCTCAGCATACTCATTAATTTGCATAATAAGTTATTTATATTGCAGTAGCACAGAATTCTCCAACTGCTTCACTTTTAGAATTGTCATTATCAGCAGCATCATCTTATGCTATCAAATGATAAGAAAAATTATATCTGCATACTAAAATAAAGCTGGAGCAGTGCACGTCAACTAAGCAGCAGCAGATCTGGCAGACGACTGAACCAGCGCTGTAGGAGGCTCGCCCTTTTATACCTGCTCGGCTCGAATCAAACTCTAACTGATCTCTTCCTCTGCATTGCTTGGTATGATCGCGTGCGAGACAACATTAGTGTAACTGTAAGCTGCCTCACTCTCTCATACGTGTATAGTTTTCTGGAGCAGTGCACATGAACTCAGCAGCAGCAGATCTGGCAGACGACTGAACCAGAGCTGTAGCAGGCTCGCCCTTTTATACCTGCTTGGCTCGACTCAAATTTCAACTGAGCTCTTCAGCTGCATTGCTTGGTATGATCGCATACGAGACAACAATAGTGTAACTGTAAACTGCCTCACTCTCTCATACTTGTATAGTTTTCTGCAGCAGTACACGTCAACTGAGCAGCAGCAGATCTGGTAGACGACTGAACCAGCACTGCAGCAGGCTCGCCCTTTTATACCTGCCCGGCTCGGATCAAACTCTAACTGAGCTCTTGAGTTGCATTGCTTGGTATGATCGTATACGAGACAACATTAGTGTAGCTGTAAGCTGCCTCTCTCTTTCTCTCATACTTTTATAGTTTTCTAGAGCAGTGCACGTCAACTAAGCAGCAGCAGAACTGGCAGACGACCGAACCAGCGCTGCAGGAGGCTCGCCCTTTTATACCTGCTCGGCTCGACTCAAATTTCAACTGAGCTCTTCATCTGCATTGCTTGGTATGATCGTATACGAGACAACATTAGTGTAGCTGTAAGCTGCCTCTCTCTCTCATACTTGTATAGTTTTCTGGAGCAGTGCACGTCAACTAAGCAGCAGCAGATCTGGCAGACGACTGAACCAGCGCTGCAGGAGGCTCGCCCTTTTATACCTGCTTGGCTCGACTCAAATTTCAACTGAGCTCTTCAGCTGCATTGCTTGGTATGATCGTATACGAGACAACATTAGTGTAGCTGTAAGCTGCCTCTCTCTCTCTCTCATACTTGTATAGTTTTCTGGAGCAGTGCACGTCAACTAAGCAGCAGCAGATCTGGCAGACGACTGAATCAGCGCTGCAGGAGGCTCGCCCTTTTATACCTGCTCGGCTCGACTCAAGCTGTTCTCTCTTTCCCTCTCTCTCTCTCTTGAGTTGCATTGCTTGGTATGATCGCTTTCAAGTCAACATTAGAGTAGCTCTAAGCAGCCTCACATGAATTTGACTCACTCTCTCATACGTGTAGAGTTCATCTGCCTAACACAAACATCTACACGCAACTAATATACCATGTTTGCTTAAATTTGTCTAGGATATAAGCTAGTTTAAATACCAATTAGTTAGTCAGTCAATCAAGCTGTCTGACATATTACAATTGATATGTGATTAAACTTCATGCGTTATTTTACCATAGCTTTTTCTCTCAACTCTTTCCCTCTCCCTTCCTCTCTCACTCCTCATGCTTAACTACTTTGCTTAGGGGCCACGCCCATTTGCTGGCAGCCTTCAATGCAATGCAATCAATTTGCGCAACAATTTTTGTCATTTGTTAAATTGGAAATTTCTAGCTGCAGGTCATTTTATGCCATTTACCAGATTCGACTTCATCTTCGACTTGTGTCCAGAAAATTCTTTAGATATCACAAATGCTCTTTGTCTGTAAGCCTACAGTGCTTGCATACTCGTATCCTTTTGGCTGGCTTCAGCCATGTAATGGAATTTTGTTGATGGAATCGCCGCTGGCGAACCCGAAACTGCTTTCAAGTTAGGTTGTATTGTTGATTTTTAATTGTGCAGCCCCTCGCCCCGCCTCCCTGCTCGTTGTGGTAGAGACAGACAAATGAAATAATTTAGAATCCACTTGCCACAAAGCAGACAAACGACCACAAAGCTGCAAATGTACTGAGAGCTTAGAGCTGACTTGTATAGTTCCTAGTTCATTTCGCATGCATTTGCTAATGCAGCTGATGTTTGCCTGGCTAAAACGAAATGCAGCTCAAAAAGTTTTTGACGAAAGACCATTGTAAATGAATAGTGAAGAAGTGATATTATGATTTGGGTATATATATCTTGTGCAGCAGAAAGTCTTATTATATATAAAGCTCATCTCTTGTTATATCAATTTTATATGTAAGCATATATTATACCAGCTACAAAATACAATAGTTCAAACTATCATTTTACTTTAAATTAAAACCTATAAGAACGTTAACTATGTGCCGCAAAGCAAGTTGCTTTATTGTGGTTGCAGCAGCACGTGGCGTATGTGGAATGCAATTGCGTAAATGTCGCGACTAAAGATGGACAGACAAATGCTTTGTTGCTCAACACACACACAGAGATGGATAACACACACGTTTTATTGAAGTGTTTACCTCTTTGCTGGACATTAAGAACGTCTGCTGTTGCTGCACTTCCAGCTGATGGCAGTCAAAGCGTTTGCAGCGATGTCCTTTTTACGGCTCACACTGACAGCAGCTGGCTGCTGACTGCTGGCTGCTGCCCGCGTAGTACTTGGACACATCTTGGACTCATCATCAACGTCAAGTTAAGGCCATTGCAGCAGCAGTGGATGCGGCTTTTGTTATTATTGTCGGTTGCTGTCAGCAGTTCATCGTCATCGTCGTCGTCATCGTCCTCGTCGCAGTCTCGTCTTTTGGCTAGTGCGAGTTGTGGCATTTATGGTGCACTTGCGACGCAATTGGCTTTAGTGTTCTTTCGCTCACTAGCTTGCTTTGTGTGTCATCATGGTCTGGCAGGACAATTAATTAAATGTTGCGCGAAGTGCAGACGACGACGACGACGACTACGCCGGCGACGATGATGCAGCAGCAGATGTCAGCTGCTCCGAAAAGATTTTTGCTTCACTAACTTTGGCGCTGACACGTCGCTTATTAAGCAATGGCCAGCAAATGAAGCTGAGTAGTGTGTAGCACAAGAGAGATAGTCATTAAATAAACGAGAGAGCAGAGAGAGTGAGAGAGAGAGAGAGAGAGAGAGAGAGAGAGAAGTTTTTATCTCTGTATGATTTCACACTAACTATAGAGACTGATTGCTGTATGCGATTAGATTGTAAATGAATCAATTCTTTAAATCAGCTCTTATATTCATTATACGTGATATATAGTAATAATAGTGTTGCTGCCTAGACTTTGGTTAAGGAAATCAAAATAGAATCAAGTAAGAAAAATATACAATAATTTCTATATTATTCTTCTTTTTTTAAAAGATTATATATACACAAATAATTTATTAATTATTTAATTAATTTTTAAATATTCATATTTAATATAAATAAAATAATAAATATAAATTGCTTACAGAAAATATAATATATAATATATTTAATTTTTTCTAATATTATTATCACATAAATGAATATACAATAAACATTTTTTTAACATATTAATATATAATTGAAAAAAATAAAATTCAAATTACTAAAAGAATATCAAATATATATTCACATAAATAAAATGTTTCGATTCTCTATAGAAGTAATTTTATTATTCAGTAAATCTGGTTAAAACATATTTAAAAAAAAATACTTCAGTTACAAAATTCAATATCCTTTGCTTCCTTAAATCACTTTTTACTTTATTTCAACTCTAAATCACATTTATCTATCAAAAATATCAATCGAATTGAAATGCTTTTTTAGCTGGCAGCAATCAACATCCGTTACATTAACTCCATGTTGCTTCACTGCTAACAATATTAAAATCTTTATCAAATCGAAATTAAAAACCAGTTTGAATTGCTTCCTGGTGACCCCCGCACACACACACACACACACACACACATACACACACACACTAACAGACATTGCAAACTAGACTCCCACTCACTTATGAATCTAGATCCTTTGGGTCTGGCCATAAAACTTTAAATAAATATGCAGCGTGTGCTGCCGTTTCCAATGGCGATGGCACTGGCGATGTCGACGCAGTCTTCCTCTGCTGTCTGCTCCGTAACCGATAACATCATTATTGATGAAGCCGTGGGTTGCCGGAGCAGGCGGCGGGTTAGAAAAGTCACTTCTAGCAAATGGCAAAAAGGCAGCAGCAGCAGCAGCAGCAGCAGCAGCAGCAGCGGCAGCAAAGCGTGCGCCGCACGAACAGATTGCAGGAATGTGCCTCAGTTGCCGCAGCCACACGGCTACGGCTCGCACTTCCGACATTCGCCGAGCATTGGGCATTGGCAAGACTGGGGGGGGGATATACGGCTCTCTGGGACTCTGGCATTGGCACTTGGGGTGCCATCGGAGGGCGGGCCGTGCGCTCGTTTAGAGATTGGAAATCGCAGACATCGTCGACGTAGCAGTCGTTGTCGTAATAACTGTAATTGATTTTTGATTTGTGATTTAATTCAACACAGTTAAATGAATTGAAGTCAAGAGGCAGCGCCAGCGCCAGCGCCAGCGCCATGGGCGCAATTGAACCCAACCCAACGTGGGCTGACTGCGGACTAAACTAGGCTTAGCTTATGTCTTTGCTCATGGAGCAGCAGGAATGTTTATCAGAGCTAAGATGCATTTGCCTTAATTGAAGTTAAGCGTTAGCTTAGCAGCAAAAGTGGATATTTACTTAAGATTATTGTCAGATTACAAGGCAAATATATATGGCAGGTAAGTCTGAGACAATCTATTAGACATTTGATGAATTGAAACTCTTTCCAAATATGTTCATTTCACTTTTATTACTTTTTCTATACAATATTTGAGAGATTGCTTTATCCCAAGACTTTTCTGCCACTGAATTGCTGCTTTCAATTTAGTTGAATAATGTGATTCTTGGCCAAACCCATTTGTTGTTCTCAGTTGTTCCGTTGGAAATTAATTTCCATTTATGTAGCTAGTCTACTTTTTCTTCTTTCCTTTTTTTTTTGTTCATTTTCGGTGGTTGCAAATTTCATTAGGCAACAAAGAACTCGCCCGGCAATGCAGACCCCATTCAGCTTCATTTGCAAGCAAACAGCCAACAACTGAAACTCCACACAACAATATCAACAACGAGCAGAACTCTTGACTTGATTTTATGAGTTTTGGCCCAACTAGCAATGACTGCAATAACACTAAAGCACAACCCCCTAACTGCTGAATGCGAGAAGGAGAGTTGAATCCACACAGCTACAGCCGCATTCACATCCTTCAAAGCACAGCCAGCCGCAGTCGCAACTGTGTAACCCTCTGGCCAATTATATTGAAAACTTTCGGGCTGTGCGGAAGGCGAACAACCAGCCAACCAGCCAACCAGCCAGCCAACCAACTAGCCAACTTCAGCCGCCCCCTTTAGACCGTGTCGTGTATTTCTGACTAATTCTACATTTTAATTGATGCTCGTTTTGTTTTATGTGTATGGCGGATAGAAGCGCACCAGATAGAGCCACAATATCTAGCTGTGGCCGAAGTGCATTGTCATTTGCATATCTTGCCCGGCATTCGGTTGTTACCAGGCCAATTTATGAGCCACTGGGCTGTGGTTAACTTTTCCACGCCATCAAATCGCAGCCACCTAACCAATGACTGGCATAATTCACACGCCAATGACTTTGAGATCGGCATAATACTTGCATGCACATATATGTACATATATGAGTATATAAATATATGTATATATATATATTTATATGTACATGTATTTGTACCCATATGCATTATGGCATATTATATAGCACATCTTGGCAATCTTATCGGGCATAGCACAGCTCATGTAGCGTGGAAATCGCTCGAATATTGAAATTGGCAATTTTGATATTCATTAAATGCGTCGTCCCCTGCTTGGCCCAATTCACTCAGCGAGCGCTGTGCATGGGAGCGTGCTTATCCCGGCATCAGCTTTCGCACAGCGCCAATCAAATTCCATAAGCATCAACGTCGCTAAGCAGCGAAATCAATAGGGCGCCTGGTTCTCGCTCTAGCTAATGCCTTTGCTCTCCCTCTCTCTCTCTCTCGCCTTGGGGTTGGGCTCTGTGTATCTCATTTCCGATAACCGCAAAAAATTTCGCACGCTTTTATACATACATATTTAATTTGTTATTGGGCGCCGCGATATTGCGTTTCATTATGAACCGAGCGTCGTTTGATTTAAACCTTAAAGGCGTTTGCCTGCATATATGTGCTGGCTGCAAGGGAGGAGGGGAGGAGGGGAGGGGGCGTGTTCTTCTCCTTGCTTCGGGCGTTGTGTAAATTTCATCAAAATAAATACAATTTATAGCGTAATAAGCCAATTTATGCGCCATGTTCGCCATTCTGGCTAGGAAACGCACAATTTACATAAATTTTCGGCTCTGACAGAGTAAGGGGCGGGAGCGAGCTGGGCACATGTTACTTAACATGAGTATATGGCAAATGTTAAATGTTTAAATGGCAAATAAATAATATTTGATTGTTCCCAAACCCAAGCCAAGTTCATATTTTAGTCACACTGAATTATTGTACGAATTGCTGCTGGGAATTACCAAGCAGCCCAAACTGGGCAACATTCTAGGCCTGGTTTTTATGACTCAACTAAAAAGCCCTCGAGAAGAGATTTAACAGTTTGATAGTGACTTGAAGACTATAAGAGAAACTAAGTCTTTAAGACAATGTATAAATATCTTAATATATGAGTTCAATAAATTTAAGATCACACTCACTCGGTTTTCCTCTACCCAGTTAAAAACTTTTGACAGAATTTGTAGATGGAAATAATTAAAAGAGTGCGAAAACAAATGCTGCTACCCATCAAAGGGAACAAAGCGAATGGAAGACAATTTAACTGTAGCAATAACAAAAGCGAAAACCAAAGAAAATATTCCACAAGAGATGTGGTGAAGAGTTGGAAAAACACACAAATGGATGAGCTTTGACAAATTTGTGAGCTGAAAAAAAATAAAAGCGAAATGAGAAAAAATGCCACACGGGGCGTATGAGAAACATTTTTAATTGTTGAACATATGTTTCCGTAATTGCTCTGGCAGTTTAACTGACGAACAGAGAGTGGATAAAGCGACAAGATAAAAGGAAAAGCTGCGTGTGCAAAGAAAGTGCTAAAAGGGAAATTTAGCAAACTTAGTTTAGTTACAGCGAGAATGGGAAATTTAAGTTGGGAATATTTAGAGTTTAATTGAGATATTATAAGATAGACTTGATTGAACTTTGAGTTACTTAAGATTTTGTTTTAGTATTGTTTAACGAAAAAATAAATTAAATTATATTTTAATAAAATTGCTAAAGAAAATTTAAATAATTATAATAAAAATTTTGAGTATTGCGAAAGAAAATTTAATCATTTTAAAATAATTTATTTTAATTGAAAATTGTATTTAGTATTTTTTATTTATATTTATTAAAAAAAAATATTTAAAGTATTTTGAGCATTTACAAAGAGTTTATACAATATTAAAATTATTGCAATAAAATTTTTTGTCCATTCAAACATTAAAAAATTTATTAAAAATTTTTTTTAAGTTAATAATTTATAAATTCAATATTTTATGGAATAAGCTATAAAAATAAAGTTTTTTCTAAATATTAAATTAAATAAATAAATAAATTTTATAAATTAATTATTAGCAATTGTTTAAAATTATGTTATATATTATTTTATTAAATAAAATATATATTATATTATGCAATAAAGTTTTATTTTATTACTAAAAAAAAATTACTAAAACAAAAAAATTAAATTAATTTAGCAATTACTTAAAATCAATTTACAATTTATTTAATTAAATAAATTTTGTATTATATTATGGAATAAACTTTTACTATCCATAAGTTTTTACTCTCCTACTTTACCGCTTTGGCCTTTCAAAAGAATTTTCAGAATTTTAATTATGTTACTTTGCTTTTTGCTGGCGCTGCCCTTTGTTCTACTGCATTCAGTCTGCTGCTCATGGCATTGAACTGTTAACTTCCGCAGCCAGGGCTAATAATTCAATTCAACTACTACTGCGCGCACGGTTCAAATGATAAATTGTGTGCTAGGCTCTAAGTGAAAAAGATGTATACATAAAAAATAAGAAAAAAAAGGGCGTATACAAAAGATAAACAACACGAGTTGCGAGGGGTCGGAGGGCAGCATAAAGTAAAACTGTATTTAATTAACCGACATTGCAATTACAAATTCTGTGCAACGCGGCGCACTGAACCAGGGCCATGTCCAGGGCCAGGCCAAGCGCTGTTGCACTCGCGTCCCTCGTCCAGTGACCAAAGGCAGCAGCAGCAGCAGCAGCAACAGCAGCAGCAGCTGTTCGGCATACTAAAAAGGACTTCAAAGCCCAAGCGACGGCAACAAAACAATTTCATTTTATTCTCAAGCGGCTGCAGAAGGGGCACCGCCAGGACGATGACGCCATAAACGTGGCTCTGCCACTGGAAGCGGTCTGGGTCTGAGGCCGGGCCTCAAATATACACAATGCAGCATTTTCAAGGCGTGCAAACAAAAGCTCAAAAGCGCAGTGCGAAATGCAGAGAAGCTGCAACTGGAGCCTTTTGTTTATGGCTTCGACAATTTACACCTTAAAGAAGTGAAGTTTTCCTTCTTACCCATTTCTCAAACGTTGTCCTGGCAGAATCATAAAAAAAAGAATAGAGAAAAATTAACAGTAGCCGAGCTATCTCCCAGCAGCCAGCCTGCAGCCGGCAGAGCCAACAACAGCCAGTCGGGCGAAGCTCTTTATCAGTTTTGTCTACAGGCGTTAGTCAGACGCTCTTCACTCCTCCACTGTGCTTTTGTGCCATTTGTAAAAATGGTAGAAAAAGTTGTGAATAACTCAAAGTCTTAATGAATTATGGGTTCGCTCAATGCCTTTTGGCTTGCGACTTGGTCGTCTCTCGCCCTTTGGCTGCCAGCTAAAGTTTGCAACGACTTGGAACACGTTCGAGCTGATTTGTGTGAGTGATAAAGGAGATTATGATGATTATTAGCAGAGCAGAGCAGAGCCTATAGACTACTATTCGCTGTCTCATATATTCTCTAATTTTCTAGTCTATTGAACTCTGCTTCATTAATTAATGTGTTATACGCTGGAGTCTGTCTAGTTTGTTGTTCGCTTCAGTCCATTTGTTTTGATTATTTTTTTTTATTATTTTTATTATTATTGTTCAATCAATGCACTCGACGCAAACAAAAAACATGTGCCATAGTTGTAACACTATTTTAACACAGCAGACGAACAACTTGAATGTATGTAAATAATGGAGCTGGAGGCTACGACACAGTTCTCTATAAATAAAATGCGAGAGCATAAAATCTAAACAACTGAAATGAATGTTGTTGCCAGGCAGCCAGAGGACACACACACACATACAAGGACAAAAAACAAATAATTTTATGTCATACAATGATGAAAGTTTTGTAATTTGATGTCTCTTCTCACTCACTCTCTCTATCTCACTCTGTTTCTCTCTCTCTCTCTATTAACATTGTGCAGTGCAGAAAATTAAGCAATTTAATTTAATAGATACAAAGCATCAGCCAGCGCTGTGAGGCTGTTCTGCCTTGCTGCTATTGTGCACCACCCCATAAACTGGGCGAAACTTCCTTGTACTTATGTATTGTGCATGTAGTTTGCCTGCTGCCCAACTGCAGAACAATAATTCAACACATATTTAAATGCGCATCTCTGAAGCTGAACACTTGGAGCCTGTAGCTGCTGCTGCTGCCCGTACTGGGCTGTCCAGCAAATGAAAATTTAGTGTGCATGTTCCTGCTGCCAGAAGCAGAGCCTCGGTTTCAGTTGCAGTTCCACTTCCATTTCCACTTCCACTTCCCAGTTACTGTTCGAGCGCCCCTCCAACCTCCCCTCGAAATGAAATATGCTTGTGCCAGTTGTCGTTGGGTTGTGTTCGGGATGTAAAAGTTGTTGCTGGCGGGCAACTGCGTCGCATCGAAAGCTAAATCAAAATTTCTATGAGCAGCAGTTGAAGATGATTCGTATCTGAGCCTGCTAAGCAACTAATTTCAGCTTAACCCACTTTTCCAAAGCAATTACCGTGCCTGACCCACTCGCCTGCGTCTCTCCGACTCTACTCCTCTCCCTCGCAACTGATTTATGGCAGTGCCGAGCACAACAAATGCAGGCTGGCAACGGATTGCGAATTGTGTTTTTATTGCCACTGAAAAGACAGCCTCAAAATCGCCATTTAATGTAAGTGAAGATAAATTATTACAGCAACAACAAGGAGCGAACGAAGCGAATGGAGCGAACGCAAGCAGCTGTGAAGGGAGCGGCTGCTGTCAACAAACCGGAGATCAGGCAACATCCGTTCCATAAACGGATGTCCGGTTTGTTCGCACGTTCACGCTGTGCTGCCATTGAGAGAAAAATCCGAGTTTCATGTTGCCCTGGCTGAGCTGCTGCCTTAAAGGCGCTGGTCAAGGCATTGGCATTGGGCAAAGAGGCTTTAACAGTCTCTAGGTTATCTCTTTGTCAATCAGCTGCTGCGATTTCATTAAATTTGCAATATACATTCGACCATTTCCATGCCATTTGCAACTGAGAGCCATCAGTCATCGATACGCTCAGTCGCCGAACTTGAGTGTTGAAACTGAATTGAATTTCGCAGACACAGAGAGAGGCTGGCTGACTCTATGCTGAAATATTACGCGAATTTAGCATTTCAATAGAAAATTGAATATTTCAAGTGGCTGGTAATGACATTTGCTCAAGTAGCTGTTGTCCCACAACCCTGAACCTGAACCTCAACCTCAGCCTCAACCTCAACCTGAACCTGAACCTGAACCTCAACAATTTCTATAGCCTGTCTGTCACTCACTCACTCGCGAGGTGAGTGTGTGTGAAGCGGTAATTGAAGCTGGCAACTGATTTATTAACTCAATTATGGTGGTACCCAGAACACCCCCCGCTTGCAAAGCTGTTTATGCCTCTTAATGTAAAGAAAAATTGATGCAAATTTACGCAAGAAAAAAAAAAGTAAACAAATTCCACTTAAATTCTGCACATAATTCGATTTACATGTCAAAAATGTTGTTATTGAAATATTTTCAATGGAATTGAAAGGGATGTTAACAGGAATGTGCGGTGGTGAGATTTGATTGCTTTGAGGTATTTCGCGCATAGTAAAGCTGGCAAATAGAGATAAGTTCTCATTAAATCTGCTTTCAACTCTGCCCTTGGCATCGACATTTAGTTAAGCCTGCAAATTAGCAATGGGGTTCGAGCTGGGCCCCATCAACAGCCCCATTTAAAGACTTTGTCTTGGCTTAACTGTACATTGCTTATAATTTATGAGCTCAAATATTGCCATTCACTGGCTGAAGTTCGACTCCATTAGACAATTACGCAATAGGCTTTTAGCCAAGGCCAGCAGCGCTTCGGCCATCTTTTCGTTTTGTTAATTATTTCTTAATGTCGTCTGTCAGTGAAAGCCCTTCCGTTTCCGTTCCGGCTTCCGCTGTCCCTGTCCCTGCCACTGTCAATGGAATACGCTCGTATCATCAATCTGAATCAGTAGACAAAAGCGCTGGAGAGTCTCGCATTGCTCAATATACCAAGTACTTAGCACAAGGGACAAAATCTTTTAAGTGGCGCTTACAATTACGACATTCTGTCCGCAGAGAGCATTATTAGCCAGCTATAGCTATAGCTATAGCTATATGCGAGCGCATTTGAATTTACAAAACAGAACAACAGCAGTTGACATTAGTTGGCAACAACTAACTAATTAACTAACTACTTACAGCTGAGCACTACAAGATCTGCATAAGTACGTGGCGCCAAACACTTGGGCAAACAAATTACAAATAATTACATGGAAAGGCCATGGCATAGTTGCAACTGTGCAACCTGCTGCTGGGCTCTATGTGTGCCGTGTGCTGCGTGCTGTTTCACCTGGCCACAGTCCAACTGTTCTAACTGCAGGTGTAAATTGGCCCCATTTTGTTGCATGTGTCGCTTATTGCTGGCACTTGCGGTATTCGACCACCTACTCCACTTGCTGCTGCTGCTGCTGCTGATGATGATGATGATGATGACTGTTGTCGTTGTAGTTGTCGTGGTTGACCCCACTCAACTGATCCCTCAACACATTGAGGGCATCACCTTCAACTGGCACTCATCAGAAATGCAATTAGGAAGCATTCGGAGTCACATTGTCAAATGATGTTACCCAAAATGCATTGGACTCTGGTATGTTTTTCTCTATATCTATATGCATTTCTATATGGATTCGAATGTAGATAATCATGTTAGCCATATTTACTATATTTAGTTTCAAATACTGTAATAATACTCTGGATAATAATGATTATCTAGTCCTTTAGGCAACAAAGGAAGGTTTGAAAGAGCTGAACATGATTGGGCAATACTGGTATAAGTAAGTCCTATTGCCTTGCTATATTGCTATCCTGTCCTTATTTTTTCCCACTTTTAACTAATTTCATAAAATATATACCATATATATATGATTATATATCTACTAATATCGGCGATCTGTATCGAACAACTATGCTCTTTATTAAATTTCTTAACACTCTCTTTTGCAATCAGAATCAAATATGTCTGGCAATAGGCGGGTTCTTAGCGAGTTTAATGTCCTGTTCATGCCATGTGCCACATTTGCATTGTGTTCATATGTGTTTGTGTGTGTGTGTGTGTCTCACTGTGTGTATGTGTGTGTGTTTGTCCCGTGACGTTGACAACGTTGTCGTCCTATGGCCATTGTCTGCCACTATTGTGGCTTCCTTTGTTTTTGTGCATCGCGCGCTGTCGTCTAATAACAGCGCCTCATAATGTGGGTCATTGTACCGCCATATGGCGCTGCATTTGTCACTGCGAGCAACAACAACAACAACAACAACAACAACAACAACAGCAACGGGAACAACAATAAGCGAGATGCTTGGGCTGCTAATTGCAAATACAGTCGCCAGAAATAGTCGCAATTGTTGCGTAGTCCTTTCATGCATCGTAGCATCGCGTCAGCAGCTGCAAAATAAAGCCAGCAACAGAATATTGCAGATTATGCTCTGAATCAATAGATTTATGAATTTAATGTGAGCTTAACAGAGCGCATAATTAGATTTTTAGTTAGTTTAAAATGAATTGCCTGGATATATGGTTAAATGTATAAAATCTATAACTATAGTCGAGACAGGAGGTACTTCCTAGGCTTACTGGAATTCATATGTATTGATTAATAATATATTCTTTGAAACGTCAGTCAAAAGTCAACATCTTTATAGAAAAGAGAACAGAGAGTACAAAAAGTTAAGAATAAATACTCGTACCTACACACACTTAAAATCTATATATATATGTATGCCTCAAGTATATGAAAAAGCATACTAAATATATATAAGCACACACCTCCACTCCATCTCCATCTCCTTCCACCCACTCACCTTACTCAACTAACATATTAGCTGTCTGCTGCTCCATCTCTGACACTTGTACTCAGAGCAGGCAAAGGCTGAAGAGCCTACTTCAATGCATGAGAATCGCATAGTAGAGCAATACATTTTTTTTTCTCTTTTGGTAAACTGGCATTTCAGCGAAAAGTATGCTTAGTCTGTGTTGAGTAGACCCAAAAAAAATAGATAAAAATAAAGCATGCTTTTGGGCTGGAATATATTCAAATATGTATTTAAAGAATGCGCCTAAAAGTATGCAAAGAATGTAAGATTTATTTCTATGGAAGGTAAGCAATACGCCAGATGGCGTTAATAGCACTCGATTATGAATGATTTTGAATAAAAATGTATTTATTTATTTAGAATTTATGTATTTTTTTTAGAATTTGAAATGAAATTCACGCTTCAAGCTTGTGTTTCTATGGTAAAATTCTCAGTTTATTGGAAATGAAAATCATTTTTTCCATTTGAGCAATTAAAAATTGTTGTTTGATATGCTGAAATTATGGGTCAATAAAAGTTTTTAGTTGGTTTCAAATTTATTCATGCATATTTGCGCTGTTATCAAAATATAAATGAAATTCTGTGTAGATAGCTGGGATTATGTTTATGGATTTTCATAGAAGATCAAATATTTTGTTTAATGAAACTAAAGAGTTTTGCCTTGAGGCTCTCTCTCTCTCTCGGCCCGCTTTGCAGCACTTTACATGCTTTTCGTGTTGACTAATTAAGCGCTTGCATAACAAACAAATCAAATTCACAGTCAATGTAGTCGAATGTTGGCAAAAAGTAGTTAAACATTTGTCGTGGCTGCCTTCTGAGATGTTCGCCAGGCGATAACTGAGCCAGGCAAATTTGTAACTGAGTCGTATGCAAATTTCGCATGACTTTTGTGACTTTCCACTGGCTATAACACAGGCAATCGCTATGCCGATCCAATGGCCAGCCACTGCATTCGGCATTTAAATCCGCGCCTCTGAGCGCATTTAAGACAAATTTCCAATTTGTAATAAAACAACTGGGGAGCAGCTTGGGGTGCTTTAGAAAGTACGAGTATGAGTGCGAGTGTAAAGGTATTTTTTCTTGTATTTTCTGTATTTTATATGTAGAATAGTTGCAAGAAAGAGCCAAGCTTTGGCTGGTCAATCAAGTTTTAGTCGGCAATAAATGTGGTAAAAAGAAAGGCCCGCATGCGGCCAGGCCAAGTGATAGATTCGCTAACTCATTGAATCAGGTTACCAGCCCAAACGACAGACTGACTGACGGACGGACGGACGGACGGACGGACTGACTGACAGGCGGACCCACAATTCGGAGCAGCTGCCAGCAAATGTTCTCCTGCTGCAGCAACGACTTGGTCGCCTTTCACTCTTCCGCTGCTACAGTTAGATAGGAGGTTCGAGCTCGGGCATCTTTGGCATCGATTTGTGTTTTTTTTTCTCTCTTTTTGTTGTCGCTGCAGTGCTATAATTTTATGGCTAGAACTCGACGCTGATTTCCCTGGCCCGGGGGTTATGACTCCACAACTCCGCAACTCGATCGTTATGTTCGGGGCTTGTCAGTTCCTGGCCAATGAAGACATATTATGATTGTGAAGCTGGCGCTCTTATGGCTGCCCTATGGGCTCTAAATTCTCGACATTAGAAGGGAAATGCAATGTTGAAGTTAAAGAGCACTAAAAGCTAACTATGTATCCAGCTTTAATAACATGCAATATTTGTTATAGGCCAATTTTCAAAAATTGGAATTACTTCTCCTAACTTGATTATTGTCTTAGCATATTTGCCTTTAGCCTTGAGTAGAAATTTGATTTGATAAATTTCACATTCAACCAATCGATGGCAAAACCTAAAGTTTTCTCCACATGCTCATAATTTGCCAATGCTAACTGCACTAAAGAATAACTTTTCTGTCACACCCAGCCACGCCCATTTCCCACTCTCATTATGTAGCGGAGTGCAATTCTCAACTCTCTCATGCAGAGTTTCACAGAGATCTGTGTGTGTGTGTGTGTGTGTGTGTGTGTCAGTATTGCGCTCGCGGACAATGGCAAAAGTTTGCGCTGCGGCTCGATAAAGTATCTGTTAGATACAATTTACAATATTTTTAGCCACCGCCTGCCACACACAAGTGAAAGTTTTGGCCTGGCCAAAAAGTATGGCTTTAATGATAATGACTTTAGCTGAGCAAAAAGTGGCGCAAAGTTTAGAATACGCCAACGCAACGCTTTTGGGGATTCTCAAAATGCCAAACATCAGAAGTTTCCCTTCACACACACACACACACACGCACACATTTCCCCCAGTTGCTTGCCACACATGAACACACACACTCACACACACACACAGACACAGACACAAAAGATACGCAACGAGTTGTGCAAAAAGTTTCCTACGTGTTGGTTTGGCAATATGAAATTGATAAGACATTCCAGTGTATGGAGGAGCAAAGCAAAAAGTGAAGTAGAACTGTAAGCAGAAGTGACTGCTCTCCGAAAATCATAGAGAATATGTAATGACCGAAGTTTCAAGTTGAAATTTAAGCGTTGAGAATCTTATGTAATCATTGTGTGCCGTAGCTATTTGAAAGAGAATCTCTTGGAAGAGAAAAGAAGAGAAGAATAAAGGAGAGAGACAGGAGATAAAGAAGGGAGAAATAGAAGAAAGAAGATAAGAAATGTGATAAGAAATGAAAATTATATCTTCCTAGAGTAAAGAGAAGAGAGAAGAGACAATAAAAAAAGCGGAATAGAGAATAGACAATAGAGAATAGAGAAAGATAGGGGAGAAGAGAGAAAAAAAAACAAGAAAAGAGAAAAAGACAGAAGAGACAGAGAGTAAAAAAACAACAGATAAGAGAGAAGATGGAGATGAGAAGATGAAATGAGATGGAGGCAGAAGACGAAGACAAGAACTACTCGAATACTACTCGAGAGAGAGAGAGAGAGAACAGATAACAGATGAGAGAATTTCTCATAATTTTCTTCTGTTTTGTATACCCTTTCAGATGACCAATGGAAGAATCTTCTTTATTTCATCATCTTTCATCTGAGTGTTCCCTCTCTCTCTCTCTCTCTCTCCACCTCTCTCTCCCTGTCTCTCTCTCTTTCTATCTTCTATCTGTAAAGGCAGCCGTCAGTAAAGAGAATCTCAGCAAATTCTTCAATCTCGTTTATGCATTCTTTTGTAATTAGCATTACCCAAAACCTTGCACTAATCGTAGCACTGCTTGGATCTTAAAAATTGTTTAGCCCTTCGCAACGACACGATCTTGACTTGCTACGATTTAATTTTATCGCAAGCCCCCAACACAACAATGTCAGCGATTTATTGCATCAGTCACAAGAGCAACAACAGCAGCAACAACAGCAGCAACAACAGACATTCGGTAACGTTGTAATCGCCAAAGAGATACAATAAAAAAAAAACTAGCGACGAAACAAGCAACCTCAGCAGCTCAGAAGCCGAACTACAAACCACCTCAGTTGCTCAGTTTAGCGTCCTCCCGGTTCAGTTTTAAGTCTTGGGTCTTTGGTATCGGGTCTCTGGCATTTCGGCAGCCTCATCAACGCGCTAATCTTGTTGTTGTTGTTGTTGTTGCTGCTGTTGTTACTGTTATTGTTGTTGTCAAGTTGGCTGAACGTTGTGTTTGTCGTCGTTGTCGGCAACGTCCTCATCATCAGCATCTTCGCCTCAAACCTGGACTCTCTCAGGCTGTTAAGAGTTCAACTCGTGATGTTAGTGGTTCAAGACAAGGCAGCGCGATTTCCTCATTGGTCCACTATGCTCTGCTTGTTGTTGTTGTTGTTGCTGTTGTTGCTGCTGTTGCTATTGTTGCTGTTGTTGCTGGCGACATTCTGTCATGACGATCACGAACCATTCGTAACACATTTGTTGCAATTTTCGTCGCTATTTGTTAAGGTTCAAAAGAGGTTGCGGAAGAGAGGAAATCGCGTCTAGTCCCATCTGGGGGTCTGTGGCGAGCCTCTGGCGGAAATTAGCAACGTGTAAAATATGCACTAGCTGGCCATAAAGCTTAGCTAACAACAAGAGAATGGCGGCGGCCACAAGTCGAGCTTGTCGGCTGCGTTGTTAGCTATCAATGCAGATCATAAAGAACTCACACCGCTGACAAGGTGCGCAGACATGTGGAAAGAGTCCAACTCAGATTGTTTAAGAAGACGATCTATATATATATATACATAAACTTGAGACTAAATACAATTCTCTTTTTAAACTTTATTTTGAGTGTCTTGGATATTCATTTGCTTATAAACTATAAATTAACTAAGCAGCTTAGACTCGATTCGTCCTCTCTTGTCTCTCATAATTCATTGCTTCGAGAACTTCTCTTGGCCCACAGCTAAATCAATCCTTCGGTACGCTTGAATATCAATCAATTATCAATTGCTGGCATTCGAGCGAGGCAGCCAGGTGCAGATAGAGTTCTCCATTGCTCCAGTTGCCCCTTTGCCGCCTACGTCTGCTCCAATAATAGTCCACTAATTGTTTAATTGAAACTCTATATGGCAACAGAGCTAGGGAATTGAGCTTGTGCCGCCGCCGCCGCAGCCTTTGCTCCCCATTTTGCGGCTGGCCATCATCAATTTGTGCAAATTGCACGCACGTAGCTCACTCACTCACCGGCAGGGCACCAAAACCGGTCGATAAACATATCAACACCTGTTATAAGGTAGGTACATATGTACGGCAGCCCGTTGCAAATATTGAAAATCACAGGCATCATTGTGCCACACACACACAGGCGACTGTCTGCTAGCTAAATAGATTTTATTTGCTTGATTTTCGATGCGGCGCGTTCGCATTTTTATACAAATTTACTCAACAATGGTGAGCCAAACGAGCTGCCAGCAGAGTGACGTGTAGCCTAGTCAATCAATGAAACAAGTGGACATGCCGACAACCAGGTGTGTGTGTGTGTGTGTGTGTGTGTGTGTCCCTTCTGTCCCTGTTAATCTCACATGTTGGCTATTTGTCGCGTGCAACAATATTTTTGCCTGATAGCTACAACAATGTGAATTTCACACGCCAGTTGCTGCGCAACTGAATGTCCTGCAGGACGAGCTCTATGCTCTGTGTATTTTGTTGCTAGCCATTCGCGGCACGTTCAATTGATTGAATTGAAGTCGCTTTAGCTGCACGCCCAACCGTCTGTCCGCCCACCCGCCTGCCCGCCTATCACATGTCCAGGCTGTTGTTGGTCCAGCCTTTTCCCAAAGTCCACTCCAGCTCTTCATGCATGTCCATGCAACAATTATTCAATTTGATGTGCCCGCCTTTTGTTTAGTCCCCCGTTGTTGTTGTTACACTTGAATGAGTGCCAAATGTGTGGCGTCAGAGTTTACACCTGTTTCGAAGTGTGTCTCCACAACGGAAGCGGCCCCAACCGGAAGTGGATTTAATGCGGCTGCAATTTGCAAACCCGTTTAGCCAGCACATTAACACCAGCCACACACACACACACACGCAGCCTCTCTCTGTGTGTGTGCGTGCATAGATAATATTTTATTGATGTCGCAATGATTGGCACCTTCATCCGTTTGCATATGCTGCACATTGTATGTTGCTTGGCAGCTTGTTTAATCTAATTATGATTGTGATAGCAATTGAGCATCTTCATGCTGGCTTAAGCTGTGTTTAATGATGTGTGTGATAAAGGGAGAGAGAGATATGTAATAATAATAACAAAGGCATTGACTGTACCTCCAGTTCTTATCTAAGTATATCTACCACAAGCACAAACCAATTTGTTGATCTTTAACAAAGCTTTCAGAGGGTCTAACAATTCACAGCTGATTCCCACAGTCAACAGCCGCCTTGGCCAAGTTTATGCAACCCACTTGATGCCCCTCGTTACACGCCACTTGCTCATTATGCTAATCATCAAAGCAAACGCAGCATAATTGAACTTAAACGGAAACTCATAAAATGCACTTTAGAAAGAATTCCCTCTTTAGCTCCTTAGCAACAGCATGCAGTAGTAGTAGTAGTAGTAGAAGATGGGGAGTGCAAACAGTTAACATGAGCTCAGCTTTATGGAAGAGTGCAGCGCGCAGCCCACGCTGTCAGTCGATTAGTCAAAGCAAGGCGTAGTGGAAATTGCAAAGGCCTAAAAACTCAACTCGAGTGTCAATTAAATTAATATCAATTAAAAGCGGCTGCAACTTGTTGCACTGCAAACAGCATGCAGCTCGGGCAGCTCAACTCTAGTTGCAAATTATGCACACGCCATCAAGTGGCTGTCTAATGAATGCAGCATCCAGCATTCAGCATCCAGCGCCGCGTTACGCCACGCCACGCCGCCTTCACGCTGCAGATTTTTTTCCAGTTTAATGAGCGGGTCGAGTCGCGCCTAATGAAGGGTTGCCCCACCATCCAACTCCCCTCTCTCCATCCACTTGGCGTTCAAATTTAATCAGCAATTTCCTGTCCCTACAAAACGGGACATTTCTAGTTACGCAGCGCTCGAAATGATAGTGAACGAAAGCAGAAGTTTAAAAAAAACTGATTCTTAATTCAAATTTATGTGAAATAAAGTTGAGATTATGAGGTCAAAGCTTAAAGACTTAGCTTAACTTATGGCAACTTGGATAAATTCTAAATAAATTTTATAGTCAAGTAGATTTTAGTTTGAATGAAAGTAAATTTTCATAAATTTAATAGAACTCTCCCAGATATTTCTTAGCTTACACCTTAATCTTTGCTCTACTTTCAATTAATGTCATTTTATAATCAACTATCTTTCAGCTTTAAATAATTTAATTTAATTCTAAACAGATAATTCTTATCTTATACATAAGTCTTTGCTCTACTTTCAATTAATATCATTTTATAATCAACTATCTTTCAGTTTTAATAAATTTAATAGAATTCTCGCAGATATTTCTTAACACCTCAATCTTTACTGTACTTTCAATTAATGTTATTTTATAATCAAGTATCTTTCAGTTTGAAAGAAAATTTGTATAAATTTAATAGAATTCTCCCAGATATTTCTTATCTTAAACCTAAGTCCTTACTCTATTTTCAACTAATGTCATTGAAGCGTTGAACGCGCTTCAAAATTGATTCCCGAACAGTTTGTCAGCGTCAGGCAGGCGGCAGCAGCAGCCCTAATGGAGCGGGAAGCCGTTGGCTGGCAGCGCTCCCGTGGGTGAAGTGTCACAAAATTTGCACGCGACTTGGCGTAAAGCCACATTGGCAAAAGATACACATGCGAAGTGAAGACCCGGTGAACTGGTGTCGCTGGCAACCAACAACTTGACTGGCGCACATGTCAGCATGTATTGAATGTTGTCGGTCGCTGGCAAGGTTGCCGTTGTCGTTGCCGTTGTCGTTGTCGTTGCAAAAGGAAATGGCATACCCTGACTGCTACCAGCTACCAGTTAACAGCGAGCGTAGAGCGAAACCAGCTACCAGCTAACAGCTCGTCAGCTTCAGCTTCAGCTTGAGCTCCTCAGTTCTAGGCTAAATCTTACGCACGCACACGCATCGCTGGCCAAGTCAAGGAAATGTGCAAAAGTTGCGCAGTGGCAAATTTATAGCGACAAATGTTGACTTGAGATACGACGCAGAATATCCTCTATGTACACTCCCCATTTCTGCATGCTCCCCACATGCTCGCTCCACATGCCCCAAGACAAGGCGCAGTTGAGTCGAGAGCTGTTGTTGCCTGCCTGCTTAAATTGAATGTCAATCGATTTTAGTTTTTAATTTAAAAAGTGCGCCACGTCTGCTTGTCGTGGCTGTTGAATTGAGCTATGCGCCTGATTGCAGCCTCTCCAAAACTTCAATCTCATTTTCATTGTGTGTGGGAGTGTGTGTGTTTGTGTGGGCGTGGCAATCAAGCAGAGGTTTAATGGTTCAGCTAACGGCAAATGAAGCCACAGCAGCAGCGACATGGGCACAATCAATGTTCGGTCTTTTGCCAATCAGAATGACAATGCCAATATATGTGTTGAACGACATGTAGAGAGAAGCTAAAGCTGAGATGTCGAAAGATGTTATATGGAATATAGAGAATATAGACCAAATTTATACAAATATATATATATACATTATAAGTCTTGCCTTGGAAAGAAGAGCCTTTGTCCGAAGGAAGGTATTGATAATCTCTTTGTGAAGTATAGCTTGAGTTCACATACTTTTTCCATACATTGATCAACAATATATAGCTTAAGACTTCTATATACTCTATAGCAAGTTATACAGATATAGATCACATAATATATATATGCATAACTCTTTGACTACATCTATCGAACTCTTGAATCTTTTCATAACTTTGCAGCACTTCAAAGCGTCGCAACAAATTTGACAAGCTGCCAGAGCCAAGAGCCCAACAGCGAGTGAGACCTTAACTCAAATCATAACGGCAACTCGAACTTATTGCCAAATGGCTCGCCAGCAATTCGAGGTCCAGGCTGGACCAGCCATTTGTTGTTGTTGTCGTTGTCGTGCCTGGTCGCCATCGATGTGGCCGCTCTAATCGCTCATTAAATGGCCACAATTTGCCTGCACTGCGCTGCATTTAAATTACTTTCCCATTGCCTGAGCTGTGGCTTAGCCTACAACTCCAACTCCAACTCCGACTCCAACTCCAAAGCCGACTCCAACTCTGACTGTGGCTAGCAAAATTTGTTTATGAGGCCCAGCGAAACCTTTTAACTAAAACTAAAACTAAAGCTCATAACTTTGGTCGCAACGGTTCGGGTTCGGGTTCGTTCGCGTGAATTTCAGCAATCAGGCGAGTCCCACAGGCTGCAGCTGGAGTTGGAGTTGGAGAGTTGGAGCTGGAGCTGGGCGGCTCTGTTGCTTACCGACCCGTCGCATTCATCAAAAACGTTCAAGTCGTGCAGCTCGCTGCCAAATCTAAGCTGCGCCCCAACCGCGCGACCCAACATGCAATTCGCATTCGCCTCTTTTTTTTTCTCTAACAGAATTTTCCTTTTGCATTTTAAAGAAATGAGCCCGGGACAGCGACGACGTGATATTATAAATTTAACTTTTGCATTTACTACTCTTCCAGAGTCTCCACCTATTTTTTCTCGTTTCGAATGTGGCTCTGGCTGGGTCAGGTTCTTGGCGCTTTTCTCTCTTGACTCTGACATGAGATTCTACTTTCATTTCGTGTGTGATCCACCTGGTTTCCGATGACAGCTCACATCTAATTTTGTTTACTTCTTTTTTGTTTTTATTTTGAAAATCACTTCTAATTAAAAGGTGCAGAAATTCAATCGATTGCACACACATACACACCTAGCCTGCAGCTGTTGTTGTTGTCTCAATTGCTTTCAGCTCACACTCTGAAACTATTCTCGCTTCATGCTTTAATTTATGTTGCCGACGGCGCATAGCTCACTGCCCTCACTCTAAACACCTACCTCTCTCCCTCTCCCTCTCGCTCTGTCTCTTACTTTCTCCCTCTCTCATTTGCCCCTTTCCTGTCTATTTTTAATTTCGTGTGCGCTGCTGCACGCGTCGCTTTTCAATGTCAGCGCTGCGCTGGCTGCTGCTTCTATTGTTCCAATCCCTGCCCTGTCCCAAATATCCATATATTATGTAATGGACAAGAGAGTCTAATATGGGGTTGGAGTCAAATTGAGTGGAGTTTCGGTACTGTACGCTTCGTCACCTTATTATTACATGGCGTTATTTTCGTAGCACTTGAAATGCCCTTAATTGGTACCTCAAGCTGCTCCCCCCTCCCCCCTTCTTGTGGAAATATGTAGTTTCTAGTCGAGTGTGGCGCCCCCAGCGTAAAGTTAGACTTGTGTTATTAATATTTACAACCTGGCCAAGTAATTTACAACAGTTATGAACCGTTGCGCTGCGCCGCGCCGCGTCGCTTCTGCCCACTTAGCGCTCAATAATAAATAATTGAAATTCCTTTTGAAGTGCGTGCATTTGTGGGCTTTAGTTTGGGACAGACACAGACACAGACACAGACACAGACATCTGAAATTGGGGGTGTTGCCCTGACTGTTCGCTTGGAAAGTGTTAAAATTATACATTTATTTATGCTGGAAGTATGCCTCGAAATACCACGCATTTCCTGTTTGATGAGTTTTTAATCGATTTTCGACTTGAACTGCTATTGAACTGCTTGAAATAGAAAGCAATTGACGTGCTGAGGTCAAATATTCTTGCATTTTTTATGATTTCAATAATCAGACATATGTCAAAGATATTTTTGTCTTATAGTTAATTATGCATGGGCTTTACACGTGTTTCTTATATACTAAAAAAAGAATGTTTTTATTGCTCAATGAATGCTTTACTCTTTAAACACTACCTCAGTTGCTTAACTATTGTTATTATGTTCTGTGGATATGTTAACTATAGGCAAATATATATATAAACATAAAGGCATTTGATTTTACTCTAGCTCCTTATACACATTCTCCTTCTCTTAATACCTATTACTATTGTGAGATACCTTCAAGACTTATTGTCTCATCCGGCTTACGATATGAGTAGCTTGTATAATAGAAGTAACTAGAGAGTTATATATATAGCATAGAATATATTCTCATACTCTCTCGAAACTCTACTTGCTGTCTTACATCATGCATTGCTTCTACTTTAGTTTCAAACACTCTGGCTATTGTTCATACATTCCCAAACATAGCTTTCATACTCTTAACAGCTCAATTTACTGCCCATTTTGCTACGTATACTGATATAAAGGCTTACAGTCTCACACTCCTTCTGTCTCAAAGCTTTACTTGCTGTCTCTTTGATATGCTAAGCATTGCTATTATATATTATAGACTCATAGCTTCAGCATAAGCTCTTGCTACTCCTTCACTCTCCCTCATCAACTCCTATTGCCTCTCTGTTATGCATTGCTTTATTATAATTCCAACAGCTAAATATCAGCATTATTAGCACAATAGCAATCACATTGTTCAGGTGCACAAACTGTTTGATTTACGTGACTCTAATGATGCCTCAACAACAATCAACTGTAGTTGGCCATAGAGAAACAAAAACTTTAGCCAGTTCGTGGCTTAAGTCACAGTTGCAGCTGCAGCGCTGGGGCTTCATCCAGCTGTCTTCTAATTCCGACTCCAGTTTGATTACAGCAGAGAGCCAGCGATGGCAGCCTTCTTCCTTCATCCAAGTGCTATTCAATATGCTTGGCCACTATAAATTATGCCATTGAGCTGAGCCAGGCAAGAAATCGAAATCATGACCAAAGTTTTTTTTCCTGCTGATTATGAGACTTAAATTGACTGCGGCGAGCAGCGATCGCATTTCGGAATTGCAGCTCGGAGTCATAAATAATCATAGTTGTGCCATTTATTATGACAAAATATCATTTCGGACATTTGTTTGCAGCTACTCCTGGAGCAGGGCTGCCCTATCTAGCCGAGGCAGCGAACCCTATCCGAGCTCTGCATCTCTTTCGCCGCACATCTCTTTCGGCGCATCTTCACGGCGCGACTTTGAATTGTTTGCACAATTTCATTGCTCTGTCTTTATGCTGCGTTTTAATATAAATTATTTTTAACAATTTGTGGAAGGCTCGCCGCGCACCCTTCAGCAATTTGAGCAGCATCTCTCTGTCTGGGTTGGCTGTGTGCTTTTTGCGGGTTGCGCAACCAGAGAGCCCATGACCGAGGACGAGGCCGCAGGTCGAACAATGCAAGCGTCGCATTGGCCAAAAAACAAAAAACAAAACAAAAAGAAGACTTTGGCCAGCATCTCTGGCTCTGACTTGGAATAGTGCTGGCCCTTACCGACTGGGCAACGGGCAACGGGCAACGGGCAACGGGCAACGGGCAACGGGCAACGGGCAACTGGCGGCTGCAACCAAAGGCGCATTAATCTCGCCAACGAATGTCAAGAATTGTGGCTATGCCGACGACCGAGATGCAGTTTTTTTGCTGTTGTTGTTGCCTCTGCTTTTTGCTGTTGTCTTGGCTTTGCTTTGTTGCTTAAAAGTGTAAGTTTCATTTCTGTTTCACATTGCATTTATTTGCCAGCAATTTTTAGCTAGCATTCCATGCTCTGATGCGCCAGCAATGCGATTTTGATAAGCTGGCAGTAGCTGCCTCCAAATTCTAGTCTCTAGCCCCCAAAGGGCCGACTCGCAGGCGACTTAGCCGTTGTCAACGGCGGCAAAAAACAAAAGACGCCTCAACAGTTGTCTCGCTGCCTGAACGAAGTGCAGAGAGCCCCACAAATCGAGCGAACAGTTCACATTGCCTTGGGCTAAATATTGTCATGATTATTATTTATGGCTCACCAAGAGCCGAAAAAGCCTCTCAAGCCGAAAAACCTCTCAAAGCCCAAACAACAACAACCATTAGAACCAAACAAACGGCTCGCAGTCGAGCTTGAGTTGCACTTTAATGATTTGCTTTGGTTCGCTTGGACTTGGTTTGATTGCAACTTGCCTCGTCGCATGCCAGCAAACAGTTAGAAGTATGAATGCTCATCATATCGATACCAGGAAGTATTCCAAAATGAACTTTGTTAGATGACTAAGTATGCATCCTAGATGTATGTATGTATATGTAAGTATATTTTAATATTTAACTAATATATTTATATCAAATATATGGAAGTATTTGCACTACAATTGCTATAAATAAATGATTAAAGATTAAAAATAAATAGACCACCTCTTTATATTTTCATATAGTATACTATACTATACTATATAAAGACATATATATATATATATATATATATAATGAAGAAACACTCTTATTTTGCTTGAAATTAAATACAAATACTAAATTAAAAAAAAAAAAACTTATTGATCTGTAGTCATTGTGATATTATTTATCAATCTTAAAATCAGAGCTTATATGCGCTGCTATTATTTTGAACACAGCTGTATATTTAATCCTTAACTTACATACAATCCCTTCTCAAACAAACAAACTTAAACCCAAAAAAAAAATCAAATTTTATTTTGAACTCTTGAACCTCTCTCTCTCTCTCTCTCTTTCTGCCTCTCTCATTTTACAGCTTCAAATCATGGCCGACTCTTAAGATTGATATTGTTAAATATTTCTAACAACCAGCTGCCAATAAACCTTCTGTCAACGCATACATACCTATAGCTCTAGCTGGCTGGCATTTGCCGTTGGCTTTTCCTATTCCAGAGTTTTCATCACTTTTAACCTATGTTGTGTGTGTTTTTTTTTTCGCTTCTACTCTCCATCGTATGCTCGTTTGCTGTCGAGTTTTTTGCCATTTCAAATTAAACTTAAACTTTTTTCATTTCCATTCACATACATAGGAAAAAGTCTCGCTACCCCTGCTTTGTGTGAATCCGTTGCGCACATGCGTTTCAATTCAACTTTTTTTGTTCATTTCTATATGCTCTGTAAAAGCTGTGAAGAGGGCATGCTGAATAGAGTACACAACTAGAGACAAACTAAAGTTGAGTAAAGTAATACTTTAAGTATATATTTACTATATATTCATCTATGTTTTATGTGTGAAAACTCTCCGAGTTTAGACAGAGACAGAGACAGGGTATCTGCTAGTCGTTTACCATTCTAGCTTAATTGCTTTTGCGTTTGTTCCTGGTAAGCGGCGTGCTCAGCGTGTTGTTTGCTTATTTGAAGTTTCCGCTGGGAGCTAGCTGACGGAGTCGCATGGAACTGGGGAGTCCAATCGTCAAGTCGAGTCGAATAAACGGGCGCGCAATATTAAATCGTCTGTATTGTTTACAATCAAAAAGCGTTTTATAGACTTTATGGAAGACGCTGACGAATGAGAACAGCAACAGCAACAGCAACAGAAAAGTACACTAATATTAACGAGAGCAAGAACAAGGCAATATATATTGATTCGAGCTGCTCCCCATTCTCCCCCTTGACTTGGCTCGATTCTATGAATCGCCGTCTGCTGGCTTCACAGTCCAATAACTTTTGTTCAGCAGTTCGCCGCCGCCGCCGCCGCCGCCTTGCGATTTTCATACAAAGTCACGTTTTAATCGCCGCATTACACAAATCATTAATCAAAATTAAATAATAATTATGAAGCATAGCGAAATCAAAGACCCAAAAACACACCTACAAAAAAACGGAAAAAAAAGGCAGCTCAATGTGTGACTGGCCATTGCCCAGTTGGTCAAGTTAGGTCAATCAGCAGCTGCTGTGAGGCAGGTGCTTAGCGAGCTTTGTGGGTGCCACCCTACCCCAAGCTCCCCCAACACATGTAAAAATAGCAGCATGCGCAGCTCAGATTTTGCCAAAAAAACAATTTTTTTTTAAAGCTTTAACATTTAATTGAGTTTTAATAATCCATAATTATGCGTAGAGCTGAGCTGAGAGAAAGAAATAGAAAAACATAAAAACAAATTACCAACTTGGCAAATATCGGTTAACAGGCAGAAGGCAGCGTGTGAATAGCATTAGCTACTCACTGGATGGTAGAAAAATTCTAGACAATAATTAAGATGTTCTCCGGATGATAATTAGCATTATTGTCTATAATGGTTTAAATAAAAAAAAGTTGTTAAAAAGTGCATAAATTCTTTTTAATGAATGCATATATTAACTACTACAATAAAACTCTAATTAGAATATTCAATTGAATGATATTATCGATTGCATTGTATTTGATTTATGTTTACATTAATTAACTTTAAAAAAAAACAAGAAAATTGTAAATGAATTGTTTGACTAATTATAAAATTATTTTATGCAATATTTATTTATACAAATATACAATAAACAATCTTTTTATCAAAATCTATTACAAAAAAAAACATATTTTTATATAAATAAATGACATTATCATGAAAAAATTAATTTAATTTATTTTTATTGTAATATTCATAGATTCAACATTTTATTTTTTTATATTTTTTTATTCTTATGATTTTAAACATAAATTTTTTTTATACTTTATATTTTACCCACTTATTTATACAAATTTTATGTTATCAATTTGCACTGTGTTTTAATTAATGTTTATTTTTTATTTAATATTTAAATTCTACTCTCTTATCTATACAAATTTGTTATAAAAAACTTTAAATATAAAATATATGTTTTTGTTTAAATTCACTCCAGCACTGAGCTTTAAATGCGCTGTGCCTTGTTTACATGCATGTTAAGCTAAAAACCCACAGCAAACAGATTGTTTAAATTGCTTGTAAAAATAACAACAACAACAATTGCAATGACCACTACATGGAGTTTATTTTTGCTTCTTTTTTTTTAATGCTCGCAACTCGAATTGTGTTTTTTTTTTTTTGTTCTCTCTGTCGACCCCAACATTTATGCAGCAATTGAACCCCAAAGAGCAAAAGGGTAAATGCGAAACACCCCACTCCCTCCATAGGCGAATGGGCAGCTGATTGGGTGTCGGCTAAGTCTATATATAGAGTTTCATGTTTTTTGTTATATATGTACATATATATATATTTTTAATGAAATGCGGAGACGTGGTGAGCGGTCGCTAACAAAGGAAGCAGTGCAAAAATGCATTTTATTACACGTTCGATTGATTTTTGGCAAAAACCGTGACCAGCTTGAACGGTGGCACCCAGTGAGACCTTAGTTAAGTGTAGAGTTTATGTTTATATTGTCAAAAGAGAGAGAGAGAGAGAGCGAGAGGGAGAGAGACACTCATGAGTACTTATATACATACACATATCGTATATGTACTCAAACTCTGCCCCAGGGAGTCGCCTCAAATTGAAATTGTCGATTTAACATTTTGAATTATCGTTTAGCAAATGTTCAATATTTTGTAACAGCTAAACTGCTCGTGCAGCCGCAGCTCCCCCGCTTCCCCGCTCCCCCGCAGCTGGAGCTGCCTGGAGCACACATCAAATTGTGCCACATAAATTGTATTGCTATAAACAATCAATTACATTGTGTGATTCCAGTTCCCAGGGTCCATTTCTCGAGGGAGTGCGACTGTTTACAAAAACTTTTCGCTGTTCTGCTTATAGTTCTCGATAATGTTATATGGGCTTCCCCTTTCTCTTTTCCACTTCATTATTACTTCCTTCAGTTTTTTTTTCTTTTTTCTTCTTTTGCTCGTTTCAAGTTATGTGGAAGTAAACACAGATGAAACTTTAAATGGGCTTTTGTGGCATTGGCAGGAAAAGTCAAGGGCAGTGCGAATAGCATTGAAACTCTTCATAACAGAGACGCAATTGATTATTTATTCAGAAAAGGGTAAACGAATTGAGAACTTAAATAAAATTGTTTCAAAATGTTTAAATAAGACGGAATATGAATATCGTTCGCGCTAAATGTCGAAGAAGATTTAAACAAAAATTGTTATTGGAATTCTTGAAGCACAAGGATGGACAACTGATGGAGAGAAGGAGAGAAAAGGTAGTAGATAGTAGATACATAGATTGTAGCATTATATGTATAAGTTGTTGTACTCGAAGTAGAAAAGGAAGTATAAATTGAAGTACTACAGTTGTAGTAGGAGAAATAGTTTAGAATCTATGCTAATACTAGTAAATCAAATAGTAGTAGAAATAGTAGTAGAAATAGTAGTAGTATATTAAAGTAGTATGAAAAAAAATGTAAAGTAGCAGTAATAAAGACGTAGAGGCATCAGTAGGAAATGTAGGAGTAATAGTTGATAGCAATAAAAGAAGTTAAAGTAGTAATAGAAGTATAAGAAATAGTAATAGTAGTAGAACTAACAGTAATAGTAGTAGAAGTAATAGTAATAGTAGTAGAAATAATAGTAATAGTAGTAATAGTAATAGTAGTAGAAATAATAATTACAGTAGTAGAAGTAATAGTAATAGTAGTAGAAGTAATAGTATGTAATAGTAATAAAAAGTTTTTGAAATTCAAGGAAAGTCATAAATGAATATCATAAGAGTTCCGTTTGTCACAATTGGATCTCTTCGACCTGGATGCAATTTCAAAATCGTAATGTAAATCATTAAAGTTGCAGTCGTAAAAAATCGCCCTATATATAAGCATATATATATATGAGATTTCTTCGCTTCGCTTCGACGCTTTTTATTTGGCAGCTATTAAACTCAGAACTTTATGGACATGACCAATGTGTGCACTAAACGCTTTGCCCGGGCAATCGCAAATACTTTGCCCAGTTCCGAGCGCCGGTCCAGAGTTCCGCTAGTTTATGTTGTCCGTGCCAGGCGCTAACCCCACAGTACACAGTTAGTGCCCGTGCCCGTGCCCAGTCCCATGTGTTGGCACAAAATACAAGCCATATATTATTCGAGTGGAGCGCAGGGGGCGTTGCACGTACAAGTGTGGCAGCTAGAGCGCGGTAGGTGGAATGGGAGAGTGGAGAGCGGAGAGTGGGGAGCGAAGTTCCTTTCTCTTCTCGCTCGCCAAAGGGCCAATTGACAGCAGCCTGCAGAACAGCATCACAATTAACACATGCCGGAATACCCAGAATCGCTGCTCAGCCGGGGATGGAGTCCAGAGTCGAGTTGAGTCCGGGACGTGAGTGCGCTGCAAAATCCGTGAAGCGTTGCACGTGTCACATCAGAAGCAGCGTCGAGTAAGTCACTCGCTTGCATTTCGCAGCTGTGATGCGGTTCGTGGGTCGCTGCTCTGTGTCCTGTGCTCCTTGCTCCACCTTCACACATGCCTGGCCTCCAGTTTTTGCTGCTGCTTCTGCTGCTGCTGCTGCTTTTATTACATTTTGACGCATTTTAATCGTTTTTCATCATTTTGCTCGAAGGTGGCTTCGCCTTGTTCGTCACAATTTCCTTCAGCCCTCGCCGACTGACAATAATAAATTATGCTTTGACTTTTACAAGCGACCCCAACCCCTCTGCGCAGGTTCAGTCTCATAAATTGCGTAACGTCGACGACTATTAAGAATTACATAATTGCTTAACTGCAGCAGCAGCAGCAGCAGCCACAGCTCAGACAAACAGACAACAATAGCAATGCCCACGCCCTGGGCTCCTCTTTTGCGTAGCAAATTGCATTATTTACTTTTCAATACATTGCCAAAAGGCCAACGCAGCAAACTACAAAGAACCAAGCGAAGGCGAAGGCTAAGCGAATAAATTTGTTTATAAAATTATGAAATCGACCGTAGCTAATCGATTAGCTTACGACTGGCATAGTATTTATATTGTTTCCGCTTGTGCTCTTATATAAAATATTTCTTGGTTTCTTTTTTTACACTTTTTTGACAAATTAAATGCAATTATTTATATGCAATTGATAGATTGACAAAATGAAGCACATAAATCATGCCAGTAGATTTTAATGGTACAAATTATTTGAAGTGGAATTTTGATTTGAAGTTGAGTATAGAATGAGAAAGAGTGCTCTAGTCGGGACTGCCCGACTAGGAGATATCCTGAACCCTACGAAGAGCTGATATTTCAATCATGAGCAACTTTTGTCCTAAAGTCACTCTATTAATTACATTTTCTGGGTATAATATTAGCATATATATTATAAAAGTATAAGTCTCTAGTATTTAAACTACTAAATCACTGTGTTTCCATGAATGGACAGACGGAGGGACGAACGAATGAACGTTCGGACGGACAAATAGACGGACGGATGGACAATCGGAAGGACGGACGGATAGACGAAAGGAAGGACAGATGGGTAGAAAAACAAACGGACAGACAAACATGTCTTTAAACTCAGCTCGTCATGCTGATCAAGAATATATATTCTTTATGGGGTCTACTACGTGTCTTTCTGCCTATTATATACATTATCACAAATCCCTGTGTTAGCATATTTAATGTGTTACAAATATAAAAGTCAATTGAAGTGCTGGAAATATTATTTTGATTAAGACAGAAATAACTTTAACTAATATATAATTGATATATATCTATATATATATATATATCTCCATATATATACATCTTAATGTACATAGTATATACTTATAAAATCAAATTCCCAAACTAACTATATTAGCTGCACTTGAAATCAATAGGAAACGGATATTTATAACTGTAGACTATAAAATTATATAAGGATAGTAATGCAATTAGATATATATAAACCGATTAAGTACACTCGATTTGAAGGATGTCATATTAGATTAGCTATGGAGTTAAAAATTTAGTATAAAAAGTAGAGCTGACGTGTACCCGCATGAGTTTCACCTGTGCAGTGAGTGTGCCGGGAGTTCATTAAGCTGAAGGAAATCAATCGGTGAGTCTGCCAAAAACAAAAAAACAAAGCAAAACAGAAATACTTGAGAAATTGCTGAGAAATCAAGATGGAATAAGAATACGTGGCATTCAAATTGATATTTTGTTCTCAATCTCGTTTGATTTGAACACCAAATTGATGAGGAGAAAGAGCGAATACCATTTCATTGGGAGCCTGCACTTAGTCAGATAACATCATCAGTTACTTTTAGCTGCTGCTGCTGGCAGCGGTTATTGCCCCAAATTGTGGGCCATCAATTCAGCAAACTGTTCCACTCGAATGAAAAAAGTTGCGCTTTTAACTATTCAACTTTGTTGCCGCTGTAGCTTTGAGTTTTCAACAGCTCACCCGCTGGCTAGTTGCGGACTGACTAAAGGACTGACAAACTGTAGGACTGACAGACCAAAGGACTGACCACAAAAAAAAAAAAACAGAAAACATCCCGCAACTTAATAATAATTTTTGCTGCAACAATTTTTCTGAGTTCGCTTCTTCTTTTGCTGCGGCAATTAAAAATTTTTACCTTATTTGTTCCACTTTTCGAGTGTTGTCCCTTCCATGGTGCTACGTCCCTATCAGTTACCATTCGCTTTGCTTCAGTTTTGTCTCGCCCCAGGACGAATTTTGCATGGTCATTTACTTCATTTTTTTTTGCGCGCGAACACAACTGTGACTTTAGCTGTGACTGCGACTGCGACTACGACGGCGACTGTGTTTGGGGTAACGCTGTGACATCAAGATTGTGAGCGCCCCAACACTCGCAGCATCGCATAGCACACGCATATCCCTGACCAATGTCCTGGCATTGTGGCAGCGCGCGCTGTTACTAATTAAAAACGCAAATGGGTTTATGATGTTGCACAAGTTGCGGTTCGCTTGAGAGGGGGGCAGCAATGGGGTGGGGTGGGGTGGAGTAGGGGTGCAGCAACGCTTTTACTGCTGTCGCTGCACAAATGTAACACAATAAGTGGGCAAAAGAGGAAAAACTGAAAAGAAGCTGTAAAGAAAGCGCATAAAAGTGCGCGGCATTAAAACAAATTTCTGTAACGTTCGCTTTGCGTCAGTATTTTTTTTTCGGTTCTGTACTGTTTCGCTGTGTTTGACAAAAATGGGGCGAAAAATACAAAACAAGTTGGCAGACCTCCCCCCCGCTCAATGCCTTTTGTAGCTTTTGCTGACTGCCCAGATCTCGTTCTCTATCTGTGGCTGGGCCACGCAGCTCATGCTATCTCGCTCAGCTGTGACTGGCATGTTTTGTGTTTTATTAGCGTGAAAATTTTTCAAAGGTGTCAGCAGTTTATATATATATATATATACTATATACTGTCTATATGTATGTGTATGTGTGTGAGTTTTAAATGCTGCCACGTTTGCTTAAAGAAGCTGTTGCAACTTGAAAGGGAAACAATGCCACAACAACATGTTTAGGCGCCCAGCTAGCCACATTCTGTTCGGGGAACAGTCAACGAAATGCGGTCAACTATAGGAAAATTAACAGTTGTAGAATGGAATAGTCGAGTATGAAAAATATTTTTAATTGCCAAAAAACATTTTTGCTAGAGAAATTTGTTGTTTTTCTTTTGCTGTTCACAACAAAAGCAAACCCCAACCCCAACCCCAACCCTAGCCCCAATCCCCCCTCAGTTGTTTTGTCTACTGTGCTAATTTATATGTTAATTTTTTCTTTTTATGCTCTTTCCCATAAATATATATATATATATATATATATATATATATATATACATATATATATTTCTATTTATTTCGTATAGTGTGCATATTATGAGTATTTTCTGCTGTTTTTGGTATTTTTGTTGATGCGCTCGCTTTATTTTTGAATAGAAAAACAGGAAAGGATCCCAGCCGTTGTTCTTGCCCATTGAAAGGACGTTTTATTTCATTTTCATTTTTTTTTTTTTTGGGGGTTTTCTATTTTGCATGAAATTTGTGCTGACGCAAAAAAAGGGCAGTTACTCATGGCAACTTTTTAATTTTTGCCGGGTAGAAATTAGAATAATAGTCGAACGGATATTACACAATAGATCCTGTGGACCTGTGGGACGGCGCCCATTTGTTGGCTTGTTGTGGTGCGTGTTATGCGGATTTCCGGTCAGTCAGTTGTGGTCAACTAGAGAGCCAAATAGCGTTACTAAAAGCCTGGCCAGCAAGCAACTGGCAGCGGCAACTTTCAAACAGCCAATTTGTGGAAGAAACTTTTAAATTAAAACCTTGGCTTAGAAATCTTAAATTTCTGCTTTAAAGAGAAATGCATGATAAGAAAGAGAATTGACGTATACTTGATGAATTTCCTTGAATTCATATTTAGACATTCGAATTCTTGGTTTAAAGCTGAAAGAAACCTTTTTGTTTCTCACACTCAGACTCCCCTAGTCGATTGCCTTCACATTGTATGTCCTTGCAGTCAAAGTTTTTCGGGCTCGCCTTGCCTTATGTTATGCTCATATTTATACCCGCAACAATGTGCGCCTCGTAAAACAATTTATAACTTTTGCGCTTTTGCCTAATAAGTTGGCATGTTGTGGCCAATAAGTTGCCGCAGCTAGAACACCGCGCCTGCCCCTGCGTTACGCGACACAGCCATATCCTGGCAGACGACAAGCCGTCGCAGCAGTGCAAACTATGCGAAGTACGAAAAGTGCAACGCGTCGTCCCCACACTCTTTCGCCTTCCTAAAACTAAATTACAAGCATTGAGGAAACAACAACAACAACAACAACAGCAGCAGCAGCAGCAGCAAGAACAACAGCCTGCAGCACTCTCTGGCGCATCTCGCTCTCTCTCTCTCACTCACTCACTCCCTCTCCTACCCTGCCGCTGTTGCTGCTGCCTTAACTACTGTTAATTCTTCTAATTGTGTGCACGTTGTTTGCGTGCGCTAATGTCGCATATGCACAAACAACAACAGCAGGGACTGCAACAACACCTATGGGAGACGTGGAGCGCAGGGGGCGTGTCATGCAAATGTGTAACTGTTTATGCGAGCGTCGCTCGCCTTCTACACTTGAGATTTTTGCTGGTCGTCGTGTGCCGCTTGACAAGTAACATGGCAACTGCTAAGCGAGCGACAGAGAAAAATGTGTAAGCGAGCAAGTCAGATAGAGTGAGAGTCAGAGTAAGAGAGAGCGAATGATGAAGAGTAGGGAATTAGTCTCTGTTCTCGCACTTATTAGTGCAAAACGCTGCACGCACTGTGTGTGTGTGTGTGTTTGTGTGAGTGTGTGCATGCCTGCTTTGTTATTGTTAAATGTAATTAAATTATGCAGATGAGTGCCAACATGTCGCTGCTGCTGTTGCTTGTTGCTTAGGAAAGCGTTTAGCTACTTTACATATTCGTGTGGAGCAAACATCTGGCCAGCTGTTGATAAATGTCCTAAGTAGTTAGCAAAACATTTAATTGCACAAGTTTATTAAATATTGAAAACTAAATAAAAAATATAATAATTACCCTATACACCCAGAGCTTGGCAGCGGTGGGATTCGAACCCACGCCTCCGAGGAGACTGGTGCCTTAAACCAGCGCCTTAGACCGCTCGGCCACGCTACCATTTGCCGCTGTGTTGCAAAAAAATGCACATAAGTGCAGAAAACAATTTAGATCAAACTGAATTTGTTTACTATTAAAATGAATTTTTTTTTAATTGAACTATCGATATATATATATACGGTATATATATATATATATATATATATACTGTAGATATTCACGTATGGTTTCATCTATTTATATATCTTTTGATTTTCATAAGTTGATAGTTGATAGTTTGTTATCCGGTCGTTTTTATTTGGGTATATTGTCTGCACAAATTAAGTTTACCTTGATTTTAAGGGCAATATTTAATTGGATTTTCTTATATTTGCAATTTATTTTGAGCTAATTGTAGAGTCAGTTGTCTGCTATTTTTAACATATTTAAACTAAAAAAAAAAAACTATATTTAGTTTCAAAATTTATTTTTCGTTTAGTTACTTCAACATGATGAAATTTAGTTTATCGCTATTCTCACTTATCGTGGTGCTGGGTATTGTTTCTGGACAAGGAAATGGAATTATCAATCCCCTTCATGTGGGCAATTTAATTCAGATTAATGGAAATAAGCCGCAGTCAACGTACGGACCACCGAATTACTGTCTATCGAAAGTAGGTAGCTCCATATATATGACATTTTTGCATAGAGGCTTATCGAGATTCATTTCTAGTTATGGTCCACTGAGTGCCCGTCTGATGAGCAGCGGTATTTGGTGCCCATGAGTCCTCCATTAGTTGAATATATTCTTAACCTTCACGACTATTTGCGTAACGACAATGGGCCACCGAGTAAAGCGACCCCCTTTCGCTGGAGCGACGAATTGGAAGGTTTAGCTGAACATAATGTTAAGCAATGTAAGGTCAGTCATGATGATTGTGTGTCCAAGTCTTACCAGGCATCTGGACAGAACCTCGCACTCAATGTCTATACGGGAACATTGAATGCTCGAAGCAATCCTGAATTAGTATTGGCATCCCTTCAATCTTGGTGGAACGAGTACAAGGCCAGTAAGAGGGAGAAAATTGGTATTGACAAAAACGTAGTTGTAGGCTGTGCCGCCTCTAGATACTTTGAAAAAGGTTCGCACCATTTTCTAATGGCCTGCAACTACGCTACAGTTGATAATTTTGGTCGTTTGGAGCGTGTTCAAGAAGGCGGATCCTCCACGCCGCTGGCCTACCCATTTTACAATTTATATACTTGAAAAATGTTTACGTTCAGTCTAGCCATATCTATTAGATATATTCGCAAGTCTTGTAAATAAAGCTACGCATACATCAATTAATGTTTCTGTAATAGCTTCAGTTCTTGTGGGCTTTCAATAAATGAATGCTTTTCTCTTATTTTCTCAAATATTAGTTCATTGGCATATTTATTTATAACTTCCCCACAATAATTTATATAATTGCTTTGCAGAAATGATCCTCTTTAGTATATATCTAAGTTTGATACTACTAGACACATTTCTTCTTACACTGGGTGATGTGACTGAAAAAGTTAAAGGCAGATCCGGAGTTGTGCACTTTAATGGACAAGCTGACAATAATCCACAATTTGACATTGATATAAACTTACCTGATACTGTTGATACTGGATTGGCCCATATCAAGGAAAAGTATGAAAGGAATAGCCAGATCGCTAATAGTCAGACCTTAAATGGCGGACGTAATAATGACTTCCCGCAGTATGTATATATGCCCAATTCCGAATATCATAAGAGAGGACCGGTTTCTTATAGGATAGGGCATAGTTGGTCTTGGCCTTTGAATGTGGAGTATCATCGGGACTCAAATAGAGGACCGGGACTTGACTACAGAGGACAGGCATTTAACAAAGGGATTAATCCCTTTGCTAAACTGACTGACAGCAGTGGTCAGACCTCAAATAGCAAGAACGTGCTCGCGCGCGCTGCGGGACTTCCCAATAATGGATTGAATAAGAAGATCGGTGTACAGGGCAGACATGGCATTGAGAGTTTTTTTAAAGATATCATTGCTGGACAGCAAAGCAATGGTCCATTCTCAAACGGTGGATCCAGTTCAAATGGTGGACACAATGGCAACGGTCAGCTCTCAAACGGTGGATCCAGTTCACAGGGCGGTTATGGCATCAATGGTACAATTATTGGTGGATCTAATTGGACGTCAAATGGTCAGCTCTCAAATGGTGGATCCAGTTCACAGGGCGGTTATGGCATTAGTGGTACTATTATTGGTGGATCTAATTGGACGTCAACTGGTGGACAGTATGGCAATGGTCATGGCTCAAGTGGTGGATCTAGTTCACAGGGCGGTTATGGCATTAGTGGTAATATTATTGGTGGATCTAATTGGACGTCAACTGGTGGAAAGTATGGCAATGGTCATGGCTCAAGTGGTGGATCTAGTTCACAGGGCGGTTATGGCATTAGTGGTAATATTATTGGTGGATCTAATTGGACGTCAAGTGGTGGACAGAATGGCAACGGTCAGGGCTCAAACGGTGGATCTAGTTCACAGGGAGGTCTTGGCATTGGTGGAGGTAATTGGAATGGTGGACAGTATGGCAACGGTCTGGGCTCAAACGGTGGATCCAGTTCGCAGGGCGGTTATGGCATTAGTGGTACTATTATTGGTGGATCTAATTGGACGTCAACTAGTGGACAGTATGGCAATGGTCATGGCTCAAGTGGTGGATCTAGTTCACAGGGCGGTTATGGCATTAGTGGTAATATTATTGGTGGATCTAATTGGACGTCAAATGGTGGACAGTATGGCAACGGTCAGGGCTCAAACGGTGGATCTAGTTCACAAGGCGGGTATGGCATTAGTGGTACTATTATTGGTGGATCTAATTGGACGTCAAATGGTGGACAGTATGGCAACGGTCAAGGCTCAAATGGTGGATCCAGTTCAAATGGCGATTTTGGCTATGGTGGAGGTAATTGGATTAATGGACAGAATGGCAACGGACAGGGCTCAACCGGTGGATCTAGTTCACAGGGCGGTTATGGCATTAGTGGTAATATTATTGGTGGATCTAATTGGACTTCAAACGGTGGACAGTATGGCAACGGTCAGGGCTCAAACGGTGGATCTAGTTCACAGGGCGGTTATGGCATTAGTGGTAATATTATTGGTGGATCTAATTGGACTTCAAACGGTGGACAGTATGGCAACGGTCAGGGCTCAAACGGTGGATCTAGTTCACAAGGCGGGTATGGCATTAGTGGTACTATTATTGGTGGATCTAATTGGACGTCAAATGGTGGACAGTATGGCAACGGTCAGGGCTCAAACGGTGGATCCAGTTCACAGGGCGGTTATGGCATTAGTGGTACTATTATTGGTGGATCTAATTGGACGTCAAATGGTGGACAGTATGGCAACAGTCATGGCTCAAGTGGTGGATCCAGTTCAAATGGCTATGGTGGAGGTAATTGGATTGATGGACAGAATGGCAACGGACAGGGCTCAACCGGAGGATCCAATTCAAATGGAGGTTTTGGCAATGGTGGACAGAATGGCAACGGTCAGGGCTCAAGTGGTGGATCCAGTTCACAGGGCAGTTTTGGCAGTGGCGGTATTATTATTGGAGTAGCTAATTGGACGTCAAATGGTGGACAAAATGACAACGGTCAGGGCTCAATCGGAGGATCCAGTTCAAATGGCGATTTTGGCTATGGTGGAGGTAATTGGATTAATGGACAGTATGGCAACGGTCAGGGCTCAATCGGAGGACCCAGTTCAAATGGAGGTTTTGGCAATGGTGGACAGAATGGTAACGATCAGGGCTCAATCGGAGGACCCAGTTCACAGGGAGATGTTGTCATAATTGGAGGTAATTGGAATGTCAACGGTCACGGCTCAAGCGGTGTATCCAGCTCACAGGGCGCTATTGGCAATGGTGGAAAGAATGGCAACGGTCAGGGCTCAACCGAAGGATCCAATTCATATGGCAGTTTTGGCAGTAGTAGCAATATTATTAGTGGATCGAATTGGACGTCAAATAGTGCACAGTTTGGCTTTGATCACGCTTCCAGTAGTGGAAGCATTTCACATGGTAGTACTGGCAGTAGTAGCAATATTATTGGTGGATCTAATTGGACGTCAAATAGTGCACAGTTTGGCTTTGATCACACTTCTAATAGTGGAAGCATTTCACATGGTAGTACTGGCAGTGGTAGCAATATTATTGGTGGATCTAACTGGACTTCAAATAGTGCACAGTTTGGCTTTGATCACACTTCAAATAGTGGAAGCATTTCACATGGCAGTTTTGGTAGTGGTAGCAATATTATTGGTGGATCTAACTGGACTTCAAATAGTGCACAGTTTGGCTTTGATCACACTTCAAATAGTGGAAGCATTTCACATGGCAGTTTTGGCAGTGGTAGCAACTTTATTGGTGGATCTAAGTGGAGGCCACTTAGTAGACAGTATGGCAACGGTCCGACCTCTAATAGAGAATCTAATGCCAATAGCCGAACTTCAAATGACGACTTAAATGGAAATGTTTCACTGGAAGGGGCAATTGGAATCAAAGAACACGAAACAAATGATGATAACACGAATACAAAGCTCAAGACCGTTCCGAGATTTGGATTAGGTCAAGGGTTCGGTATACAAGGCAGTTTGGGCATTGGTTCTGATCTTAGCATTGGCGGTATAATTAATGGTATTATTGGTGGCAACGGTCAGGGCTCAAGTGGTGGATCCAGTTCACAGGGAGGTCCTGGCATTAGCATTGGTGGAGGTAATTCGACTGGTGGACAGAATGGCAACGGTCAAGGCTCAAGCGGTGGATCCAATTCACAGGGCGGTATTGGCATTGGCATTGGTGTAGGTGATTCGACTGGTGGACAGAATGGCAACGGTCAGGGCTCAAGCGGTGGATCCAATTCACAAGGCGGTATTGGCATTGGTGGATGTAATTCGACTGGTGGACAGAATGGCAACGGTCAGGGTTTAAACGGTGGACAGAATGGCAACGGTCAGGGTTCAAACGATGGATTCCGTCCAGAGGGAAGTCTTATTATAATTGGAGATAATTGGAACGGTGGACAGAATGGCAACGGTCAGGGCTTAAATGGTGGACCGAATGGCAACGGTCAGGGCTCAAATGGTGGATCCAATTCACATGGAGGTCCAGGCATTGGCATTGGTGGAGGTAATTTGGCTGGTGGACCGAATGGCAACGGTCAGGGCTCAAACGGTGGACCGAATGGCAACGGTCAGGGCTCAAATGATGGATTCCGTCCACAGGGCAGTCTTGTCATTATTGGAGGTAATTGGGATGGTATGGGTCAGGACTCAAGTGGTGGATCCAGTTCACAGGACGGTATTGGCAATGATGGAGGTATTTGGAATGGTGGACAGAATGGAAACGGTCAGGGCTCAAATGGTGGACCGAATGGCGACGGTCAGGGCTCAAACGGTGGGTCCATGCCACAGGGAAGTCTTGTCATTATTGGAGGTAATTGGAATGGTGGACAGAATGGCAACGGTCAGGGCTCAAACGGTGGATCCAGTTCACAGGTCGGTATTGGCAATGGTGGAATTATTTGGAATGGTGAACAGAATATCAACGGTCAGGGCTCAAATGGTGGACAGTATGGCAACGGTCAGGGCTCGAATGGTGGACAGAATGGCAACGGTCAGGGCTCAAACGGTGGACAGAATGGCAACGGTCAGGGTTCAAATGGTGGACAGTATGGCAACGGTCAGGGTTCAAATGGTGGACAGTATGGCAACGGTCAGGGCTCAAATGGTGGACAGAATGGCAACGGTCAGGGCTCAAATGGTGGACAGTATGGCAACGGTCAGGGCTCAAATGGTGGACAAAATGGCAACGGTCAGGGCTCAAACGGTGGATCCAGTTCACAGGGAGATCTTATCATTGGTGATGGTAATTGGATTGACGGAGAGAATGGCAGCGGTCCGACCTCAAATGTAGGATCTACTGGCAACGATCATACCTCGAATGGTGGACTTGGTATTACGGGTGGTGTTTCTGGTGGCTTGGTCGTAGGTGGCATCCTTTCTGGCATTAATGCAGTGAAATTTAATATTATTCAGAATGCCAGACAATTGCTTCAAAACTGTCCTGGAAAGGTATGCAATCATATGGGTTTCTTTCTCACGATCTAACCATACATTTTTCTTTTTAAGTCTTGGGACCGAATCTGCTATAAATCTTCTAGACCCCATCTAATACCTATAAGGGCAGCACTAAGGAATCAGATAGTTTTCATCCACAACTACTTGCGCAACACAGTAGCAACGAGCAAATTGTATACCGCGAGGAAGGGTATGGCAACAATGAAATGGAGTCCGGTGCTAGCCAACTTAGCTGAAACTAATGTAATGCAGTGTTGTGTCCGACATGACGGGTGCAGGGCAAATGGTTATAGGATAACTGGGCAAAATGTGGCACGTACAACGTACTCGGGCACCTTTATTAGACAATCGAATGAACAGCTGATGAATGGAACGCTTCAGAATTGGTGGATTGAATACCAGATATACAAGAAGCAAGCTATCATTCACAGCCAAGAGCCTCAGCTAACTGCTATGCTGAAGGAGAAGAGCGATACCGTAGGCTGTGCTGCTGCCAGATATTTTGAGAACCGATCCAATCAATTCCTAATGACCTGCGTCTATGCCACAGCCTCACCTCCAGATCTGGTGTACGGACTTGGCCAAACGAGCCCCGGCTGCAACACCGGCAAAAATCCTGAGTTCCCCAAATTGTGCAGCTATGCTGAGAAATACTATGCTTAATCAAAGAAGCAGCTATAATTATTCTTCTCAGAATGATTTCCAATAAAGATATTGAGTATGTTAAGTTTGCCGTTTATTTGATTTTATATTCTAGTTCTTGAACAGTTTTGCAATTGATTATTTACTCAATTGCCTTCCGCACGATCTCTCTACATACTCGAGAGTTTCCGTTGATGCTTTTCATATATATATATTTATTTATTTTCTGTTCTGCTTAAGAGCAGTTGTAATACTTGTACAATAGTAGAATATGATCATATATTTGTGTTTTTGCTTGCAATCCTTATCATTTTTATTTTTAATTAAATGTTTTTCTATTCCTTGTTACGTTTTAATTAACGACTTTTTGTTGTTTTAACTATTCATGTCCCTTGTAATTTGCTTAAAGTCTATAAAAATTAATTTATTTATTTTCAATATATTTATATAAATGTTTGTGGATGAGAGATTTGTCGTGTTATGAAATATGAATATGAATTTACGTTTGAATAGATTTTTCAATTACAATTTTTTTTTCTTCGTTTTTTTTTCAATATTTATTTTTTTTATTTTGTTTTGGTTTTATATATATTTATATATATATATATATATATTTTAGTTTAGTTTACGTTTAACTCCCTTGTATGTGTTTTGCATTTTGTTCCATTAAATTGTTAAATATGTACAATTATTAAAACAGCGCCAGCAGCTCGTCCCAAAACGAAGCCCGCAAACAAAAGGATATAAAATGATCCAACAAAAAAATAAATAAAATAAAATGAAAATAAAATAGTATGAATATAAATAATAATAAAAATGAGAAACCAATCAGCCAGATGGCCATAGAGAAAAACAACAGAAAATTACATTTGTTCGAGCATACATTTTTTATTTACACACATATATATATATAAGTATATATATTTATATATATATATATATATATATATACTTTGTATTTATTATGTTGCATAAATTGCTTTTGTATTCATATTGTGTCAATTTGTAGTAGCTTCTTCATAAATATTGTGTAGTTTTGCATAATTGTTGCTATTTTGCTGCATTTCGTAAACCTCTTTATTTATGATATTTTATTAATTCAATAAGTAATTTAAGTTTACTTTCTCTGTTCTATTTAAATTGAATTTATTAACTATGAAAATGTTTTTTTTTTTGCTTGTTTTCTTTCAATTTTTATTTGTTTTCGGTTTAGATATTGTTTTGGTTTTTAATTGTTTTAAATTTATTTTTATTCTTTTTTTTGAATTGTAGTTATATTTTATTTTATTTTTTTTTTTAGGCTAAATATATATATTTATATTTTGAATGACTTGTGCTTAGAAGCGTAAATATTTTGTATACAAATTTAGTTTTTAGTTTTTTTTTTATCTTTTTAGTATTTTAATAATTTTTGTTATCTTTTGTGCATAGCATTTAATTATTATTTACATGAATTTAAATTTCTAAGTAAAACTTATTAGATAAATCACTGGATGCGAAAAAAAAGACAGCTAAAGAAGATGACAGCAGTTAGCCAGTGTTGGCTAACGACAGCAGCAGCTGCCAAATGTCAACTGCTTGTCAAACTGAATTCATATAGCAGCTGAGCGCCTTTTTTTTTTTTTAGTTTAACTAAACGCTAATTTATACAACATGATTTCGCCTGAATAGAAGTAACTAAATATACAATACATAAATATTAATTAATGCATACAGAAAGTAACAGAATGTGACCCAATTGCAATGCCAATTCCGATGCCTTATCAGCCCTTGTAGAAGTGATAGAGCTCAATGTCTCCGTTGCGCTGCTGCTGCGGCTTGGTGCGGCCCAAGGTGCCGCACGACTTTAGCGTATATCAGTGATACCGACGCAGGCTCCCGTTGTTGTTATTGTTGCCGGTTACCAACACTGGGTTATTGTTTGACAGCGTTGCCACATTGTTGTTGTTGGCGCTGAAGGAACGCCGTCCGGTCGTATTGCCATGCACCAGAGCCATGCCCATGCCGTTGCGCAACGGCAACGCCGGCGGCGGCGGTGTGGGCGTCGGACTCGGCGGCATATCATGGTCCAGCGGTAGCGAATAGTGCGAATTGTTGTGTATATAGCCAGCATCGGCCATGGCATCGCAGGGCTTGGCATAGACGGCGCCATTGTGATTGAAATGATCCTGGGTGAGACGTATGCCGGCATGGCCATTGGCAAGCGGTTGGCTATAGTGCGACAGAGTGCTCTCCTGCACGCCGCACTGACGTGCGGCCATATGACGTGGCAGCGAGGCATTCAGGCCGAGTGCCTTGCCGCCGCCATTTGCCAGCAATCGCATGTCCTGTTGCGAATGATGTGAGCGTGGTGTGGTCGTTGCTGCCGCTGCTGGTCCTGTTCCTGTTCCTATTCCTGTTCCTGTCTGCGGATTGTTGGTCATGTAGTGAATGTGGCTGAGTTGGGCGAAGGGCGCATGGGAGGCATCGACGGCGCTGGGCACTTGCAGCTGCTGCAGCGCTGTTCCTGAGTTTGTCGAGGGCGAGGGACCGTTGTGACTGGAGGGGGCACCACCCCGACCCCGCAGCTGAGGTGGGGGTGGAGCTTCTAGCTATAGCTCTGTGACTGGTATCGGCCGGCTGCCCAAATATTGCGACGAATTGTAGCTGCTGGGACAGGGATAGCCCGATGCCGGATGCACACCGCCACAGCCAGGTGGCGGCCGTGTCATATACTCCTCATCCGAGAAGGTCTTCTGATACTCGCGCTCTTTGCGTCCCAGCGCCGAGTGCCCCTTCAGCATTTCGCGTATGCGACGACGGCACGTGTAGATCACCAGCGCCAAGGTGGTTATCAGCGCTGCACAGGCGACGACCATGATGCCGATGATGGCCTGCTTATTGCCGCCACCATGGGTGCAGCCTAGTAGCGGCTCAGCCAACTGCGTCAACGGCAGCTCCCGCAAATTGGCCGGGTAGGAGCAGATGACGGGCGCGTATTGACTGCTGCCATTCCTGCTGATGAGCAGATTACGCAGCCACATCAGCTGGCAGTCGCACACGAAGGGATTCTCTGAGAGGTCCAAGGTCTGCAGGTCCGACCAGGGAAACAGACTCTCGGAGAGCGTACTCAACTGATTCTCCTTCAAGATGACAGTGCTCAGGTGTGGAAAGCCGCCCACGGTATTGGCCAACAACTCGTTGAGCTGCTTGTTGGCCGACAGATTCAAATGCTCCAAGTTCGTGTTGTCGGCGAAGGCGCCGCTCTCCACGCGGCGCAAACGGTGAGCGCCTGTGATCTCCAGTTGACGCAGCTCACGCAGACCGACAAAAGCGCCCGTGGCGATGACCTCAAAATCGTTCTGACCCAGCGACAGCTGCTCGAGGCGTGACAGATGCTGCAGAGCAGCCGATGGCACTGCCTGCAGACGATTATCGGAGAGATCCAGAAAACGTATACCCTCGAGACCCTTGAGGGCATCGGCCGATATATTATGCAGTCCGGCACCGCGCAAGTCCAGACGTGTCAGAGACGTCAGATCCTGAAAAGCGCCTGCCGGAATGGTCATAAATGAGTTGGTGCCCAAATAGAGTTCCGCCAGGCCGGGCATGGCTTGGAATGTCAGCTGCGATGGCACCGTGGTAAGTGTATTATCATCCAGATACAGCATGCTCAAATTAATCAGTCCGTCCAAGGCATGTGGATCGATGTGACTGATGCGATTCTGGCCCAGATTCAGCTCCACCAGCTTGACCATGGGCGAAAAGGTGCGATACTCCAGCTCGGCTATCAAGTTGCCGCGTAGATTGAGCACTGTGATTGTGGACAGGCCTGTGAAGGTTTTGTTCGTCACTTGTCCAATCTTATTATGATTGAGATGCAGCTCCTGGAGCTTGGCGTGGTAGGCGAACGAACGCTCCGGTATCGTGACCATGTCATTGTAGGACAAATCAAGGAATGTTAGCTGTGAATAGAACTGCATCGATGAGTCGATGGTCTTCAGCTTGTTGTTCTTAATGACCAGCCGCTGTATGGACGGGTTCAATGCGATGGGCAGCACATCGAGCGTGCCCACACCACAGTTGACTTTCAGAGTTTCGTCATCGCATTCACAGCCATTTGGACAATTTGCCAGGCCATTTGTCGGCACGAGCAGCACTAGCAGCAGCGGTCCAAGCAGCAGCAGCAACGTTGACGGCGACATGGTAATTGCCGTTGCCGTTGCCGTTGCCATTGCCGACGACCCTCGTCTGCTCATTATGTGCCCGTTCGCCTCTTCCTTTACCTTCTCCTCTGTGTCTGTCTCTGTATCTGTCTGTGGGTCGGCAAGCCTCCCCTTTGGAGCTTTACTCCCTCGGTGTGCGCCTAGTCTGTGGTGTGGTTTGGTTTGTTGGTTAGTTGCCTTTGCTGTGACCAGACGTTGACTGTCTGTCCAATAGATGCAATTGCTTCCCTCTCTCTCTCTCTCTGTCGCTCGTTGTCTCTTGTTCTCCCTTGCACTCACTTTTATTTTGGGTTAAATACGTTTTAGCCAAGTTTGCCAATGGCATTCGTATTTGGCGTCCGACATTCGTGGCGCTCTCTGTCTGCTGTTTAGCCTGTAAAGGGAAAGAATTAAGAGGGGTGTGGGGCTTTAGTGTGTGCGCTTTAAATTGATTTTCCATTAGAGTTCAAAATTGCTTGGCTTTTGGATTTTCATTGGATTTGGCAGCTGCAGTCGCCATCTCACGCTGGCTACCCTGGCAAGTTAATCGGTAGTTTGCCACTGCCCCCTGTCCCTGTCCCCGTGCCCGTCCCGTCGTCGCCCCCCTCCATCTGTATCTCTATTTTGTATTCTCCGCCTGGCAGTAAACAAATGAAGACAATTTAAATGGCCACGGCAACAACATTAGCAACGGCTTTCGCATTAGTGGCAAAGCCAAATGGAAGCTGGCAATGGCAGAGCTTAACTTTGAGGGACCCTAACGAATGTAGCTTTAATGGACAGCTAGACTGGAGTAACTTCAGGTCTGACAAAGCTGAAGATTCCTTGAACTGAATGTCCTAGGGTAGTCATAGTCTGTTAATATTTATACTCAAACAGTTTCTCGACTTAAAGCTCCAGTGTTAATTAGTCTACTTTAATTTTGAACAGAGCTCACGCAAAGTTAAAGTTTTTGGGACAGCGAAATTGCTTTGGCCTGTTGCCCCGTTTTTCTGTTATCGGATTTTTAGGCAGTGACCCAACCCAACCCAACCCTTTGTGCCTGGTGCTGTGCTGCCGCCGAGTCCCCAAAGTCGAGGCCCATTCGATGTGCGGGCGAGGGCAGCTCCCCAATGGCGACGAGGCCAAAGATATGCCACATAGTTTAGTTTTGGTCGAAACTTGAAAAACAACTTGCACTTTGTATGCTTTGGGGACATTTATCAGAAAATGGCAAAAAGGAAACTTAATTTAGCGCACAACTCCGAGAAGTTCAAGGATGCCAGAAAGGATATGGGCAAAAGGCGCAACCCCAAATGGTCTATCAAATAAATAAAACAAAGGGAAAGACAGAGAGAGAGAGGGAGAGAGAAAGCAATTTTTGTTGTTTCTTGTTATTATTGGTTTTGTTGCTTTGTTTTTTTCTCCCTCTCTCTCTCTCTCTCCATCTCTCGGTCAGTCCTCAGTGCGTATAAACAAAAACACAGCAGTTGGCCACGCCCCAGCTGAAACATGTTTGGTTTTGGCGCTGCCTTTTTCATATTTTTCAACTTTACGCATTGCTCGGCATGGAAATGGTTCGGCCCCGAAGGCGTCATGAAAATAATCATAGATGTGGGTCATACTTCATGGCAAGCAGCGGGCTGGTGGGCGGTGCAGACAACTGATGGCTTTGTGTATTGTTTGTGCTGCGCCAAAAAGGATAACTGCTGGCAGCAGCTCTCGAGACTCTAGCGTCTCGGCTTCAGCTCCAACTTGACTCTCGTTTTTATTATGTAAATATCACATAAACACCCGGGAGCGACTCGGGCGCAATCATATGAAACAACGCCACAAAAATGGAGCGTCAGCGTCAGGTCCCAGGTCCTCGGCTCTGTGCAGTCTCTCATCATTATCATGCACATGCCATAAAGCGACTTGTTGAGACTGCGACTGAGAGGTTGCTCGCTTTCTTTTTTGCTTTTTTTGTTTTTATTTTTTTGGGCAGCTTGACTCGAAGCCAAACCGTTAAAAACACAAAAACAACTGACAGCAGCTACATGAAATACAAGCGAAGATGCTAAAGAACTACCAGCCTCTGCCTCTGTCCGTGTGCGGGTAGCAGCTGCTTAAGCAGTCAGTCAACACGCACTTGCAAGCTGGGGGAAATATTTGGAAAATCAAATTTAAATTGCTGAAATGTGAAATGTGAAATGCTGCTAAATGGCCAACAACAAGAGGACGCAGGCCAGGTTGTTAAATGGCCCAAAGCATTTGGTTCAGGCAGCAGGCAGGACATGACCCGACTCGCTGCCAGCTATTGGCTTAGTCTCCCTACAAATGACGGCTGTTAGCCGACTGTTTTGTTTCGGGCGAGACAATACGTTAACAGGAAGACACTTACGCGGGCTCACAAACAAAATATGGCAACAGCCTGGCCTAAACCAACAGCTCAGGCAGAGCACAGAGCTGCAGGCTAACAGGCTAACATGTGTAGACAAACTGTGTCTCGGCTCGGAAAAGGTCAAAGTTTCTTGCCCGCACTTTAAATACTACTGAGTCTAACTACTTGTCTATATTTGTGACTTATACAACACTGGCTCGCTCTTTACCAACACTCGCTGCTTTAACTGTTCTCCCCCACACAGTTAACACCATTTAAATTGTCACCCTCGGCTCGGTCGCTGGCCTCTGTCCAGCTGACGTGTCTGCCGCTCAAAAGTATGCTCTAAATATTTTATAGCTAGCCGCTGAGATTTTCTCTTTTTTTCCGGACATTTTTATTTGGTTTACGGACCGCTGTCCGGACAAACCTTTTTTTTTTTGACTGCTGTCCCCCCTTTTTGCTGAACTCATTTATTAGTTCTGACTGGGTTGGTGTCTGGGTCCGGGTGTTTGGGTGTTCGGGTGTCCGGGTGTTGGCCCACTCCCACCAACTGACCATTGTTATAAATGTTTGGCTGTCAGTTCAACTGTGGCCGTGTAGCCTTGCGGCCATGCTGCACACACAGAGAATAGAAAATAGAAAAAGAAAAAGCCGAAGGTAGCAAAAAAAAAAGCACACACTCTCTGTCTGTCTGTCTGGTGCCGCCACAGTTGCAGCCCCTGTTGGCTAGCTTCTCCGCCTGGGCTATGACTTCCGTTTTTTGTTTGCTAACCCCCCTTGCTTCGCCTAGCTCCATGCTTATTGTTTAGTCGGTTGAGTTTTTGAAAATTTGCCAGCAACAGAAAGCAAAAAAAAAAAAACGCGACTTTTGCAACAGTTTTGCTTTTGTCTTGCCATTGCCAGGAAATTGCTAAATAAATGCATGTTTCTGATTTAATAGAGATGGGAGGGCGAGAGTGGAGCAGCTCGTGTGCCCAATAAGTTTCTCTGTAGTTTTGCTATTTGTTTTGAGTCTGCCAGAGAGTTTTAAGGGAAATCAAATACCCGCCCCCACTCTCTAACTCTAACTCTTGCTCTGCCCGCTTTATTAATTCCTTTTGCCCGCCCAGCTTTAAGCGGCTCCAATTTCCACTGACTGTCAGTCCGGCCCCTGGCCACGCCCACTGCAATAAACTTCAACTGGTTTGTTGTTCTTTGCCAAATGTTTAATATTTCAAAGTAACGCCAGCCAATAGCACAGACCCACTTTCCATATCCGCAGCAGCGTGATGGAGACTGAAGTATGAAAAGTGGGGAGCTCAGTCCCTCTGCCCAGCGCCTCTCGCCCCATATCCTAGTGTTATTTATATGACAATTTCGCTTGAGCGCGCGTTAAAATATCGCTGACAATATTTTATGCTCATGCTTTGCCTCATGTTTTGCCAACGTATCACGCCCCCAACTCCCTCCCCCCTGCACTATACACTTTGCTATGATAAACTTGGCAAATTTATCCTGCTTTGTGCCATACGTCTTTTGGCACAGTTTTCGTCCCCATCTCCACTAACTCGCTGGCTCACTATTTGCACAGTTTACAGTTGCGACTGGAGCTTGGCGTGTGCATCTATAAGATACTTTCTGCTGCTAAACAAGCACAGTCAAATATTTGCAATGCTCTAGAAATAGCAACAACAATACTCAACAATGGATAAGGCAAAAACAGAAACAGTAACAGAAACAGAAACAAAAACAATACGAATACAGCGAGTACTTGAAGCGCACGCACGCTGCAAAGTTGAGCGCGGTATTTGGGGCATTTCCCAGAAAGAAAGAAAGAAAGAAAAACTCATTCCTACTCCACCCAGCTGAAGGCTGAAGGCTGTGTATGTGTATGTGCCAGTGAAAGTCAGTCGATGGATGAAGGCAGCCAGAAGCCAGCAGGCAGCATCCAGTCGTCTGTGAAATAGAAAACGAAACAATGGCTCCATTCCGTGGGGGGCGTAATGCGAGAAGTCAGCCGCTGCCACCGCCCGACGCCAGAGGGCGCTCCGTCACACATGTTACTTCAATTTTTTCTTTCTTTCTATTTTTTTTTTGGTAATAGTAATCGCAGAATTGCAACTTGCAACTTGCAACTTGCAACTTGGCAATTGCAAGTCTCGAATTGCTTTGCCCGTTTGCCTAGCAATTGATTTAAATGTGGAGCTCGAGCAGCAGATCGCAACGGTTTCTATTGGCAAATACTTGAGCTTTGTAAAGTAACCACAAAAGCCAGATCGAAATTCAATTTTTGTTGCATTTACGAACAAAGAATCAGCCGAGGAGAAAGCAAACTCAGCTGCGAGTATTGTTCAATAAACAAGAGAAGGAAAGCAAAGTTGGAAATACTTTGATAATTGGCATAAAGTAGATGAATTATAAATGGTTGAAGGATTTTGTTTTGAATGACCTTTCTGAGGGAGAACGAGAGAGAAAGTATGGAAAGGTTTGTCTAATTGAAGTTGAAGATGAAATTTACTGAGTTACTTTACCGATTAACTATAAACTTAACTCTTGCGAGGTAGTTGGCTGCAATGAATGAATGAAAACCAAAGACATTTTGCTTGAACTTCTATCTAAGCTCTCATTTTTATAGAAGTGTTAAGCATTCCTAATCAAATCAATCCCTATCAAACAGAAAACTTCATTTGAAGTTCTTCAAACAGGTATTTAATGCATCCTGAAACAAATCTTTCAAGACTCATCTCTGCTCGCTTAGTTATATTAATGATTCATATTCTAATTAAGACTGAATTCACTTTTACATTTCAGATAAATAGTTAGAGCTATTGAATTTGCTATCCGCTTAAAATTTCATATTTTAGCTAAGACTGAGTCAATTTCTCCATTTCAAGTACGTAATCTTAAGTAATATCTAAGGAATTTATCAGTTACGCAATCTTAAGAAAGATTTATTGACTTTAATTCTCTCATTAGATAAGTATTTTCAGATTCTTCTCTGCCCTCTCAATTATCATTTATTCAATTTTACATTTCAGCTTCAAAGTCCTAACTAAAGTCTAAGTATTTCCATATTCATTTTAACCCTTTGTTAAATTAAAGTTTCATATTCTACCCATAACTGATTTCAATTCTCCATTTCAGCTATATTTTCAAAGGAAAGATCCAAGTATTCATCTCACATTCATCTCTCTCTCCATTATCATATTAAAACTTCACATTTATAGCCATACCTAAATTCAATTATCCATTCAATATACAAAGTCTCAAACAACACCTATTGAATTCAATTTCTCTCTGCCTCAAATTGGCTTTTCAACAAACCCCAGGAAATATGCTTTAAGCGCGCCTTTTGGCTCATTTGTTGGTATGTTTCGCCGGAAGTTTGGTAAGCTCTCACTCTATCATGCAGCGAAGTACAACACTTTAGCTGCAAAAAGTATTTTATGTGTCCCTTGAACATTGACACCAACTAAGCGACGACGCCGCGACTTAGAGACTTGAATACTTGAAGGCGTACCAGTTGCAGTGCTGGCCAAGAATTTGGTAAAGTTGGCACTACGACGACGCTTTTATGGCATAATTCCTAGCTGCGTCTTTTTTGTTTTTACGGCCAAAAACTTTGAGGGGAGTTGGCTTGGCATGGCGAATTGGCATGGCTGGAAAGTAAAGAGTAATACCCAAAGCAGTCATAAAGTAAACCGAATATTTTACATATAAACGACCGCAAGCAGACGTCAGAGTCGAGGCACTTTGGAGAGCAGAGTTTGGGCTAGACGTCGTCGCCATTTTAGCCATAATTTTTGTGTGTGAGTTTTTCTTTTTCTTTCTTTTTTTTTTTTGCGCTTGGCTTTTCTTTTTTGGACTCGTGCCCATAAAACGGCGACAGGCCAAAAAGTAGGTAAGAAACTTTAGCCGGCGACCTTGCCACACGCATTCGTCGAGCTGCGCAATCGTCGTCGTAGTCGTCGTCGTCGTCTGGAATTTTAAAGCCAAGGCAAAGTTATGTGTGGCAGACAATAAATCCCAGCTATTGATCCTTGCTATATGTCTTAAACAAATTTATATGGCAAACGGAAAACTAGCTGGCTCCACTAGCTGGCAATATACTGCCACATTTTGGCCAGCCAGGGCAGCCCTCCTCTCTCTCCCTATCTCTCTCTCTCTCTCTCTCTTTCAGCTTTTGATAAACGAGCATATGGCATCGCAAGAGCATGTCGAACATAAACCTTGCACGGCTGGAGATTTGCCATGGATTTGGAGCAGCGTTTAGTGCAGCGAGGTTGAAAATTAAGGCGAGCTTCTACGAACATTTTATTACAATGTTTATCCTAAGAGCAAACTTAAAGTAGTACTATAAATTTACAGAGAGCCAGAAAAGGGAGCAAAGTGCTGGGTGACAAGCTAAAGACAAGCAAAGATCAGCTGGCAGAGTGAGTGTTAGAGTTGGATAAATAGATATAAGAGTAAGTTTAAGTGAGTTTGTAGAGAGATATGAGAGCTGGTTAGGTAAGGCAATAGCAAGAGAATCTTTTGTAGGGTAAGAAGAGAAGTGTAAGGATCTTTAGATTGATGGGCTAGTTCCTAAGGTTCCTAAGGCTCTTAAAGTTTCGATCCCTGAGGTTAGCTCTAATATAGATTTAGTTAGATATTCTTAAGTGCAAGCATGAGTATCATAAGCACTCTTAAGTCTGCAATTGCTATAGAAATTGGTAATATAATGATATGATTTTCATATATAATATTTAAATTGAGAATTTTCACAGAAATCAGAACCAACTAGAATGAACTTGAAGGATTCGAGTGAAGCTAGATTCCAAGGAGTTGGCAGATATCCAAAACAAACTCTTTAAATACCTATAAAAAAAAAGCTAAAACTCTAGCTAAAAATGAATAAAGGCTAAGACTTAATAAGTGTGAGAAGACTTCAAGTCAGTCATTTTGTCCAAGTCTAGAATAGAGACCTAAGTCAGGTCCATTAGATGGATATATGTGTGCTAAGATGTATATCTGAATATGTATAAATAAATATATATTATATATAATATATATATATATATATACATATATAAACCTCAAACTCCAGCTAAAAATCAATATAAGCTAAAAAGCTTTAGTAAGCATAATTTAGACTGCAAAAATCAGTTAAGGCTCTTTCAGCATTTTAGCGCCAAATAGCATTTCCATTGCCAGCAGACATCATACACACATACACACATATACATATTCCTCACACACACACACACCTCTACCTTTGCCTTTTAAGCCCCCCCTTCCACTTGGGAAGTTTGCCAACTTTCGCCATTACTTAGGCTGCTTATCGACAAAAGTCAGCTAGCAGATCGGATTTGTGTGTTAAATTAAGCACTAAGTAGGCAAATATATATAGGGAACAAGGCAAGAGGAACAGCAAAATGAAAACGAAACGAGAATTAGGCCAGCTGAAGAACGCATAAAGGATTTACCAGTCGGCCAAAAGGTTTAGGCCATCTTAGCGACAATGCTGACAAGCATTAGAGAGGACTGCATTTGTTGCTGACTCGGCACGCGAGAACTGCAACAAGCTGGCAGACGGCAGACAAAGGAGGGTGAGGGGGGGAGGGGGCGGCTGCCAGGACTACCTGGACTAAGTAGCGTCCGCCAAACGGCGAACGCCATAAATCTTGGAAAATCGCGACGCGGGCGCAAAGTGCGCCACAAAATGGCGAAAATTGGACGGCAAGGAAATAACAAAAGGGCCGCAGCCAAGCAGGGCAAGGGAGAGAGAGAGAGAGAAAGAGAGCTGAAAGAGACCAGGAAGTCGCAAGTAGACACTGGCCAGGAAGCCCCGGCACATGCTCGGAGTCGGTGTCGGTGTCGGTGTCGGAGTCGGTTTAGTTGCAGTTGGCGTGTGCGAAATTTAGTGCGCTTGAAATTTAGTTGCACAGTTGCGGTGATTTAGTTGGCCATTGCACTCGCTAGTTGGCCCAAACCGTGGCCGTAGCTGAATTGTGGGCGGCAATGGAGGTCAAACCGGCGTAAACAATAAACTACGATTTGTGGGCACAGAAGAGCGAAACGCTTAAAAGCAGCTTTCAGAGAACTTTTTGACACTTAGCTGCTTATCGATTAGCTGCGATTCTATGAGTTGCCTTTGAGAGCTGATGTTATTATGTATGGAAAATTGGGAAATTTATACAGCTGATCATTAGTTGATAAAGCTAAGGCTTCTCTGACAATATTTCTACATTTTCAAGCTAATTCCAAATTACCTTTAATTTTCATTAGCAAAATATCGTAGCTCAGCCCACTGTGCATTTAAATTTTCCCGCTCTCAACAGTGTAAAAAAGTTTTGCCTACCGCCGGCCCTCAATGCCATGAGCCACAGACCCGAACAGCCATGTTCCCTTTGCTCATCTTATACCGCCTGCTGCAGCAACTGAATTTAACATGAAGGAAAGCAGCAACAACAGCAGCAGCAACAGCAGCCGCAGCAGGAACGTCACATGTGCCATGGGCTTGTACGGCAGTTCGGAGAAACAGAGATTGGGGATAGTCGAGGTTTTTGCTTTAAACAGTGCCATTGTTTATGCACAGGCGAGACAGAGAGAGAGAGATAGAGAGAGTGGGAGAGAGTGAGCTCAACCAGACTCATTTAAAGACTCCGCGCCGTGCAGACCGCGACGTGAGTTAAGTGCGTTTGGAAAAATGTATGCGAAGAATGCAGCAGCAATATGTGCAACAGCAGCAACTACAGCTACAACTCCAGCAGAGCCAAACCAACCACATGGCACACAAAAAGGACCAACGAGGCAGGACTCTCTCTATATATATATATATATATAAATACTATATATATGTATTGTTTGGAAAAAAATGTTTATGCCGAGGAAGACTGCGTATGCCTTTGCAGGCACACAGACGGCAGCGACTCAGTGCTTTAGCCCCTCTCTCTCTCTCTTTCTCACTCTCCCACTCTTTGTGTGCAACGGATACTCAAGTGTGAATAAGAAAGCTTTTGGCAGATGTTCTTTCAGTTTTTTTTTCAGTTTTTTCAGTTTTCTTTGCATTGCGCCCGTTGTCCACTCCTCCATAGCCGGCGCAACTCTGTGGATAGGCTGGCAAGAACTTAATAAGATTTTAATTGAAGCGCAAGAATTTAATTAATTCAATAATGCGTGCTAAAGACCAGCAAGAAAGTGTGCAATATCATAATGACGTATGTCTGCATTGTCTGCTCGGTCATTGCTGTGGTCCGCTGGCATCGCTTTCAATTAGTGAAAACTATGCCGCAAATGTAATTTTAATAACAGAGATTGGAAATTCCTTAAATTTATCAATTGTAGGATATTGACTTGGGTGTATGCATAATGGAATTTGTGGACTATATATGCGAAAGAAAGACTTGAAAGGCTTTGAAATGGCTTTGAAAGACTTTAAAAGAGTTTTCAAAGTGTTTCTAGTAGTTCAATCGAGCAATATCGTGCTTTGGAGTTGGATTACATCTTGATATACACGTGAACTATATATGCTTAGCACTTGCTTAGACTCTCTTGCTTGAACACTCAACTTTAATCACTTAATGATAAGATTTGACTTGTGAGACATTTGTGGATCTAATACGCTTAACGCTTAAGATCATAAGTCTTTGAAACCTTTTCTCTTATAGTCAACTTCTACCTCACACTCATATATAGATCCCAAAAGATCAGAAGCCCATCAAACCTTTTCACTTACACTCAGTTGCCACCTCTCTCTCTCTTTTACTCAACTTTTACCTCACATAGTCCTCATCTATAGAACTCAAAGCATTAAAAACCCTTCCAACCTCATCTCTTACACTCAATTGCCACCTCATACGCAGCTCTTCTGTCATCAAACTCATACCAACGCCTGTTCATGCAATTTTCCTGTTTCAAAACTTCCTTTACCAACTAAAAACAAATTAAATTATACTAAATAACATTTACATCTTATTATTGTTATGTTTAGCCAGAACTTTGCCTAGAACTTATCTAGACCAAACTAATTAAAGTTCAATACATTTTGCAAAGTTCGCCCAACTAACATTTGTTGCAGTCCAACTAGCATCCTTTAGGTTCGCTCAGTTCGAGTTTGCTTCGAGCTCTGGCTACATACGTGCCGCTCGCTCGCTCGCTTGTTTGTTTGTTTGTTTTTTTGGGGTCAGCTCTGGTATGGTTGTACACTACTAATTGCGAGTTGTTAATGTTGCAGCTGCAGCAAGTTGCTGCGAGCGGCGACTCAATTGAAAATCTTTAGTGACTTTAAAACTGGAAGTAATATAAATCACACAAAAGGTTCAGCTAGTAACCCAATGCCGGCGCATTGTTGCTCGCTTGCTTAATGACGCAAGTAATTGCAACTGCGCAGCGAGTTGCAAGTTGCAAGCTGCAAGCTGCAAGCTGCAGCTCGACAGTTGGGGAATTGTGGGCAGCATAGAAACAACAACAGCTGAATGGCACAAGGGAACGACTTAATGAAAATCAAACAAACAACAACTCAAAGTCGGTCAACTGTGCAGTGGAAAACGTCGCCAAGAGTTTTGCGACCCCCGGAGAAACTCTCAAGTGGCGCATACCAAACAATAATTGATAGACGAACAGATGTACAAGTGTTTAAATGAATGAATGATGTGACTCTCCCTCTCTCCCTCTCCCTCTCTCTCCCTCCCTCTCTCTCCTTCTGCATTTGAAATGTGCTGCTTTGATGTTTCGACATTATTTGCAAAGGGTGCAATGGACGCGATAATCGGAACGACCCAAATCAATTGATTTATGCACTGTTATGTTCGGCTCAATTGAAAACTGTAATTAAATTAACGAAGAAAGTTGACAAACTGTAAGATCTGTTGTTGTCATGCTCATAGTTTATTGAGTCTACGCTCTGGGTATTAATTAAGTTAAGTTACGCATTGGCCAGCTTAACTGGAGCGCAGCAGACACGGCGGCATGTGAAAGTCAACGGCAATTATTATTATGAGAAGCGCATAGAGAGGACGCGGCAGCTGTTGTAATTGGCACGCAATTGCCACAGACCAGACCAACTGGGGCCAACGGCACGGGATCAATGCGGAAACTCAATTGAATGCACGAAATTGCATTGGAATTCTTTGATGCGCACAAGACGTGCTTCACAGAAAGACGCAAAATTGATAGCTCAGCTTCTGGTATAATACGGGGTAGGCAGCGCATTGAATGTCACTTTGAAATTCTTGCATATTTCTTCTAATTTCACACCTTTAATAGCCATTTGTATATGCCATCAGCCGAGCCTGAAGCGTATTGAATTCAGCTGAAAAGCTAAAAAGCCATAAATAAAGCACTTCAATTCTCAGAAATCATTGAAAACTGATGAGCTACGCTATGAAAAATATATAAGTTCAAAAGCATAAAGAATAATATCGTGTTGCTGTGTAGTAGAAAAAAACAAATAAAACAAATGCAAAACATGAGCTGCCAACATTTTGCATAAACAAATGACAAACGAGACTTTCGAGCGATTAAAACCGCGCTGCGCAAATTCAAGGCATTTAAAAACGCGCAGCGCAAATTCAAGGCGTTTTAAAACGCGTAGCGCACATTGCACATGCAAAACAAAAATGAACATATTATAAATGGGCAATAAAATTGCTTGTGATTGCGCTTGGTGTTGTAATGCAATCAGTTTCGATTTGATTACCTTTAATTGACTTTTCAGCACTATTGAACACATGAAGCTGGCAGCGACAGCGACAGCGACGTCGACAACGACAGCGACGTCATGAACATTTAACACTTTTTGTGGCTCATTAACAATTCAAAATGTGGAGCACTCTTTTAGCTTTGATATATATATATATATATATATATATATATATATATATATATATATATATATATATATATATATATTTCTCTCTCTCTCTCTTCATTTTCATATATAACAATTTATTTTTTCAATTTCAATTTCAACGCCGGAACTTTGTTGTCAAACATATTGCATTATATTAATTTTCTTGTTGCTGTTTTCATTGCTGTTGTTGCTGTTGTTGGTCTGACTGCATTGATATGAATATGTTGCAAAAAGCATCTATAAATTATGCAAGGCAACAACAACAGCAGTGCTAAATTGTTAATAATGTCACAATTTGATGCCAACGATTTATGACAAAAGCTTAAAAAATGCATTAAAATATATATATACATATATATATATGTTATATGTGGAGTATATATATATATGTGCATATGTATATATATTTTTAATTGCACTCAATATTTTTAAATTATTTATGTTAATTTTTTAATGGCTCATTGAAATACGCAATAAAATTCATTAAAACATTCTTTCTTTGCATTAAAGGAAGAGTAATTCGAATATGTGAAGCAGTTTGTATGAGCTCAGTAAGAGTGACTGAGAGAGAGAGAGAGAGAGAGAGAGAGAGAGAGAGAGAGAGAGAGAGAGAGGGAGAGGGAGAGAGAGAGAGAGAGGGAGAGAGAGAGAGAGAGAGAGAGAGAGACAGAGAGAGAGACAGAGAGAGAGACAGAGAGAGAGAGAGAGAGAGAGAGGCAGAAAGAGAGAGAAAGAGAGAGAGAGAGAGAGAGAGAGAGAGAGAGAGAGAGAGAGAGAGAGAGAGAGAAAGAGCATATGAATTTTAATAAAATAAAAATAAAATTAAAAATAATTATATTTATATGTAAATATTATTTAAATATTAAATAAATAAAAAATATATACATATAAATCAAAATAATAAAATTAAAATAAAAAAAAATTTATTAAAAATCTAAAAAATATCAGAAAAAGAAAATAAATAATATTAAAAAATTAAAAAAAAAAAAAAAAATTATAATAATTTTAATCATAGTAAAAAGAATTTTAAAAAAATTTGTTAAGATATTTTATTTCAATTTTAACGCATCTTTCAAAGAGAAATAATATAAATGTTCATATTCAAATTTATATAAAAATATATAAAACATATATAAATATATGCCATAGCTATCATATTTCTTAGCATATCAGCCGAAATTTATGATATATATTTTAATTGTAACATATTTATGCCCTGATTTCCACTTAGACAAACATGAATAATTATCTTTTGTGCAATTAACTATGCCAGGCGCAATTTCGCAATTGAATTAAGCGCCAAGGAAAGTCAACAAAAAAAAATTGATATGCAAATTGTGTGAGCATAATTAATAAACTATTTTCAACGTGCTGCATTAAAAGATAGAGAGAGACACAGAAAAACCAAGGCAAAAAATGATGCCGCAAATTTAAAAATGAGCATTTCGCTAGCTACAAAGTAGCATAAAGCAAATGTGTGACAACGCGAAAAACCGCAAGAGTTAAAGAAGTGGAAATGGGGAAAAAGCGCAAAGGGAAATGCAAAACGCGCGCCTGGAGAGGCTGCGACAAGAGACTGCGACTGCGACGGCGACGGCGACTGCGACTGCCACAGCCACAGCCACAGCTGGAACACCTCGCCACCTCGGCCATGGGTCGCAGAGTGGGGCTTGCACAGCTCCAACTGGGCTGGGGACTGGCGCTGGGTCTGGGTCTGTTTCATATGTACATGGCAAGTGTTGTAAGTATGTGCTTAAATACGCATTTATTCATACAAATATGGCCAACGGCAACAGCAGCAGCAGCAGCAGCAGCAGCAGTAACAACCGCAACAGCAGCAGGCAAAACAATAAAACAAGTTGGGTTTTTCATTGTGTGGGTATGAGACTATAATATATCCTGTAAAGGTGAAATGAAGAGAGAGAAAGAAAGAGAGAGAGAGAGAGAGACAGCATGTAGACTTAGGTATTTGTAATTTAAAGTTCTTAAAATGATATATAATATAATGATATAAAATAATATATAATATATATTTTAATATTTATATTATATTTTTCTATTTTTCTTCATTCAGAAATTACATAAAAATTGCATGAGAAATTTTTTAAAGATTTTTATAAATAGAAAAAAACAACAGAAAAATAAATTCAAATTAAATATATAAGAAATTTTTATTTATATAGCACAAATATTTCTAAACTTCTTTCTCAATCAATTTTTGATTATATAAAATATTTATTATATTTTTTAATTATATTTTTTTCCTTACATAAATCTCTCTTTGTCAATTTTTGACTATTTAAAATATTTATTACATTTTTAAATTATATTCTCTTCCTTTTAAAAATCTCTCATCTGAAACTCTCTCTAGCCCTCTTTGCCATTCTGCAACAGTATATACCTCTCGACTCAAGAGAAAAACGAATGAATTTCCATGTCGCTGCCGTCGTAGTTGGGCAAATCAGATGCGCAACTAACGAGCAACAACCACGACAACGTTGCTGACAACGGGCAAGGACTAGAAGAAGAGACCATGTAGAAGCAGCGCCGGACGCTCTGCCGCGGGCCATTCTATGTCTGAGCCCGGACCCGGACCCATACCCAGACCCGAGCCCGAACCCAGCCCAGCCCGAGTCCAGGCGAACATGGCGCAAATGTGACAAATATGGGCATAAAGTGTGCAAGTGACAAGTCTAACATACTTACAAATTTTCATGTGGCAGCCGCAGAGAGAACAGCCAAGACCACATTATCACCCAAAAAGGAGGATGGAGAGACATGGAGACATACAGTCATCGCAGCATAGGAATTTGCGTTTTCAAATGTATGTTAATGATCCAGCGGGCTGCCAACGTGACCCAACAATGATTTTCTTCTTGTTTTTTTTTTTCTTTTTTACTATTTGCTGTCTGCACAGTTAGCCAAACGTATTTCCTGTCTTTTTGTTTGCTGCTCTCAACACTTGGCTTGTTTTTATTTTAATGATATTTTTTCAATCAGCAGAAAATAAAGAAAAAACTGAAGTTCATTTGAATATGTGCAAACTAATGCCGTTGATGAAGCTGCGTTTTTAACTCTTTGTTTGCGCAGCCAAATTAAATTACAATTTTAAATTTTTTATCCAAACGGAAATACTTAATTTGAGCGTTGCTGTGGCAACAGCTATAACTAATGTGTTTTGGATAGAATTTAATTGAAAATAAACGGTTTTTTTAGTGGGCTACAATTAATGAGCAGGTGGCAAGTGACCTAGAGACATCTCTCTGGCATTAGCTGTTCTCTTATAAAAATCTCTCAATCTCTCTCTGGCTAGCCAAGCGGAAATGCGTGTATTACGCGCTAAAGTTGACATCAAAGTAAGTCACAATGGACAAGCGTGCAGCGGAAATGACAACATTCCCCCAAGTTGCCTAGCAAACGAGCCAAGTGCAGGCAATCAGGCAAAGCTAGAGAAAAAAGTAAACGTAGCCAGTTAAGAGCTCAGCGACTCAGCGTGCAAGATCAAGCGACGAACTATTGTGAGAAGTACCTCAAATACCAATCATAGTTAATGCTTGCATGCAGCATGCAATGTGCCAGCTTCACATCTGGCTACTCTCCCTGCTGTTGCTGTTGCTGTTGCTCCTCCTACTCCTCCTCCTTTTCCTGCTACTACTAACAAGCTGTCAATAAACGTGGCAGCAAACTGAACTCAACTCCAACTGCTGTTGCCAGCTTGCATTCTCTTTTTTTTCAGTTTTCCGACTCATTCAAATGCGCACGCATGAAAATGACAGTAGTTTAGCTGCAATGTGGTGATGGTGGCAACAACAACAGCCACTGACCTAGACACGCACTTGGTTTGTCAACTATGTATATCTGTCGCATCTGAAATTACATAATTACCAACAATAAATTGTAATTACTGCCTTAAGATACATTTGCTCAGATAAACGGTTTTCCGTGTCGCCTCTGTCGTCTGTGTGTGTGTTTGCCTTTGTTGGACTCTCGCGACATTGACTTTGGCTCGACGCTGGCATAAATTACGCTCAGCAATTACAACAAACCATCGAAAATGTAAACAAACTTGGGGAATACGCACACACCCAGCGGCCCCAATGGACAGGGTGGGGGGCGGGAGGGAAGGTAACCGCCGCAACGCATCGAAAAAGAGCACAAACAAAACGTTTTTAAGTTCACAAAAGTGCGTGCATAAATTGTTCAAGTCTTAGGTAATTTATACCGATTTGTTTTTCAACTAAAAAGGCCCTGGGGTGTGTCTGGGTGGGCAAGACTTATTTAAATAATGTATGAAGTAAATTGCTTTAAGTATGCATAAAGTTTGGTATTTTTTAAATACTATCGAGATAAGAAGTTTAAGGAATTTGGGAGAAAAAAAAACTACAAAGTGTGGGAGAGTTTGATAGTTTAGCAAAAGGTAAGTAAAAAGGTAAGAGCATAAATTTTTACAAGCAATAAAATATTTAAGCAATCAAGAGATATTTATTGAGATTTTCTAAAAGTTGTTGGACTTGTAAATACTTTTTATCATGACTGAAATGGAATATTTCTATAATTTTTACCAACTATTAATTTAATTTGTTTATTTTCTGTTCTCTTCTCAAATTTTCTTATTTTTTTTTTTTTTTTTTAATCTTTATTTTATTAAAAAATACTTTTCCCAAAGAACCTATTTCCTTGTGCATTTGTCACAAAGTTGCTTAAAGAAAATCCATAATTTCAATGCATGATTTAAGTCCTATATAATAAATGTACTCAAGTATGCACAAGCAAAGTCCACTTGGCCTTGAGCATTCAGTTCACTTTCTAAGGTAACCTTAATCCGTCAGAGTTTTGACTTTTGCGTAGCTAAATTGAATATCAAATCAAATACATGCGACGCACTGAGTCAATTCCCCAAACAAGAAAATACTTTGAGCTATGTGTGTGTGGCACAGATTGCAAAATTGAAAGTGCAATTAAATAATAATTGAGGCAAAAATTTATGGGATTGCAGGCAAAACATGTTTTGTTATTGATATAAAATGCAATTTTGATCAAAATTGGGTCAGTTGCAGGCGTGTGGGAAGCGGAGGGTAGCTAATGACATAATCGGAAATTTGTTAGCTCCAGCTGCAGCTCGCCTGTATTCAAATTTGATTTGATGCGCTCGAAGGGGCAGAAGATGTGTTTAAGTTGTCCTAAGCGAGAGTGCAGCTCATTAGGGTCACAGCACCGGATCGAACTCATTTATTATGGCTATATAATCTAGCTGACAGGGTAAAATATAAAAATTTATATATATATGTATATATAGAGCCAGTCAGTCAGTCAGTTCGAAAAGCTTTTTGGCGCATTATGCAAAAATTTTCGGTCGCTTTTATAAAATGTTGCTGGCTAACTAGTTCGGTCTTTTGTAAGCTGCATATTTAAGTTTTAAGCTCGAAACGATTTGCATATTTAATAATAAACAGCCAGCAGCATTCAAAGAAAACCTAAACTGCATTTTTCAATATATTTTTTTAAATTATTTTTTCTGTTCAACTTCACATAAAAAATGCAAAATCAATGGGAAATAAATGCGCATAACGTTTAGCGTAATTATCTTATGCAAATATATTTACATATATTAAAATACTAATATATATATATGTATATAAATTGATAACAGAAATGCTTTTTGTTTTCATTTTTTGTTGTATTTTAATTTATTTTAAAGGTTAATTGGGTGCTGATGCGCATTGAGCTGCCTTCGGGGCAAGAATACAGCGACTGAAATCGAGATAATGAACTGCTTGAAATATATACATATATATATTTTATAAATTTCAAACTAATCATGTTTTTTCCCAGACAGCGAACAGCATTCGTTTTTTTTTTTTTCTATTTTTAATTTAATTTGTTAACAATTTCTCACATAAGCTTATAATTTGCAGTTAGTTAAACAACTTGTATAATTGATGATGCAGTGAGAGGGGCATAATGATTTGTCTGGCTGTGAGTGCGTCTCTGTCTGCCTGTATAGTATATGGATATTAACTATAATTCTATAGAATCTACAGTTTATATGCTATTATTTATGGGGTGCTATAAATGTCTTTGCATATTATATAACTGCTGTTAAAAATGTTAAAGTTTAAGAGCAAAGCCAATTTGAAGCTTGACTGAATCTTCTTTTCAACTAGAATCACAGAGCTTGGCAAGTGTGTTTACTCCTGAGGTCTCTTATGCTATCATGTTATGTACTATCATGCTAAGTTCTGTCATGTGATGCATAAGAGAGCTCAAGAGAGTATAAAGCAAAAGCCAACCAACGTAGTAGCACCATCCTAAGACACTGAACGCTCTCATGCATCAGCTCATACAAAAGAGAGTTGATAAGCTCTCAGAAGATCGAACAGATCATCTGCCTGCACAAGTCTGAGTTGGCAGCCAACAATTTATTTTTCTTCTCACTATCTCCCTCTCTCAATCTCTCTTTTAAAATTTAACTGCTTTTCAACCAAAAACTTCCCAATTTATTTAACATTTATTTATATTAGTTAATATATCACTAACATTAGCATTTTTGTCAGCTCATATATTTTAATTTAATTTCATTTTTTATCTATAAAAAAAAAATAAAATAAAATATATATATATCATTTAGATAAACCCTCATTACCGATGCTTTCACAAATTGCGCATTTCCTGTATCAATTTATTCTATAAGCCGCACGCACAAATGCAAAATCATCGCAGTTGCATTAGCTTTAATATTCAGCTTGGGGTTGGCTTAAAGCCCGCCAACATTAAGCATTTAAGCCCAGCCACGCCCACTGTGATGTATTTATAGCGGTTATACGTAACTTTTTTTTTTTTGCTCCCCCTCCTGTAAGCCCGTAAGTCAAATCGTTGCGGTTATTTATTTATTTATTAACACAATGAGCCAGCAGCCCTATGCGAGCGCACTAACTATTCCCTTAGTTCTAGGCGCAAAGCAAAGGCAAAGCTCGAGTCCATTTCCTTGGCTCATTTAATTTCGCTAGCGGACCACACACATCGCCCTTTGCTGACTTTTTTCTGCCACTATTAGTTGTTCAATTTAAGTCTGAGTTTTTTTGTTGTTGTTTGTGTTGTTGTTGTTGTTGTTGTCCTGGCTGCTCCATTATGCGCGTCCATTATGCCTCTGTTTGCCTTAATAATGCGCCACGTCCCAAGTCGCCCAAGTCTTATGGCATTGTCAGCTTTTGCCGGCCGACTGCCTTTTTGTCATTTCAGTTTTGTTGATTTTGCAAAAAAATAAAGAATATTTTACCACCTCCCAGCTCCCACCTACCTCCTAGTTTCAGCGCCCCCGTCAAGACGTTTGGGCCAATGTAAATAATTTATTTATGGTCTTGTTTGTTTACTTCTCCCAACGAAGCATTTTCCTGCCACAGTTTGGTCTTGTTTGCCTAGAGCTTAGAAGGTGCTCGCTTTGGCTGCCTAAAAACTCTAGCTAGAGAGACCAGACCAGCCACAGTCCACATACATATATATATATATATGAGAAACGTGTCGCATTCACATTCACATTCACATTCACTTTATAAATAAGAAATCAATTGATTTGGTACAGGCGCAAAGTTAAGAACTGTTGCCTTTGACAATATTTGCCAGCCCTTAAGGCGATTAACAGCGATTCCATTTCAGCTCTCATGTAAATATCGACGCTTTAAATGAAATTGAGGCACATTCGCTTTTTCGGTCTTGTGTCAACAAGCCAAATGACATAAATATTATTTCAGTTTCGCTGTGAACAGCCAAATGAATAAAGTTAATTTCATGCCAGCCAGATCTTTTAATTTTGCATTATTGTTTACGTTGTCTGTCTGCTTTTTTAAGTATTTGTATAAATGGGAAGCTGCAATAATTGCGTGAGAAAATTCCAATGATTCCATGAGCCATACACAAATTGAAGATTGAATATTTGTTTAAAGCCCTTTAATGAAAACTTACCCAAAAATGCACTATCAAATGAACGAATTGGCATCAATTAGTTGGGGGAAGCTGGATTTTTTGAACGGGCATTGCTGTAAGATAAAAGAAAGATTTATAGATTAGTAAATATGTAGAAGAAAATGAGTAGATTTATAGTTTATAAGACAAATTCTTAATATAATACTTAAAAGTCAAGCATAAATGTCTTTAAACCATATTTGAATGCATGAGAATCACATAGAAAGGCGCAGATAACAGCTTCTACCTGGCTAACAAGAGTTCCACATGAGACTCGATTATATAAATAACTTCTTATATCCATATATATCAAAGTAAGCAATTAATAGTGGCATCATCGGGTGTACCCGACTAGGAAATACCCTAACCCTGCTGAAATCAACAAATCAATTACATATTCCTCATCAAATCAAACCAAACTTTCCAACAGCAAAAAGAGCTCCGCAAAACCATTTGATCAAACTGATGTAATCGATAGCTTAGCCAATGCTTTGAACTGCCTTCAACTTTGGCCACACACACATTTTGCATATCTCTAAGGTCAGATCAGAGAGTTGAGAACTGTAAACCGATTTGATGAATCATTGGGGCGATTATATATGGGCTGACCACGGCACACAGCAATTATGCAATTTTGCACAGACCAAAAACACTTGCCGCAGTTAACCAAAGCGAAACGTATCTGATGATTCACACAGCTCAGGTATTTTCTATATATGTAGCAAATTGTGTGATGCCAGCAGGCAAAACAGGCAGGCAGGCAGAAATTGACTCAACGTATCTGCAGTTGGTTAAACACAACACATGCAGATAGAGATACAGATGCAGGCTAGGCACGATAAGCGAATCACAGCAGAAATCTTACATTTGAAACAATAAAATCTGGCTGTGACTGGCTCTGTCTCACTGTCTCGTCTTACAGACAGTTCATATCAGATGAAATAAACAGAGAGACTAGGAGAAATTGCAGATGGAGCTGGTGGACCGCACATGAGTTTTGCTAGAAAGCCGGAGGGGCAGCTTGAACATCAAAAGCCACAGAGAGAAGTGCCGCCAAACTCTCGACACTACGTAGCTGTAGCTACAGTATGTCTCGTCTGTAGCAGCTAACTGTAATTGTATCTAACAGCTTCAGCTGACAGGCCCAGGGCAGGACGGGACGGGACGGTCCAAGAAGCGACTGAGGCGACAGCCTGGCAAAGCGTCGCTCTGGAACTTGTCTTACTTTTTATGGCCAACAAGCAGCAACAACAACAACAACAACAACAACAACAACAACAACAACAACAACAACAACAACAACAACAACAACAACAACAACAACAACAACAACAACAGCAAACAACACCAACAGTGAGAAGAGGAACGCGTGCGGCTTCGCCAGCCCAACTCGAGGAGGCGTCGCAACGCTTCGAACTGCGCGGCCACCCAAAAATGGTCAGCAAAGCGCCACCAAATTGACTGCTAGCCCCGCCAGTGGATGCGACCAGCTCGCAGATACTTTTCTACCCCAGTTGGCGCATTGCTTGGTTCTGCTCTGCTCTGCTCTGCTATGCCATTGAATTATTGTTTGAAATCAAAAACTAACCATTATTTACCAGCCGAGGAGTGCCAAACAAAAGCCAGCAGCAAATAGCAAAAACAATGCGAGCGAGAGTTGCTTAAAGAATTTGTTTGGCTGTTGGAAATTGAGAGAGATATATAGAAATGTTTTGAATTAATTTTTATTAAACATGTAAATAGTATTGAATATAATCTAAAGATTAAAATTCCAGCTAAGAATTTAATAAAATTAAATTATTTAATTTTGTATTTTAATTTATAGTGAAATTAAAAACTAAAAACAAATTATTTTCTATGAATTTTATAGATTTTAGGTTTCATTTTAGTTTCAGTCTAAGGTCTATTCACAAAATAGTTCATCTAAGATATATAGTTAGACAAGAATCAGTTCTTTAACCAACTATAAGTCCATTCTGGGATGAATTTAATATATTTATTGGTAAATTTATTGATATTTATCGATATATAACTGAGTTATAGCCAGAGAAAAATGTAAACAAATTCTTATCAATTTCTTAATAGCTAAAATTAACCTTTTTAATACTCAACTCAAATAGAATAAATAGTTGAACAAATAACATATCTACTTTGCCCACATAACTATCATTTTCATCCATTAACTCATCAAAGAACCCTCGCCAATTGCAAGCGGTGGCCCATGAAAGTTGTATTGAAAGGCGGGCGACAGAAACAGAGACTCAGCGACAGATACGCCAGAGTCGGAGCGACAGAGTCAAGACAGCCAAAAGACAACAACAACAACAACAACAACAACAGTAACAAACAACAAGTTAGCGAGGGGCCACAGCACAATTGACTAGCAAACTGGAGCTGGTACATCCTGGACACTGTGTGGCAGGAACTGTCCCCGCCCTCCCTCTCAACCAACTGCTTATTGCCAGGGCAAATAATAACTTATGTCGAGTGTCAGGCCAAAAAAAAAAAAGCCGTAAGCGCTACGGGAAATATTTTCAGTGTGTGCTTTTCCTGTGCTCCAGTATTTGTTGTAGTTAGCCGTCGACGTGTGTGCTATATACAATGTAAATAAAAAGTCTAGCTATTGTTGTTGTTGCTGTTGTGGTTGTTGCTGTTGTCTTTTTTGCTGGCCTTAACTTGGTTTTCTCCACAAGCTGGAGCTCTGAATGTATCTCAGTATTTCTGCAATATTTCAACATGCCGACGCGTATCTGCTGGATGCCTGTCTGTGGCTTTTTATTTCTTATTTTTTTTTTTCTCTTCTCTTTCTACTTTTATTTTGTTTTGTTGGCGTATCCGTCCGTTATTGAACTATTGTGCACTGCACGTAATTTAATCCAGCCACGCCCCTTGCAGCCAGCCATATCTCAATCCGCCCCATTGAGTGGATTTTGGTCGTCGGCTCGGCGCAGCCCAATCGAAAATTTGTTTATGAAAGGGAATTTTCTATGAAAGTAACTGAGAGTAACCTGAGCACAAAGTTCAGCCGAGAATGTTAAGTGCAAATTATTAGAAACGAGAAATTAGTAGAGCGAGCGAGCGAGCGAGCAGGCGAGGCTGCATACAACTAGCAAAACGTACCAAATAAAAACTAGAGAGAACTTTTGAGCAGCTTTTTGTGGCACATTGCGGTTGCATTTGCTAATGGAAATTGTTCCGGGCTGTGCAAAAGTTTTTCTAGATTTTTTTTTTGGGTAAATGTTGTGGAATCCTAAAGCGCAGAATGGTATGCAAAAGTTGTTTTTGTTATTGCAGCAGTACCTAAAATTACTTGAATTTAAAATTAGAAATTTAAAATAGTGAAAAAATAAATTATGTAAAATATTTAAGACAAAAAAAAAATGTATGAAAAAAAAAATAAAAATGTTTATATTTAATAAAAAATATTTTAAAAATATTTGTAAGTTATTTGCCTTTAAAAAATAAATATATTTTTTATATATTTAAATAAAATAAAATAAAATAAAATATTATAAAAATATTGATGTATAAAAAAAATAATATAAAATATAATATAAAAAAAATATATATAAAATAAAATATAAAAAAATATATTAAATAAAATTTAAAAAATATATATAAAATTAAATTTTAAAAAAATATGTTTAAAACATTTGTATTTAAAAAAATATATATATATTCTTTTATATTTAAAATAAAATAAAATATTAAACTAATTTTTTTTAAACTTATTAAAATTATAAAATAAACATAGCCTATTTTAAAACTATTTTTAAATTGTTTCTTTTATTTCACATTAAACTTAAATTAAATATAAAATTTAATTGATGTCTTCAACTTCAGTGGTCTTTTAGACTTGCTGTCTTGACCACAGTTTCAAATTGGCATTATAAATACTAAAACCAACACTGAAATGCTTGCACACACACACACACACACACAACCCAAAAAGCAATTAAAGATTAAAGTCTCAGCACAATAACAACAACAACCGAACATCGAGTGGATAACTAACGAGGACACAACAAGCTGCAACAGCAACAGCAACTGAAATGGATGACCAACACGTGCTAAGCTCATTAGATGCTCTGATTTCACAAGTCTCAAACGGGGGGGGCAAAACTTTTGGTGCCACATAAATTCTGGCAACAAACTAATAACCAATAAAATGTCTTAAGCCGTCTAAGCTCATAAATGCTATTTTAAAATACAGCCAAGACAAATCTAAGAGCCAGAGCCAAAGGGCAAACAGCTCGACCTGCAGCCTTTTAAATTCACACATATATACATATAGATATATATATATATATATATATATATTGATGTGTGTGTGTGCTTATATGTGTCCATATAGATTGTATTAAAGTGGCTCAGGAAGCCATTCAAGTTGAAAAGCCCTCTTAATAAGCACTGGCCTGGGCTCTGCAGCTGGGCTCTTAGCTTGCTTGCAATGCCAACAAGTGGCCCAACGTAGGGATTGATGGGTTGAGGTTGGGGTTGGGGTTGCAAACGGGGGCCGATGCAGTCACAGAATTAGTGCGAGAAGCCTCTACGTCTGATGTTTGAGTGAATGGAGTCCAAAGATGAGCAACAGACGTCGTCAGGCCAGCGAGGGCAATGATTGGCAGCCAAAGAGTACTCACCGACCGCCCGCCCTCCTGCTCTTGCTCTTGCTCTTGCTCTTGCCAAACAAAGACCGGCTGTAAAATAGAGCAATGCCAGCAACAACGTCAAATGCAACAGCAACAACAATTGCAGCAGCAACAGCAACAACAACAATTGCAGCAGCAACAGCAACAGTTGCTCTGTCAGTTACTTTGACTTGCGGTCGTTTTGCTGTGCTGACATAAGCGAGGGCTGCTAGAGCTGTTTTAAGTAGCTATTCAGTTTGGAGAGTTATTAAAGCTGATAGCCTTTTTCTAGCTATTTTGTATATGATTATGAAATTTTGCTGAAGTAAAATCTTTACAGTTCACAATTGATATATAAATTTATGTTTTCTCAAATTATCTTGCCAATTTTCTAGAACTAATTGCCTAACAAATTCTCATATTTCTGTTTTAACTAGAACTTAAGTCTCTTTAGTTCACAATTTGCTTTTCTATATTATAAAATTTTTATATAAATTTATGTCTACTCAACTCTTTCTTGCCAATTTTCTAGAAGTTTTTGCTTAACAAATTCTCATATTTCTGTCTTAACTAGAACTAAATTCTCTACAGTTCACAGTTTCATTCTCTTATTATAATATTTGTTTATATATTTATGTCTGCTCAACTTTTGCTTGCCAATTTTCTAGAACTACCCTCGCACTTTGATGTTGCCTCACGGCAACAGGCAGGCAACTGGCAACTGGCAACTGCAACGCTGTTGAACTTTTAATTTGATGAATGATATACATTTGTCTCGAGTGCAGGCCGGCAAGCGGCTGGCCACAGATTGCCTAAGCCACAACCACACACACACACACACACATGCACACACACACACACTCACACTCAGCTGCAGTAATTGTAGTGGATCGCAGCTGAGTGAAGATCTGCACCGCTGGCATATTTACACAGACACATGGTCCGAGTCGGAGTCGGAGAAGGAGAAGGAGTCGGAGTCGAGTGCCAGCCGCTCTCTTCGCCCTGTCGAGTGGATGACACATGCGTTATGTGTGCTGTGTGAGAGAGATCTGTGAAGATCTGCGCTGCTATATAATTTTTGCTTAACTGTAATTATGAGATGTTGCGGCTGATCTTGGAAACAGTCGAGGCATAAAACCACAGCCACAGTAACAGCCACAGAGCAGCCGTCAACCGGAAGCTTTGTCTCTTGGTCTCTGCGGCAGCTTGGAGAAAAACTTGTTCTTACGGTTATCTCTGTTGGTTTTACAAGTGCCTCGAGTGGAGCGCGTCTGCCAGCATGCCAGCAACATACAACATACAACATCCTTAATTATGACAATCAGCGCTGCTTGAATGTTGCCTCCGACTCACTCTGGGATATACGACGATCGAGCTGCTGATCCAGATCGGTTGCAATGTTTTATGCTCGTATGGGGGCCATCTCTCTCTCTCTCTCTCTCTCTGTCTGTCTTTCGTCGATCATGTTTGAGGCCGTCCTGTACCTGATTGAACTGGCACAGTTTAACGTGAAACGCTTTGGAATGTTGCGCTGGGGGTTGCAATCCAGCCAAGGATCGTTATCTGATCCAGAGCATGAGAGCGTGAGAGAGAAAGCCAACTGGGTGGCCAAGCCAGGCCCCAAAATAAAGAGCAAGTCAAGCAATTAGCGTCAATTAGGCTCAAAGCTTAAAGACATTAACATATTTTTGGCCAGGTGATCTAATTCCAGAGTTAGCCATAAAGAACCTCGCCAAAGCCATTAAGCAAATAAATTACGTTTTAATCAAGAATCGATCGTTCAAATTAATCACAAGTTTTATCCGAAGTTTGAATCGTTAAATTGACTTTGATTTCGTAGCAAAAACAAGTTTATAAATTCTTGTGACAGCTGAGAGCTTTAATATTTATGAGAGACAAACTGGGAATTGGAAAAGAATTTATTAGAATTTTGTTGAAATAAATTTGAGGCGATGAGAACACTTGGCTGAGTGTGGATGAAGTATAAGAATTTATGCAGTATATAAATCTATATCTATGTCTACTCAATCACAGCGTATTCTCAGCTCTTTCAGCTCAAACTCAAACTATTTCACATAGCTTCTGTGTGACCTAATCAGTTATGCGATCAGCCACAAATGATCAAACATCACTTTCGCTGCCCAAAACTCAACCACAGCGCATTCACCACCCCAGACACACCCAAAAAACAAAAAAACAAAAAAAAAAAGAGAGTAGAGTAGAAACCGCAGGGGCACATCGAGCATGCGAATGCTGGAGAGCGTTGATTGATTATGGTTCAGTCAGACAAGGGGCATACAGAAAACAATTAAAGGTTCAGCTTTCACCCGAAGGCAATGCCAACTAATTACTTTCACTTGGCCAGAATCTCGAGCAGAGTTCAATCTTGCAAATAAGCACAAGCACGCAGCGCCCAGCTTCATTATCATTAGCATTATCATTATCATCATCATGGGGGCCATAGGTTAATATGGCAATTAGCCAAAGAGCTGCCAAGTGAAAATAAAGAAAGCCGTTCGCCTGCTCTGTCTCTGTCTCTGGCAATTAACAAATCCCAGAAATCAGAAATCCAAAATCAGCTCAAAACTCTATTGCGCATAACTTTCAAATGTGATTAAGGTCGGACAAGCTGGCAGCTGGAATATGTAATCAAAGACAACTAAATCGACAGGTTCTAAGCGCAATAAGACAAATAATTATGTTGTTGTTGTTGCTGCTTCTATTGATGTCGGCCAAAAGAAAAACCATCAAAATGCGTTGGCCCACGTTCGTGGCGCACAGACAAATAGCCAATGGCCAGAACGGATGCTGGCTACAGATTTCAACAGGTTCACGCCTCTCTAGACAGAGAGAACCCAAAAAGAAAAACAACAGAAAAAAAAAGTAAAACGAGACCAAAATCAGTGCAACAACACATTAAATGTAATTTTCGAATGGAGCCAAGATCGCCAGGCCAAAAGAAGCCGCCAACAAATCCAAGCTTATTGCCAATAAAAAAGAGAGGAGGAGGAAGAACAACAACTTAAAAGATATACGCACACTAAATACCCTAAGCCATAAACATTGATGAACAAACTGTTTCTGCCAAAGATTTACGAACTAACTTATTGAACTATTATCGATCAAACTCTAGCAAAAATCAGTTAAGCATTAGACTACTCCCAGCCTGCCTAATGCCCTGTTTCCCACACTTTACATGACTACAGGGTATCAGCAAGGGAAGCACACACAGCGTAGCCAGTCAGTCGACGCTCCACTTGTAAGTGGTACATCAAAAATTTGAACAGTTTTTCAAGTGTTTATGACGTTTCATGGCGAGCTATGCATGGGCGGGGTGCCGAGGGGGGAGGAGGGGCCTTTGAATTGGTGTGATTATCGCAAGTAAACTATCTCTCACAGCTGGCTCTGACTGGTCTTTGGGCCTTGCATCGACAGCCGCTGCCGGTTTTTGTTTTTTTATGAAGATGAATTTCTTTTTTATTCGAGATTTATATGTGCCCCGCATGAACCCCTGAACCCCCCTGAGCCCCCCACTGCCCCTGTTATGCTGTTGAACTCGACGAGCTGTGCGCGGCTGGAGCTCCAATTACTTCACTCACTGTTGATTATTATGTTGTATGTTGTAGTTTTATGAGTTGCTGTTGCTGTTGTTGTTGTTGTAGCAGAGATTCCGCAAAATCAATGAATTGCTTGACTGAATGCGAGTCTCGCTGCGTGTGCGTGTGCGTGCGTCTGCAGTGTGTGTTCAAATTGGTTAAATATTGTATTGAAGCATTGAAACATTGTTATAAAAGGGCAGCCAAAGAAAAACCTTTGTTCATTGGCAACAAGCAAAAAGCAATTGCATTCGATTGTATGTTCTCTATTGAAGTTCCATTAGGGCAACGAAAGTGTTGTTAAATATCAAGAATTGTAATATTGCTAATGCGGAGTGGGTAGTTCGATGGAAATGGAAGAGAATGTAGAGAAGCGCGGGAAATGTTGTGAATGTTTGTTTGTGCTAGATGAGAGCATAAAGTTTTATACAGAGAAAGATTTATAGTAAAAATAAAGCTAAAATATAGCTCAAATATTGATATACATAGATATTGATATACATATAATATATATTTAAAATATAATACATAATATTTAAAATATATTTTTATATTTTATTATGATTTATACTTGTGTAAGTCTAAGACAAAACATTTGTTCCCAGCATTTATAAGTTTTAATTTAGCTTTTTTTCAAAGCACTTTAAAAGACTTTAGCTAGTTGCCTTAATACTTTCAGCTATTCAATCTCTTTTTAAGCCCCCTCTCAAGCCTTTATTATTGAAATTTTAATTTAAAGCCAACTCAAACTCCCCATAAACCACACTTAAAACTCCAACTAACAGCTTTAACCTCTACTCAATACCTGCCCCGCTCAACACCTGTGTAAGCCACTGAAAATCCACTCAAATTAGTCATAAAAATCTATAAAGCAAAACAATATTAATACAATATATAGACCAAAACGTAAATACGACTAACCTATCTAAGCTAATGAGCCGCACTTTTGGGGGTCACAATGAACGCTATTTACATAGAACTCACATTCACATTCACATTCCCATCCACATCATGTGGCTGGGCATCTGCATAGTTGGTATTTATCATTTTCAATAAGCCATATCTTCTGTGACAATCTGGCAGCGAGTTCTGATCGTGTGGCATAAATCACGAGCGGGGCCAAGCGAAACCAGTTTCTGTTTCTGTTTCTGTGTCTGTGTCTGTGTTGCTCTGATCTAGCGCAAAAGATCTAGGCGCATAAATTCAAATTAGATAAAAATAAACTTTTACCAAGCAGGTGATTTAGTACTTGAACCAAAATATAACAGCGAAACGCAGGTGTTTCGTTGCAAACTCCAAAGAAACAAAAAAAGAGAAACAAGTTTTCCAGATTTATTCTCAAGTCTGTTTCTGTTTCTGTTTCTTTTTTTTTCTTTTTTTTTTTTGCCTACAACTGCGACTTGACATATTTGCCTGCTAATTTCTTGTTATTTATGCGGCCATTGCGCATTTTCTGTGCTGTACAGCCTCAGGCGCGCCCCTCTCCACCCTGCACCCGCCCACCCACAAACCATACACCAAGTCGTGGGCAAACAATGGAGAGCTTAGGCACTTGCCGCTGCTGGGCGGCGTCCCCGATGGCCCCACAACTCGCCAGAGTTGAGCCTATTGTTTGTCTGACAAAATGACAATTACATGTGAGGAATTTCAACAAAAAAACGAAAAAAATTATTAAAATAAATATTTGTGCGCTAAACAAATTGCCTGTCGAGACTTTAGATGAATGTGTCTGTCTCTGTGTGAATTACACTCGAAAAAAGGCAAGATAGAATATGAAATTGTTATTGATACAGCTGACAAATGTAGCTACATGAGAATTGATTTGAATTGGGTAAATACCAACAGGTTAACTTTACAGCTAAAAGTTTGGGTATAAAAATTACCAGAAATTTTAGTAAATGCGCAAAAAGTGGTTAGAAATTAAACAGGTCTTTGAATAGCATTTATGGGAATTAAGAAATTATATAAAAATTAAAATAATATATTATTATTATCTATACTTATTTGTATATCATGTAGTTTATAAGCCTTTACTCAGTTATTACTAAAAATGGGATTGAAGATGAAAAGAATATTGAAATTACATCAGAACTTAAATATTTATGTAGCAAAATAAGACTCATATTATTAATTTATTGAATATATTATAAAGATTAATTTTTAGTTAAATATACAAAAAAAATTCTAGAAGTTTTGATATATTTAAAAATTATAAAAAAAATTAAAGCCAAATAGTCTCTAAAGCAACAGAGCCAATTGAATGTAATTTGTATTAATTAAAATATTTTAAAATATTTAAAATTAATTTTGTTATATATATTTACATAAATATATTATTAAATAAATTAAATAAATATATTATTATATTTTAAATATATTATAAGTAGCCAGTGCTGTAAAAATAAGTTAGACTTTAATTTTAATTATAACTAACTTTATAAAATAAATAAATATTAAAGAATTTATATTAAATATATATTCTCTTATAATTTTAAAAATTGCGATCTACATGTTATTTATATTTGTATATTTATATTTGAAAATATTTTAACCTTTATCATAATGATTCTTTGACTAAAGAAAGAATATTAAAGCAAGAACAGATTTTCAATAAAGTAAAAAATATAGAAATTTTAGCTTAACTAAAGAAAACTAACAAAAATATAATTTCATATTATTCAATAATAATAATAAATAATTTCCTATAAAAAAAAAAACCTTTATCTTCAGTTTAACATTAATATTTAGTATTTAACTCGAAATATAAATCATTAAATCCAATTTAATCAGCTTAATCAAGATCAATATCCATTGCTAAGCAACTCCAATTGAACTGAAATTAGTTTTAATTTCAATTAGATTTCCGAGCATTATTAACTTAAATTACAATTCATACGCACAAAATCCTATTAAACCTATTTATGAGCTGCAGCCCAATTCCAACTTTGCCCAGTTCGTAGCTCATAGTTTGCCCACATCTAATTTATTCAATTGCCAACCTCATTTGGGCTACCGCCCACACACAAATAGCCGTTGGCCATCCGCAGCCAGCTCAGGCACCTTCAGCCAAAGACCAAGATAAACAACTCATTGAGGCAGCTCTTTGTGCAGTTTGCGGCGGCTGCTGCAGCCTAAAAGTCGCATGTGAAAATTCACACTGCCACAACAACAACAACAACAAGGCCTTAGGCCAAGGCTGGGCTTTGGGAATTGGCTGGGATGGCACTTCATTAAATAGACGCCGCGGCGCCACGCCCCCAGCATTACCCACTTGTGGGGGGGCAGCACTCAAGCGGCTGCTTATTTTTCACACATGCTCGGCGGGAAAACAACTGCGCAAAAAAAAAAAGGCCAAAGAAAATGCAGAAAAAAGCCAACAGCAAATTTAAGCAACAAAATTTTGTTTTCTTTTTTCTGTTTTTTTCTGCTTTTTCTGTTTTTTTTTGCATTTTTTTCGAGCTTCGTTGTTTATGATGACAATTTTTTGTCGCTCTCAACGACGACGACGACGTCGACATGTGGCCATAAAGTTGTCGGTAAATAACAAACAGGCGGCGACAAACGCACAACAAACAACGGGGCGTAGGGGCGTGGCAGGCCACAAAATGTACAGAAAGAAAGAGACAGACAGGGAGAGAGAGAAAAGGCAGGCGTCAAATTTTGCCTGGCGCACACACAGGATGCTTGAGCGTTGGATCCTTGACTGCAAAAAAGTATCTCACGGATTGCAGCGAAAGTATCTGCGCTCGCCAACATGTTGCATGCATTTCCGCTGGCCCACAAAAAAGAAAAATACAACAACAAAATGTTATTTCAACTCAATTTCGTAATATCTTTCAGCTGTGCCACGAAATTATGCCCAATCGAGCGCAACATTTTGCGCATTATGCAAATTGTTTTTGCATCCAAATTTAAATGTCTGAGCTAAGCTTAAAAAAAAAGATACAGAGACAGATACAGAGATACAGATATATATATATTTATATATATTTCTATAGCAACAAAAGCAAACTTTTTTGCTGTCTTCATAAATTATTTTTGTACTTAGCGCAAATTTTGCATATTTTGAAACCTGTTTTTAATGCACGACCTTGAAATGTTGCTAATGTGTGACTATAATTAAGGATTAGTCATGGCTTCAGGTGGAATTATGATTGAAATTCGTTAAGAGTTAATTGTCTTGAGTTTTTTTGCCTTGACTTGGCAGCTTTAAAGATAATCAATTTGCAAAACTTTAAGCGACTTTAAGGCTTGGATAAAGGTTCTGTCTGGTTTAAGAATTTTAAACAATTAAAATTTATTTTTATTTTATTTATTTTTTTAAAATTTATTTATTTATTTATTTTTAATAAATATTTATTTTTTTGTATTTTTTTTTAATATATTTTTTTTAAATTAATTTTTTTTAAAATTTATTCTTTTTTATTTTATTTTCTTATATATTTATTTTTGTAAAGCTTTATATATAGATAATATATATAATATAATTCTATATAGTTTTATTTTTTTTATACATTAAAGCATACTTTAAAAATTGTATTTTATTTTATAAATCATTCTATGTATACATATTAATATATACTATACTTCTGTAATTCTCTCACATATCTTGATGGCGAACACTCTTTTATATATTTTATTTCACTTTATAAATCATTGTATATAGTTACTATATATTCTCTAAGGCTCTGCAATTCTGTCACATATATTGAAGAATATTTATATATTTTATTTAATTTTATACATCATTATATAAGTTAGTATAAATTCCCTTTACTTCTGTAATTCTCTCACACATATTTTGATTAATTTTATAACGCATTTTATATAGTTTCTATAATTTATTTTATTTTATTTTATTTTAATATTTTTTTTATTTATTTTATTTTTATTTATTTTATTTCTATTTTTTTTTATTTTTTTTTTAAATAATTTATTTTATTTTTTTTTTTTACTTATTTTATTTTCATTTATTTTACTTCTGTAATTCTCTCAAATATATAAGAATATTAAAGAATATTTATTTATATATTTTATTTAATTTTATAAAGTATTTTATTTAGTTACTATATATTGCCCATACATCTACAACTCTCTCTCTCTCCCTCACACATATATATTCCACATTAAATTCCCATTAAAATTGACTAACAAACAAAAGCCTTAGCCAAAAGTCAACTTTTGAAGACTCACCCATAAAGTTCTTGATGCTCAGCGACATGTGTATCCACTCGTCGACTAATCCACACACAATTTGGTCTGTCTATAATCTGTAATGAAGAGCAAAACATATAAATTTAATATGCTGTCCCATAAATTTCCACGCTGCACTTAAAAACAGAGCGAATGATAGAGAGAGAGAGAGAGACTAAAAATAGCTAAAAAATATTCTTAATTAAATACCAAAAAAAAATAGAATAGAATGGAAAATGTTTTGTCAGCTGTTTGGATTTAAAGGATTGACAATGAAATTGAATACGCAACGAGAACTTTGGACTAAGTGAAAATTAATAGCACGCACAGAAGAGAAGAAGATGATGATGTTCATGTTGTTGAGGAAATACGTAAAACTTTCACTTGAAATTTGTTGAAACACGAAACTTGAAATGACTTTTTGAACTGTGAACCGAAACAGAGAGTCGAGCCAAGTTGATGATTGAAGCTGAAATAGGATGAGCTCGCGAGTGGTGCAGAGTGGCGTGGAGTGGCGGCATCATAAATATAAATAATACACATATTTCGAAGTGTGTCGCCCTGTAACTAACACGCGCGTGTGGAGCTGGGGCTGTGTCAGCTGCCTGCATGCCACAGCAATTTGTGTGTGTGTGTGGCAGCATCAACAGCATCAGCATCGCCAGAGCGACAACATTTTGACACACTTAAGTGTTAGACAGCCGACTCGACAGCCAGCATCATCAGCATCATCATCAGCATCAACATCATCTCTATGATCGTAGTACATGTTGTCGTCAGAGGGTCGCAGCGATAAATTTGGAAATTATGAACATAATTCTTCATTAGGCCGCAGCATCCGATAATGGAGACTGAAGAGGCGTCCACAAAAACGCAGCCAAACGAGAGTGAAAGCCTCTTCACCTCTCCCCACCCCCCACAGCTCCACACTGCCCACACTCGCTTTCATTTGGCGCTGTGTGTGTGTGAGTGTGTGAAGCCTAACGCCTGGTGATAAATTGGCGATATTACGCACTCGGCTTTGGGATTATTTTCACAATTTTGCACGTGGGCGTCGATCGAAAGTCCCGCCCAGAGCTTCCAGCATTTCAAGAATGCCACAAAACGCACACGCAAAGCAATAGATAACCGGACCACGGACCGGAGAGTCAAGTCCCATTGATGGAGTGGCGATTGTTGGGGCATTTAAATTGAAATAACGTGATTTTTGTGCTCCGCTGGTCACAGGTCCGACGCCAAATGCCACTGGCATAGATTTTTTCCAAAAACTATTCCGACTATTGTTTTGCGGTTTTGCGCAGATTTTGTTTGGCTTTGCTTTGTGTTTGTTTTTTTTTTTCCATTCCATTCCGTTTCTATTTTTTTTTGCTCGTAACTTTTTTCGGGCTTAAATGATTCGGAACGCACTTTTCACTGGCATTTTTTCGGGGGCCGTGGGTGTGGCCATTATACGGCCTTGTGTGCTTAGCTTTTTCGGGCGAGTTATGACCTGTGGGGGCCAAACTAACTGGCATTGGCAACTGCTGGAGCTTGCTATTTTTAAAAGTTGGATATATCAATGCAGCTTGATTGCATGGCAGCAGTTTAATTAATTGTTTTTTTTTTTTTTTTAAATATAAAAAATAATATTTCAGTCTCTCCCCGACGGGGAATTGAACCCCGGTCTCCCGCGTGACAGGCGGGGATACTAACCACTATACTATCGAGGACGTTGGTCAATGTGTGTCTAAGAGTCTACATGAAGCAGCGCAGCTATCAGTGGGCGTATAACATGCTTAAGCATAAGCAAGAACAACCAACGTCACGCATGAGTAACTTTTTGACATGAAAGCTTACAAGTGTGAGTAGCTTGCCGTTTATTAATCACAAGCAAATATTAACAACTTGGGCGTATGTATTTATGTGACTATTTATAGCGACAAGCTTTTGCATAACTGTTTGGCGTTTGCGTTTGCTTTGTTGTTGTTCTTCTTCTTTTCATGCTATTCATTATGCGTTGTCATTGCTGATTTTTATGTTTATGACCGATTCTCTTGTTTTGTTTGGCTTGGCAGAGCGGCAAAGCTCAAAGGGAAGATATTTTTATGCTATGTGATGTCAAGGGTATTGTTGGTATCTGAATAGATTGACAAATGAAAATTCTTTACTTCCGATAGCAATTTTTATTCACAAGCAATTTTATTGAATATTTGTGAATTTCATGCATAAGATTTAAATAGATGCACCTTGTTCTGTATGCCACTCTAACAGCACTCAAAAGCTGTCAGCACGTCAAACTTTGTTGATAACAGCTCTTTGGAGACCTATTACAAAAACTACCAAACAACTAGCAACAAAGTGCCGCAGTCCCAAAACGATTTCTGAACCATTCAGACATAATGCATAAAGCATAAAGTAAAAAAAAAAAAACAAAATAAAAGCTTTGCCACTCTGCGCTCCACATGTGAGTGTCGACTGCATTTGGGTAACTCACAGTTCAGTTCACTCAGCGCGAGTGCGACAGAGACAGCAGCAGAGGCAGTGGCACGCGGCGACCGCAGCAACCGCAAGGTGCGTTTGCTATTATTATTATACATATTATTGTTGTTGCAAAACAGAAAGGATAGAGGCAGCAAAAAATCGTGCAAAAAACGAAAAAAAAAAAAACTGTATATAAAAGAAACAATTACACAAACAATTCGATTGCAGCCGACGCTGCTGTCGCCGCTGGCAGCAAATACGCCACTCAACTCGCTCTCCGTCTCCCTCTTCCTCTCTCCCACTCCCTTTTCGAGTGCAATCATGCAAATAAAACATTTTTTATATGTATGCATGCCTCTCCTCTCCTCTGTGTGTGTTTGTGCTTGTGTGTTTGTGTGCAAAATTGTAACCCAAATATTTTGTAGACATGCAATATTTATGCTGCAACAGCAACAACAACAATTACAACAATAACAGTCAGCCGACAAGCAACAACAACAAGAACATGTAATGGACATTTGCTACTTTGCAAATGGGTTTCAATTTTTGTTTTGGGACCAAAAACTGCAACTGACAGAACAACCCCCGCCACACTTAGTCGGGCAGCTGTAAATTTTTGCATTGCATTTGTTTTGCTGTTAATGTCGCTTAATGCAGCTGTCCCTCAAACACGCTGTCCCGCTCACTCCTGGCAACATTGTAAAGCTTAAAAGTCTACACTCTGCAGTCTGCACTCCCTCACTCTCTCTCTCTCTGGCTCTCTTTCGCTCGCCCGCATTTCTAATTTTCATAAACACATTAAAATGATAATTAAAAGGCATTTCAGTATTTTTCTGCTTTCTGCTGTTGCTACATTATTTATTTATTATGTATGCAAATGCATTTAATTGCATGGACAGCATAGTAGCAGCAACTTTTGGGCAGCGGGCGAGGCGCGGGGCAACGTCAAACAATTTGCATATTTTAGCATGTAATGAAATTTGTAATAATTCTGCAATTAATTGCGTGCGTGTCCTTGTTTATGGCCACTGCAAAACCTACGTGGAACAGCAGCAGCAACAGTAACTGGAACAACGGTAGGTGCTGCTGCTTGTGTGCGTGCGTGTGTCTGTGTGTGGGTAGTCTTCATGTGGGCACCAGTGATGCCAACTCTTAGGCTTGGGCAAGCCAGAAAATGGCTAGACACAAAGTAGAAACTCCCGAAAAAAAAGCTCTTACAGCATTGAAGCGAGTTTTTGTATGAGTTTCATCACATTTAATTCTGATAATGACGACTTTTTTCACGCTAAAAAAGCTTTAAGAAAAAGCCATTCCATGATTCAATATAGCTATAAATTCCACCAGCGGCAATATCACAATTCTTTCCACATGATATGTTTGTAAAGCGCCAAAGCTGACTGGAAAATAGCTAAATTGGCAACACTGGCGGGCGCATAGCTGCGGCAGCCAGAGTACACATACCTACGCACACACACGCACACAGCTGCTGGCGGCATTTTGACAAGCTGCGAATTTTGCATTAAAATGAAAGCATTTCATTATTATAATGTAACTGTAATGACTACATCTGTGTTCGTGTGCGTGTGTTTGCGTGTGTGTTTGTGTGTAAGTGACATAACAAAGCGAGTTTATTTTGCGGCAATTGAATAATTGTTAAATTGCATTTGACTATGCGCATTCCCTGTGAAGATCAACAATAAATTTTTGATTTTCATTCAATTTTCAATTATTCTGCTTATTTGATGTGCCTCAAGGATTTATTATTTATTGCCTTTGACCGTGTGTGTGTGTGTGTGTATACCCTGTAAAAATCAACAGTAAATATTTTATTTTATTTCCAATCAATTTTCAACTATTTTTGCTTACTTAATATGCCTCAAGGATTTATTATTTTTATGTGTAAAAGAAAAGCTTTTATTTTGTTTATTTAAAGCTGAAGCAGTTAACTTGGCTAGAACTTTGCACTCAAAAATTTATTTATTATTAATTTATTTCTATTTGTTTTTCTTCTTTTTTTTTTGAAAATTCATTCAAATACTTGTTTAGCTTTGTCTATTAAGAGCTAAATATTTGTTTATATAAAATATTTTGTTTTCAATTTATTGTTATTATTGATACTGGGACATGTCTGTTGCAAGCCTCGCTTTTGTTGCATGTTTTCTTTTCATTTGCAGCACAAACAAGAAGTAAAATATATACTAATGCATGAATTTCTATATATATTTATGTATTTACTTATATAAATTTATATATTTATATACACTTGTGTTCATAAAAATATTAGAACTGCCCACTTTTTATTTAGAAAAATATAGAACTACTATATAGTATAAATCTATATAAAATCTATAAAGAAATATTTATAATATGTATATAGAAATTATATTTATATATATAGTAAATATCTAAGTGTGTTAATATATAATATATATCAGCTTTCAATCTAGAAATTGCAATTTTTATCTTGAATCTAATCTGATATTTTTATCTTCTATTTAAACAGATATTTTCATTTATAAATCTATATAAAATATATCTCTATATATATAAAGTAAATATCTAAGTAATATATATACATAAAATTTATCCAACTTCAAATTTGCTTTCAATTTAGAAATTGCAATTTTTATCTTGTATCTAAATAGATATTTTGATTTTCATTTTGATGTCACTCTGTGAGCGTTTGTTTTGATGTTTTTCAATTATGTAAGGACCGGGCATCAGTTGCTGCCATTTTCCCTTGATTTTCCCTTGATTTTCATTTGTTTTTTTCTCCTCTCTCTATCTCTCTCTCTCTCTCTCATTTTTTTTTTTTGCCATTTGGCCGCTTCATTGCATTTGTCTCGACTCTGAACCCTCAAGGACAGACAATAGATTTCAAGGATGGTTTCCCAGCTGCCCAGCTGTGCTGCTGCTCCGCTTTTCCGCTTTTCTATTTTCTTGCTTTTTATTTTTATTGCTTACAATAATCATTTCAGACAAACGAAGGCACCAACAACAGCAAATCTAATAAAATTAGTGGCAAATGGCTTTAAAACGCAATGTTTTTCTAACGTTTCGTAATTATTCCAATTGCTTGCTCTAACACTCGCACTCTCTCTGTCTCTCTCTCTCTCTCTGTCTCTCCCTTTTCATTAAAATTCACGCCTTCATAAGACTCCGAGGCCTTGCAAGAGCGCCAAACAGTCAATTAGACCCATGGAAAAATATTGAAAAAAATAAAGAAAACAAAATTTTTATATTCATTTTTTTCGCAGTCGTGATGCCAATTTGTTGTGCGTGTGTGTGTGTGTGAATGAGAGTGCGTAGCAAATATTTTTAATTGCCACAATTCACGATCTAATGCGAATGTGCGAAAATTTGATACGCTCAAAATTAACAATAATTTAGACAATTTGATAGATTAACAAACAAAATGCTTAATGAATCGAGCGATTATGATTATAAATGTTAAAAGATAATAATGAAAATCGTGAAATGTTAAAGATATATATATATATATATATATATATGTATATAAATATGTATATATTTTTAAATATATTATAATGATTGAGTATATATAATAATTAACATGTTATTAATAAATAATAATGAAAATATAATAATAATGCAATAGCTATTGAAAATATATATAGATATTGATATATTTAGATATATATATTATATGAATATATGAAAATGTTCTTCACCGAATCGATTTTAAATATATAAATATATATGTATTTTATTTTATTAAATATATTAAAAATATATTTTTAACTAACTTTTCTATTGTTTTTCAAGCTTTCATCTATAGACACTATTTCCTAAATCATTCAATTTAATTCTTTTAATAAAATAAAATAAAAAATATAATAAATATATTAATATATGTATTTTATTTTATGAAAAATTCTAAAATATATTTTTTAATTACTTTTCTATTGTTTTTCAAGTTTTCACCTAAAGAAACTATTTCCTAAATCCATCAATTTAATTCCTAAAATAAAATAAAATAGAAATAAAATATATATATAAATATATGTAGTTTATTTTATGAAATAAATATTAAATATATTTTAAATATATATTTTAATTAACTTTTCTTTGACTTTTCAAGCTTTCAAGCTAAAGAAACAATTTCTTAAATCCATTAAATTTAATTCCTAGAATTTTTAAAATAGAAAAACCTTTCAAGATTTAAAACCTTTGCGAATCTCTTTATTATTTTGTTCATTAGAGCGTAACTTAAAAATAGATTTGTAAACATACAAATGTATTTAGATATAAATATATGTATTTGTCTTAGACTCGACAAAATTGCTACAGGATACAGATAAACAATAAATACAAGCTTTAAATGAAAAAAAAAAAAGGAAAAAAGAGAAAAAACCCAAAGCCCACAGCGATGTGGGACAATGGCTAAAATAATAGTCAATAAAATATATGCGCTCAAGCGCAGCAGGACGCAGGACTTGGGCCTTGTAAATGTGAGAGAAAAAACAACAACAACAACGTTAGATGGCCGAAAGACAGTGCTTAAAAAAACGTGTGTGTGTGTGTGGTTGGTCCTTGCAATGGAAACAACATTGGAACAAGCAAAGTTTTCTTAGCCAGGCTGCTTTTGAAGTAAGAAACAAAAGATGACAGTAACAAAAAAATAACATAGAATGTTTGGGGTATTCCCTCGCAACTGCCTGTGTGTGTGTGTGCGTGTATATGGCAAAGAAAAACAATTTACAATGTTTTGCTTTCTAGTTGAAGACGTTTTATTCAATGCCAAGCGACAAGAACAAACGACGAACTCTTTACAAAGTTTATTTATTTTTTGCTTTAGCTTTTTTTTCATTTTTTTCAGTTTATTTTTTTTAAGCCCGGTACGCAGCTTTTGTGACGAAAATTGTTAGCCATGAGCTGAACATGTGCCAAGAATAAAATCTCTGTGTGCGACCTTCTATAACAAAAGGCGCAACAGCAACGAAAGCAGAAAAAACAGAGCAGGAAATGGCTCAGGATATTGGCCAAAAATGGGGGCGTCGTGCAGTCAGCGTGAAATGCGACAACCCTGGAACTAGAACTGGAACTGAAACTGGAACTGGAACTGGTGAGAAGATACATGCGAGCCGCACTTGTAGCTCGACCCCGTCAGCTACTTATGGACATTTTAGTTAAATTTTACGAGGGTCGTAAGAGTCCTTTTCGCTACGCTTTAGCGCTGATTTCTGTAGCCAATCTATTGAAATTGCGGTCGAAAAACAGCAGAAAAAAAAAGGTCAACACATTAAATTTATAATGCGATTGAAAAGGATGAGCCAGTCAGTGTGAATGTGTGGGTGGGTGGGTGCTTGGGCAAGTGCCTTTAAGTAGGTCAGTTCGGTCTGTCATAAAATGCAATTGGGGCGCATTGAAGTGCCGCGAGTCTGGCAAGTGAAATGTCAAGTTGTAAATAAGACCAAACAGCAATTCGCATAAGAGTGGGCGTGGTCCAGCAAGTAGCTGAAGCTGTTGCCTACAAATGACAGCAAGGCAGATGAGAAAGAGCATAAGATAGATCTTTAGGTTACTTAAATTAATTTTATACCAATTTAATATCTTAAATAAAAAATCTGGAGCATTAGCATGAATTGATGTCATTTCAATATATTTTTTATATATTTTATTAGATTTTTTTATTTATTTTTTATTAGACTTGGCTGGAGGCCAAGTTGTCGTCCGTCACACTTACAACGCTAAACGAAACGACCTTCATCAGAAATTGAATGACAAACTATGGTTGCTGCTGCTATTGTTGTTGATTTTATTGACAAAATGCATGTCAAGTATATATATATACTTGCTTTGTGTTACGCGCAAACCTTTTACTTTTTTTATCGGGTCAATCGAAGTTCTGCGCATTGATTATGACAGGCGAGTCTGACTGTGGCTCTGCCTTGGTGTTGATTGCTTCTATTGACACATTGACATGCATTTTGTAGACTTTTTATATATATAAATATATATATTTATATATCTTTATCCCTATCACTGCAATCTTCAACAAAATGAATAGCGACAGCTAAATAAGCGACGTGTGGATAAGAATCACGGATCGTTAAATACGCTTTAAATGCAAGTATTTGCAAACATCATAAAAGAAAACATAAAACAACATATAAAAAACTGGAAAAAATACAGGCAGCCGTCGAGTGTCATTAAAAAGCCAACGACTATCAAAAACTAACTGGCCGGGAGACAATTTTTACTTTTTTATTTTTGTAGGTCTGACTGGTAATTAAAACTTGTTGGCAGACTGTCAGGCAGCGAGTTAACAAGTCGGCAGCATCACAAAAAAAGGAAAGAGAGAGCGAGATTAAGACAGTGAAAGAGAGTGAGAGAGAGAGAGAGACAGCAAACAAAAAAGAAAGAAAAATATTATTTAATTGTGAGGCGAGCGCTAATTAAAGCCGACTTCATGCAAAAGCCGCGTCTGTCGCCCATTTGGCCATAAAGTCAAACACTTTACGGCTGTTATTTTGGACAGCTATCTCACTCTCACACTCTCCCTCCCTCTCTCTCTCTTACTCTATGATAGCTGCTCGTGTCAGCTATTTATGTTTATCGACTGGTAGCTGGCATCATCATCATCAGCTGAGAGAGTTGCCTCCACGTTAAGTTAGTCATAACTTGAATGCCAAAGAGGAGAGAGAAGAAGATGTCAAGCCCAACTTATGGTAATTGTTGCAAATTATTTATTTATGTATGCATGCTGATGCTACTGCTACTGCTGCTGCTGCTCCAGCTGCTGCGGCTGTCGACGTTTTCGACGCTTTTGTCGCCTGATTATGTGCTTATTTATAAGCGCAGGTAACGCGCGACACATACTCCAGCTCTTATAAGGATGTGCGATGCTAATGAGATGCAGTCGAACGACAAACACAAAATCCACATATGAATATCAATTATGAGACCTCTATCTATATCTCTCTCACTCTTACTCACTCTCTCTCTCTCTTTCTCTTTCAATTGACTCAGCCACATATTGTTTTATCTTTAGTGAAGCCATCTGGTTAGGGGCTGGGCAGGCAGTCAGTAGCTGGGCCCGGGCTAAGCGTTCAAAGACATTTAGACGAACGAATGCTTTTAGCCAAATAAATGAATAAATATATAAATATATGGATATGTGTTTATATATTTTGCATAAATTTATTTAAACAATTTGTAGAAAACATTTAGAAAATATTATGAACACATAAATTGAATATATATGTTATATAAATATATTATATAAAATATATAAATTTATTATATAATATATAAATAAATATATATATCTTTAAATATATATATATCTTTTAAATATATAAATAAATATTTATATTAAATTACATATGAAGGTACATAAAAATAATTTATAAATTTGTCAAAAAGACAACAAAGACAAAAACATACTTAAACTATCTTAAGTTATAAACTCTTCTCTCTGTATACGTATACATAATATACTCAAAAATCAGTTAAGTACCTCATATATTGTACCATTATTAAGCAAACAACAAGTCAACAAGTATTAAATAAACAATAATTGAAACATTCCAATTGGAATGTCCCATTCAACACACACCTGTAAAGCCTAATGATATTATTTAAAGATCAACGGGCTGTAAATTGTTGAAGTCTTTATTAAAATACCAACAAAACAGAAAATCGAACACTCAAAACTTAACATTCAATTGGCCAATTAGCCAAAACTGCAAACAAGTCAACGCACATGGCTCGAAAGCATTCGAAATTGTTTATCGGAGGCACAACACCTCGTGAAGACACTCGATGCGCTATGCGAACAACAAATGCAATTAAAATAAATATATGCAGTATCAATAGACAGAGAGAGAGAGAGAGAGGGAGAGAGACAGTACGAGTAGCCAACAGATAGTTTAAGCCAGTACGTGCCAGAGCCAACTGGCTGTAAAGAAAATTGCAGTAGCCATGCGAAATTTGGCATGCAAAGGCAGTTGACGCCAGCCAGCCAAGTGGCAACTGCAATGGAGTCGGCGATTGCAACTGCAACAGCAACAGCAACAGCAGTAACAGCAACTGCTGCATGTCGACGAGTTCAACTGATGCCCATGTCTAAGCATGACTCGGCAAACGATATACGATATACGATATGCGTTAGATGTTCTTCGTTTTGGGGCAACGCCCGGTTTCTAATGCGCATTCGCTGTCTGCCGTCAATCCATTAAAAATTGTAGCAGACACAAAATGTGGCACGTACACACACACACACATACATGTGATATTTGTCGGGCGGCCAGCAGATAACATTTGTATTTAAAGGACACTTTGCAAACCAGTCGCTTTGACCATTTGTAGTTTATCTGTGGCAAATCTTGAGGCAACGCCACATGTCAAAATGTCAATTTTTTGTTGCAGTTTTTCTTTCTTTTCTTTTCTTGTGGCATGCAAAATGCACATGCCACATGTTGCGTAAACTAGTTTGGCGATATATCACCTGAGCGTCGTCGTCTGCATAGTTTCCTGCCAAATGTCCGCACTTGCAATTGCATATTTTATGCGAGCGACCGACGGACCGACCGACCGAGCGGCCGAGCATCTCGTAGCTAAATCCATTCGGCTGTCAGTTCCCTGTTTGTTGTTGTAATTCAATTTGAGTCTCTCTATGATAGCGTACATGAATAGCAAGCGACTTGCTGCCCGGTGCTTGGTGCTTGGGGGTCTAGGTTTGGGTTACAGTTTGACTTGAGGGGAGGAGGCAGGGGTATAACAGGCAGCCGCCAGAGCGTGTTAAACAACACGTGAACAACAGAGCGAATTGGACACATTTCTGGACATTTGGACCCGTTCGGAATTAGCCTTTTGGCCAGTTGTGTTGAGCGCTCAGATCGATATATGCAAGTGGCTGAGCAAACTTACCCCTAAAAGTTGCGCAGCTGTGGCTTTGGCTAATCAAATTTGTGCGTTCTGCAAGTAGAGGAAAATTATAAAAAAAAACCATTAGTTAGAGAAGTGAATTCAAAGCTGAGTTAGTATGGGAGCTTATATTAATGAAATAGTTTGAGATTGAGATATATTTTCTATATATGTAATAAAGATTTGCCTAATGATAGTATTGATTAATTATTATGAATAGCTAAAGAGTCTTGAAAATATGTTTACTACATTAGATAGCCGCGTTTTCTATATAAATATATATTTTCTATGTAAATATATTATTTTATAACATAAATCTATATTAAACAGTAAAATCAAGTAGAGATAAGCTTAAAGCTCAAAGTTTTACCATGAATTTTGCTCTAAGAACAAGTTTATTGAGATATATAAATATGGAAGCTTTAAGTAGAATCATTTAGAGCTGAGCTTAAAGCTCTAAGATAATAAGTAAAGTGTGATAGTTAGGGCAAGCTTTAAGAACAACTAAGTTAAGCTTTAATAGCCTAATAATACTTGCTACTTTCAAATACAAACACTTTTTAATCTAAACAGTTTTCCCAATTTCACAAAAAATTTCATTTTATAAAAAAATTATACCTAAGTCTTTAGAATAACCCTTATTAATACACATATGTTTCTTTTATATATCAATCAAAAAGTCTTTTTCACATAAATCTGGCAGTGAAGTAGCTTTTCCAGCAAAAGCTCACAAATATTTAAGCAAAAACCAATACTAAAAACCTTTTTGATTGCAATTTTTTACGTTTTATGCCTATATAAAATTGAAAGGTGTAGGTATTCGGCAGGTATTCCCAGAACCCTTTGAACTTTAGCGCATTGAATGCGACCGTTATGCCGTTATGTAATTAAGCTGCAAATTAATTGTGCTATTCGCTTCCAAGGAAAAGGCTTTCGTCACGCCAGCGAAATGACTTGATAGCGAAACAAAAACACTTTATGAGCTGTTGCTGTCGTGTCATGAGAATTTCTTTATTGTACCTGCTTTTTTCACAGCATAATTAAGCACACTTTTAAATATTCTAACCTATGCTGAGGCCGACTCGTAAAAACTAGAGTACCTCATAAAAAGAATAAGGCAAGCAAGACCACCCAGGTGGCGTGCGTGGGCTGTGTGGGGCTGAGTGGGCGTCTGCAAAAAGGTCAACATTTTATGGGCATGGTATTTGGTGGGGCTTAGGTTTTTTTTTGGCTAAGACTCTAGCCTGGCCTGAAGGTGTTAAATAATAAATACGTCAGGCGGGCGTACTGGGAATTGGACTGCCAATAAAAGCGGGCGCACGATTTGAAGTTGCGTGTCTTGACTTATCATTCACAGTTCAGCGGCTATGCCCGACTACCCCGAAATACCCCAACCTCGCCATGACGACATTTTAATAGCCCAAAAAAAAAAAAACAGAGCCTAGGCAATAATATTTGCTGACTTTTACGAGTTGTTTGTGCAACGCATTGAAACAATGAAAGAAACCAACACTTTACTCTAGCTCACTGTTTCCTTTCATTTATTCCTTTTTCAAAAGCTGAGCTCTTTCGGTCTGCAGGACTCTAGTCTAACGCGCATTTAATGGAATATTTAAGCACCTGCACATAAAATCCCCAGGTCTGGCACGTGCTGAGCTCAGTGCCTTTTTGATGGCTTATAAAATGTATAAACATATTTGTTATTAATTGCTTTATTTTGCTACGAATTTGCTAGTTAGCAGCACCAGCGGCAGCCGCATCGATTTTCGCAAAGCCGCTTTAAGTTCGCCCTCGCTTTGCCAGTCGGAAAATAATGAAATTTTCGTAAACAGCGTGGCCCGGAGCTCTTTGCCATTCAATCTATTAAGTCATTTCTGCAGTTCAACTAAAATAACACAGAGGCAATTAAAGCCAAACAACAACAACAATAACAACAACAATAATAACAACAACAAATACTATAATATCAGCAAATTTCTGCACTAATTTAATTAGTCAGAACAGAGTTGCCCTCGGGGCAGTCGGTTTGAAGGGATTGGGATTGGGGCAAGTTACTTAGGGCCGTTTGAGTTAGTCAAGCGTTTGTTGCCAGGCTACAAACTGTGTGAGTCGACCTATTCAGCAAATTGCTGTAAATGTAATCAAAGAAAGGTAACAGAGCCTAGCAGCTGCAGGAAATCAAATGGCTGCTTCAAGGTGTAGAAATTAAGCTAAGAAATAAGTAAACAACAAATCAGGAAATGTTGTGAAGGCAGCAGATAAAAGATAATAAAATTAATATAAAAATATTATATCAAAGAAATTTATATTATTAATATAATTTAAAATAAAATACCAGTTAAAACAAAATAATACTATAAATATTATTTTTATTTATTTAATAAAATAGTATTATTAAATTAAATATTATTTAAGCAAAATTATTAAAAAAGAAAAAATATTAAACATATAATAAAAATATAAAAATATAAATATTATTTTAAATAAAATAATTAGAATTTTACTTTACTAAGAAAATATTTATAATCTTTTATTTATTATATATTAAATTCATTTTATTTTTTTAATAAATTTGTTTAAAAAATATTTAATTAAAAAAAAGTAAAAATTATTATTTTAAACAATTTAAAATAATATAAAAATTAAACAAATTTTATAAAAAAAATTTTTGTTAATATTTTTTATTTTTATTTTTTGTCAAAATTTACATTAAAATTCTTGTGCTAATTTAAATTTTAAATATAACTAAGAATATGTTTCAAAATATGAAATATAGGGGACTATATTGGTTTTAAACAAATATTATGAGTAATGAATATTAAATTTCTTAATCATAAGCTTAACAATTTCTTTAAATATATTTATAAATAACATCGTAGCTAGATTTGACTAAGAGAAAAGAAAGAAAAGGCTAAAAGACTCTTAGTACAGAATACTCTGTCATAACATAATCCAAATTGTTATTAAGCTAGCGCAGCTGAAAATATAATAAATAAATCTCTATTTATCACAGTTATTAATATTCTTGATAATTATTTGTGAAAGTTAAGACAGCTGTGAAGCTGTTTTTATAGTATTCTCTGCTTTTATTAGTCAGCATATCAAATTTCAAAGTTATTATACAAACAGCTTCTGAGTTAACTGAGTTATTAATAGGAATGATATCTTATACAAAACTTATGCCATTTGTTGATGCTTTTAAAGTAAATATAGAGTTCTACATAAAAGTAGGTATTACTTCTTCATCATCCGCCCGCAATCCGAACTTCTCAGTCATAATTAAGTTATTAATAAGAATGATATCTTATATAGGAGAGTGATTCCATGCACCAATACTAGCTAATTCTGAGTTCTATATGACTCTATATATATATATATACTATATAAATTAGATATATACTGTATATACTCAATATAAACAACTCACCAACATTTCTAACTCATCCCCCCCCAGGCACTTCCTCATTTAGCTCAATTATCCGCAGCTAAATCACCTTCTTACTTGTAGCTCAGCCAGCTGCCCGGCCATCGATCGCTCTAGCTGATAAGAGTTATCGTGTCAGCGACCCGACGTCGTTGCTCTCTTAAAGCGATATCTAAAAGTATTTGTCAAAGCTATAGCAAGAAATGCCATTGCTCGGAAGTTGTGACGTCACAAGCTGACGACAGTTGTGTCGTTGCCTGACTTTGACTGCCAGCGGACACATAAATAAATATTATATTACCAACACATATGCACACACGCATACACACACACATACACACACACTGAGGAAACCTTAGAAGACGACGCACATATGAGACACATTTGTGCCCGTCACCCAAGCCCCAACGCTCTCCCTCTCTCTCTCTCTCTCTCTCACTCACTCACATTGCTTGCTGAGTTGTTAATTAAATATTTACGCTGCTTATTTGCAAAATGAATAATTTTAGCATTTTATTTCAGGCAGCAGCACAATGTGCGCTCCTTGTCTACGTGCCTACGTGGTGGGCCAACTCTCGTGACCTCCCGCTCTCAGCCTTTTCACTGTTTCAGCGTCTGACATTTTATGGCTGTTTTGTCAACAGAGCTCGACGTCGCAACCGTGTGTAAACCTTTTAGCACATTTGGCTTTTGCTTAAGCTCCTTATTAGTTCGAGTTGGCGGCTCTTTAACTACATCTTTGGCAACCCTCGCTGCTTGCCTTTAATTGGCGCACAACTCGCATGTAGTGCCCGAAGGGCTCCAGAGCGCCTGTCGGCCTCATCGGCACAGCACAGGACTTCCGCTCAGGCTGTGACAACCGAACTGAACTGTGCGCCAACTTGAGCCCAATGAAAGATAAGACACGAGCCTCAGAGCTGCAAGGCTTAAGAATATAGAGCAGAATAGAATGAGAGTGAAAGGGGAAGAGAGAGAGAGTGAGAGTGAGCGATAGACTTTAAAGGTGAAAGTGTTTAATGTAGGAGGGAAAATAACTTGCATAGAGCAAGCAGTAAGTCTTGGGCACTCCAAGCCTCTCCTTGGCAGCTAAGAAGATTTAATTGCTGTTAGAGTTTATTAAAGACTGAGCTGAATAGCATAAGCATTAGTCAGGACTTAGTGCTCAAAGAAAGAGCAGAAAATCTTATGAGAATTTGAAGGCATTATTTAAGATAAGCGGAGAAAGTTTTGAGTGAGCACATAGCAGCGCTCAGGCTATATAGAAGACTTTGGCATATATCAGAACTCAGTCAACATAAAAAGAGTAGACATTCTAGAGAGTGCTTGAAGTTGGTCTGCAAAGAAGGGCAAGGTCTTAAGAGCGTCTTTAAGGAAAGGAAAGAAAGTCTTAAGACAATTTAAATAGTTCCTTCACGGAGGGGAAGTTAGTCTCAAGAATGTTAAGTAGGCAGCTTCAGCATGTATCAGAACTTAGTTTACACAGAAAGAGTAGACATTCTAGAGAGAGCTTGAAAATGGTCTTCAAAGAAGGGGAAAGTTTTTAAGGGGAAAGTTTTCAAGCTGAGGGATGGAAGTCTTTAGTCTGAGCAGACCTTGACTAGCGCCTTTAAAGAAGATTTTGAAAGTCTTAAGAGAATTTTCAGGCATATTTTAGAATTTGGACATCAAAGAGTAAAGAGTAGAAAGTCTTAGGAGAAGGTAATAAATGTCTTCAACGAAAGGTAACTTAAGCATGAGCCAAAAACATAATCTAGAAAGAAAAAGCTGAATGTCTTAACTGAGCTAGTTAGGAAACTTAAGTATGTGTCTTAATTCTTGACAGTAAGAGTAGAAAGTAAAGAAAGAAACTTAGTAGACAATAAGTCATTATTGCTCTATGAGCTATAAGAAGATTAGGTTAAACGGCTCAAGCATTAGCCTCAGGCTATAACTCCAAGAGCACTTAGAACTTGATATTAACTAAACTCTTTTAAGTTAGTTTTAGGAGCGATACTTATTGCCATCCTAAGACACACTCTTGCTGCCTGCCCGTTTCTTTCTCTCTCTCTATAGTTCTCTCCATCTCTCTCTCTTTCTCTCTCACCCAAACCAAACCCTATTAAACCTACCCTGCCCACAGCGAAACCTATGACAAACAAACTTTGATCAAATGCCGACCCACATTTGGAGCGCAAGCCCAAGCGCATAAAGACCATAATTTAAAAACCAAAATTGATAAACAAATTGAGCAACAACAACAACAACTATAACAACAACAATAACAACAACAATATGAAACCAGGAAGCAATTACGCAGCCAACTAAAATATTTTTATTTTGATTTTCGATTTTCGATTTCAATTTCATTTTTCACTCTTTGGCTTTCGTCACTCTCTCCCTCACTCCCTCTCTCTCTCTCTCTCTCTCTCTCTCTTTCTTGCTATGGATTTGTGTCCAGCGCTGTTCGGCGCTTTCGTCTATTCATTGATTACATTGCTGTTGACTTAGCCCAAATAATTTTCGAGTCAAACAAACATTAAATAAACAAACAAACAAACAAACAAGGCAACGCAGCAGACAAACAACAAATCGCATAGAAAAATCAATAATTTTTACTATTTTTTTGAATAATTTTCCTAAGCGTACAATTTGAATAGTTTAGTATATAATTAGTGGTTTAGACAATGCAGAAATAAACTGAGAAAGAGAGAGAGTAAGAGAAAGAGAGAGAGTCCTATAGAAAATATTGACTTTTAATCAATTTTGTAGTTGAGGAAATGTCCACACATTTGCACCGGGCAGACTTATCTAATGTGTGCTTAAATGGAACTAATTATTGGGTCGTAGCGCTGTTTATCAAATGGACAAAGGCCGATAGAGGGCGCAACACACAGACACAGACAGAGACAGTGAGTGAAAATCTAGTTCATTTAAATATTTAACGATGAACGCGCGTTTCCACTACAACTTTTCAGTTACGAAATATAGCGAAGGTATTGGAGGCGTGGCCAGCCACCTGTTCGAACAATGAAACAACAAATTATTAATTAACTATGCAAAGTTCTCGCAGCTGCTGACAGCATCTCTAAAAATTTAAATACAAACGACTTGAATCACCTTGATGGCAGGTAACAAGCCGCAACAACAAATGGAGTCATTTGTCTAATGCAAAACAGAGTTTAGACCAGACTGAAAAACACTTTTTTTTTGGGCGCTGTGTGAATGTCACTTTTGGCATTGCCAAACACGTTTCGCATGCATGGGAAATATACAAATAAACAAAGCTGAAATGCAAATATATATACTTAGTATATATATATAAATATATAATATATATATTTACTTGTCATGAGAAAATGTCATATATTTTGCATGCCGAAGGCTATACAAATTGAATTGATATGATGTAAGCAGACAAAACAGGTCTCAAACGCTCAGCTGCATGAGATTTAGATACGACTAAATATGCCTCAGTTTCAATTAGTATTATAAGCAACCTTGACTTTTAATCACAATATTTGCTTATGCAATTATCAGTAGTTAACTCTCAACAACTTCCACTTAGCTTGCTCAGAAGTTCTCAACTCAACTCAACTCAAAGTCAAAACAATTTTCTATTTCTGTTTGCTCCACTAATCAGTTTAATAACCGGGCTAACAGAGCGACCCAGTCTGAGTCTATTAAAAACACATATTTTGTAATTAATTTTTACAACAAACTGAAATCGGCAACAACCTCGCAACCTGAGCCATATTAATTACCCAATCTATGGGCTCTATTATTTTTCGGTTAGCAGTTAAAATAATCACAAAATGCAATTAAAACAGTTCGGCTGGAACAGCTGTTCGCTCGCGTCTGCTTCGAAATTGCACTCACGTAATATTTTAAATATGTATAGCTTAACGAGCTGTAATTGAGTGGAAGTGACTGCATAATACTCGTTCACGGTTGAGTGACAAGTTTTTCTTTAAATATTGCTATTTTCGTATGGAATTTTTGAGAATTTACTGTAGAGGGGTAGATGAATAGTGAGGAGGAAGTCTACAAATGTAGAAGATCTATCTATAGATAAGATAAAACTTGTTGTATGAAACTTTTGGCCTTGAGTTTTCCTCAATTCTACTTGAAGTAGAAGAACTTTCAGCTAATGAAGCCTTGAGGTTCTAGTTGTCAGTTATAGGTTAAACATTATGTCTGTTGTAATAGATTGAAAAGCAGATGAAGATTCAGTTCTGCATATAGCTTCACTGTAGAGAACCAATATGCTCTGCACTCCAGCTGAGCGAGCATAAAAATGAAAGCAGAAAGCGACATCAATGCAAAGCCATATATACATATATAGTAGATATATATATGTGTATACATATCTATATATACATATATGTATTTGCCCTCTAGGCTCTGTCCATTGCATTCATACGCAAAATTCTTGGCAGCCAAACCGCTGGGAACGTGCTATTCACGCCGATCGGGGCATTGTAGGCACGAAAGAGAAAGAGAGAGAGAGTAAGATTATTAAATGATATATATATATATATATACCTATAGACAATGAAATGGGTTAATAATTAAATTTTGCTGAAATTTGATGGCATTTTGATGAATGTTGTGAGCTATTAAATTGATTTGATGCGCATTTAAAAACTTTTCTAAATGATTTTTGGCCAAAGGCCATCAAAAGGCGATGCGTCATATATCAAAATGAATATATATTTATAGCTATATACATTTATAGTATATACATACATATATGGAAGTGCATGCAGGCAAATGAGTCGTCGTCAGCTCTGCCTTATCTACTGTTTACCTTTACCATTTTTGCTGATAAGAGAGTTTCGATAAGATAAAAAGCTCAGGCCAACCAGGCAGCCAGAGCGTAGCTGAGTAGGTGACTAGCCCCCAAGGTGTGATAACTAGGCAGCCCCACCCTAGTCTCACCCTCACCCTCGCCCTCGCCACTCTTTGCTCTCATTTAGTTGTGATTTCTATGAACGGCGACTGCAATTGTTGTGCAAGCGCATTTCAGGAAATATCGACGCCGTTCGTAACGAAACCCTATTTACTTATTTATAGCCGCTTATTGTTGGTCAATATTTGCCAAAGAGTCAAAGACAAGCCACAAGCTGGCAGCAAACCAGAATATAATGTAGAAATAATGTCCAGATAAGATAGACTTTGATGGCGGCGATTGACAGGCCAAACAAGGGAGCAGAGCAGAGCTAGAGAAAAGGTCAAAGAATGAGCTGCTATAGAAAATATATGTCTTATAGACTTTGGTTTAGTATAAGCATACTATAATCTATAAATCAGATATAAAGTTGGGGCGCAGGGGCAGATAGATATAGTTGATGGATCAGCAAATGGTCAAATAAAGAGAGTTCTTGATGAATATGCTTGAAAGGTCAAAGCAAGGGCTGTGATAGAAACGGAAGTCTAATTAGGAGTAGTTGGTATAAAGGTGATTCTTTAATAGATATAGATATGATAAGAGTGTTGGGGTTGGTGAGAAGTGTAAAGAGTTGATAGAGCAGCAAAGTGACAAAGCGAACTATTGATGGAAGTCAGAGCAAATGCTTGAAGCTACAATAATAATTAAAGTCTAATAGAGTTTAGTTAGTAAAGGAGATTCTAGTTTCTAAGATATATATTTATGATAACCAAAGTCTAATAGAGTCTAGTTAGTAAGACAGATTCTAGATTCTAAGATATATAGATATAATAATGGGTATTAAAGGCGGAGTGTGGATGATTGACTGATGATTGTCTGACTGAGATGGTGACCAGCTGAACTACTTGCCATGCTTCTCATATGCCTTATATCATTGCTTCATTCTATTTATATTGAATGACTAATATTATATATATATAAACATTACATATATAGTATATATTATGTCAGCTAACTGTAAAACAAATTTAGCTGCTACGCATTGCTGTCAACAGCTTTCAGTCGCCTCATTAAACATATTATACTCCATTTAGTCTTTAATCATCTAGCTTAAAGCAAAATGAATTATAGTTTGCCACGCCCCCCCCTTTGGCAACTACGCCCATGTCATGGCCATGTGTCAGCTGCTGCTCAACCATCTGTTTGCACACAAAAACAAAGAGAAAAACAAAAAAAAACTATAAACATTTCTAAATATATATTTCAGCTGTCCATAAAAACAATGAAAATACATTTTAAAAATTTGTCGAGGCATTTAATAGTTTGAACATTGTTTGAAACATGCCCACAGCAAGCAGAAAATAAAACTCTAGAGACAAGTAAAAACTCAAGAGCAAAACATGGGCAAAAACATGATCGTAAAATGAGACCAGAAAATTTATGACAAAATATGCAAAAATTTGTTACACTCGAACTTGACAAAATAGATAAGTTGAAAAAGAGATGGGAGAGAGGGAGAGAGAGAGAGGGAGAGAGAGGGGCAAAAAGAGAGAAGCTGTGCTGTGGCCACATAGTTGACGCCCCCGGAAAACAAGCGCTGTCCAAATAAAATATATATATATATAATATATACAGCTGTGTGCAAAATAATAGCAGCGCACTTCATGCTGACAAATATGACTACATTTTACGCATGTTCATTCTTAAAGATCGAACACTAGTGCATATTTTTCATAGAATAGAGTGTGGGGAAGAGGATAACGAAAAAATCCTGTTGGAATTGCTGTGCTTTAACGTTTTAATTATAATTTTCCGTAAAAATACAGAAATTTTGTTCTTCAAAATAATAGCAGCGCTTCATTTCAATATTAAAAATTTTCAAGTAAAAGTTGTTGATTTGTTGAAAGTAAGTTTAATTAATGAATTTACTATTATTTACATGGGAATAAATAATAATAGTGAAAAAATTTGTACTATAGTGGGTAGAGGCAGTCATTGCTCAAACGAAAAGCGCGAATGGATATTAATCCTTAGAAAACAAGGAAAATCATACAGGGAAATCGAAAGATTGGTTGGATGTTCTGCTAAAATGGTCTCTAATGCCATTAACTATCGCCACAAACGCAAAACCCACTGCAGGAAAAGAACTACCACTGAAATTGATGACCGACGCATTGTGCACTCCAGCAAGGATAATCCATTCGCGTCAGCAGAATCATTAAAAGCAGACCTAAGGTTGTCAGTGAGTAGTATAACTATTCGGCGAAGACTTCTGGATCTCAAACTCAAGGCCCGAAGTCCAAGAAAAGTGCCTCTGCTTACTTCTAAACACATAAAAGCTCGAATACAGTTTGCTGAAGTGCACCTGAAATGGCCCTTAACAAAGTGGCGCAACATTATCTGAACTGACGAGAGTAAAATTGTGTTTTTTGGTGGAACTGGATCCTGACAATATGTCCGTCATCTGCCAAACACTAAATATCAGCCTAACCACACGCTAAAGACTGTTAAACATGGTGGACTAAAAATCTTAATATGGGCCTGCTTTTCATATAGCGGCGTAGGCCCTATCCATGTGATTAATGGGATCATGGATCAACTTGTATACATGGATATACTAAAAAATGTAATGCTACCATATTCCTCTTAGGAAATGCCAATAAAATGGACCTTTCAACAGGACAATGATCCTAAGGATACCAGCAAAGTTGCCAAACAGTGGTTTGCAATGGAAAAGATCGACGTAATGCCATGGCCAGCTCAGTCCCCAGATCTGAACCCTATTGAAAACTTATGGGGGGACGTCACACGAAGTGTGGACAAGGTGAAACCGTCGACTAAAGCACATGTTTGGCAAGTTGTTCAGGATGTATGGGCTCAGATTCCTCTGAAGCGTTGCCAGGACCTAATTGGCTCCATGCCTCGGAGATGTGAAGTTTTTCTAGCTAATTAGGGGTTCACAACCAAATATTAGTTCATAAGTAACATAGTTAATTCAGTATATGAAGTTATAAACTAAATTTTGTTAACATATTTAAGATTTTCTATTTTTGCTGCTATTATTTTGAAAAGGACAATTTCGCCATTATTATCATTTTTTTCATAAATTTATAAATGGAAGAAGTTTTTTGATGAAGAAACAATCTTATTTTGTTTGAAATTAAATATAAATACTAAATTAAAAAAAAAATGATTGATCTGTAGTCATTATGATATTATTTATCAATTTTAACATCAGAGCTTATATGCGCTGCTATTATTTTGAACACAGCTGTATATATATAATAAATCTGTTGGCTGACAACAACAACAACAAGAACAGCAATTTCTTTGCTATTTATTTTGTGGAGTGTTTCGTTTGTGCTTTTTAAAATTTATGGGTTTATTGATACTTGTGGCAAAAGTTAAATTTCTGCTTTATCAGCAGCCAAGTTTTACACAAAATAAACATAAAGCAATTTCCAAATGTCACAAAGGGAAACAAAGAGCAAACTTAAGAGCCAGAGAGAGATTGCGAAACTCTTTAAAGTCGAGTTAAAATTAAATGCTTTTGGGCCAAGCCGCACTAGGCCTAGCCAAGCGATTAAATGGCCCAAAAACTAACTTAGGTACCAAAACTTTGGCTAGCTGGCTAGCCCCAAAAAGCCACTCGCAAATTAAGCCAAGTTAATTTCAGAAACAACAACAAGAAAGTCTAAGCCACCCGCACATGTCAACAATATTTGTGTATTGTTTGGAAAAGGAATGGGTTATTTTGCGCCCAGGTTGGGTCCACAAAGCAAATTAACTCGGTAAACAAAAAAATATTTGCTTAATTAACTGACAAAAACTTTGGGCACAAAGCGCACAGGACTCCAAACACACACCGATACACAAAGGATACGAAAAAGGGGCCGTGAAAATGTTTTCATAACGCACACTTTTCACCTAGGCAAACATATTTGCAGGACACAGGACACGTGTCTATAAATAAACTGACGAAAAGTTATTGACAGGCGCACAGCTGGCACGGGGAAAAAGAAAGAAGAAGGAAGAAGAAGAAGACGAGGTAGAAGAACTACGGCCGTATAGCAAAGCGTAAAACTTGCAAATAGTTGTCTTACGTGGCGTATGCGCAATTAACATTTATGGTTATTAATTATATTATTATGTATACGACGCGCTGTACACAGCAAACATACACACAGCAGGCACAATTAGCCCTGTGTGTGTGTGGGAGTGTGTGTGGGTGTGTGGGAGTGTGTGTGTGTGTGTGTGCGGCTGTCTGTGCTTCGCTGCTTACATCACTTTATCTAGATTATTTTGTAGACAGACCTTCAGTCTTCCTCCCTCTCTGTCTGCTCCTCGTTCTCTGTCTTTTCCTCTGTCTCCCAAACCATACCACTATCTGCCTTCCTCCCTCTCTCCCTCTCCCTCTCTCTCCCTAATTAAGCCATAAAATGCATGCCACATGAAAGTTTGCCAGCTAGTTTTTCCGCCTTGCTCTCCGGCTCTCCGACCTGCCCACCTCTCCGGCGGCGTCTGAAGACGTTTAAACTAATTTTGGCACAAGGGCTAACAACTGTGGAGACCCGGCGGCGTCTCCTCTGTCATTTTAACTTGGCCATAATTAGGGGCAATCAAACGTTTTTATTAGACGCTCCAACTAATGATCTTTTGCAGTTCAAAAAAAGAGTTTCATCTGCGGCAAGGTCAAGTCTTTGTTTTTAACTGACATTCAATACGACGTTTGCTTGTGGCTTTCATTAATTGCAGCTAGAAACAGCTGATTAGCCAAGACCAAGACCAAGTCCACGACCAGAGATCGGAATGCCTAATTGATTGTGCAAATGATATGGTTCTGGAATGTGTTAGCTCGAGAATTGGAAGTGCCGCGAAATATGTATTGAGGGCATAGACAAATCTATCTATGCTAAACACAGGCTGTCGCTGAGCTCGCTTATAATTACGTCGCGTCGAGTTCTGTCTGCCAGAGCAGAACAAACTGAAATCGATGCCATCGAACGAACAACTTGTTACCATTCAGCTGTCTATGCTATTAGTTAGCTGATTTGCCATGACTTGATGAATGGATGGATGGATGTTGGGAATGAGGCGGATATGAGCAGTGAATATATATGTATATATATATAATTATGTTAACTGTAGCAGATATTTAATATTATAAAATATATTTTTTTTTTCTATTTTGTATCTATTTAAATATAATATAAAATGAATCTTAGTTTAATTATGAAAAATAATATACATAAAATATAACAATAAATATATTTAGCTGGCCAACTTAAGCAGCTTATATAATACATATTCTATAAATTCAATTTGATAATAATGAAATAATAAAGTGAATATTAAGTATTTGAACTTTGCACAGAATTTATAAGTTTTGTTAATAAAAACTAACTATTTACTATTTAGCAATTGTTCAATTCTATAAAATAGTACTTAAGCTTATGAATACATAAATATATAAATATATCTATTGATATTAATTAATATTTGAATATATATTAATATTTGATATTTAATTACATATTCAAGAGAGTATTATGTTTTAAGACATAAATATATAAATATATACATATATCGAAATTTGTATATTGTTTACATATATATTAATATTATTTTCATATTCACTAAATTTTAAGATATTTACCTTTGTTTAGTTAAAGCAGAAGTTTCGCATCTTTAACTGCAAAAAGCTATAAGCCATCAGCTTAAATACAAAATTTGCTTTGCTTCTTTGTTCTAAGCCTTTAATCATACAATTCTCATATATCAAGAGCCAGCCTATAGCAAAGTGAGATTATAATAGAAAACAAAAAGTTCTCAAAATAGTAGCTCTACCCACATTTTGCTCACTGTATTGGATGCTTATATCGGACTTAATCAATATATTAATATAAGTATATATTTATTTAAGAATATCAATTTATATATCTTTCCTCTACTCTCTTCGCCCTTCAGTCATCTCTCTCACTCTATTCTGCCTTTGCACTTTTATTATGTCTCATGTGTGTCTTCAATCTTCTGCACCCTATACTTGTTTCTTAAGTCTCTTCTTCTTTCTTGTTTTCTTTCTCTTCTCTCTTCTCCTCTCCTCTCTTGATTTCTTATTTAGATCCCTTCTTTACTCTTCACAACTTTTTCTTTTCTCTTCTGCCTCCACACTTCTCCCCTCTCTCTTTACCGTTCCTTAGATAGCTCTTCTCATTATTCTCTTTTCTACTTTCTCTCTTCTCCCCTCTCTCTTCTCTCTTCTTTTTCTTTCAATTCTCTTCACAATCTTCTCTCTTCTACCTTCTGTCTTCTCTCCTCTCTCTTCTCTCCTCTCTCTTCTTTCCTCTCTCTTCTCTTCTCTCTCTTCTCTCCTCTCTCTTCCCTCCTCTCTCTTCTTCCCTCTCTCTTCTCTTCATTTTATTCTCTTCTCATTCTTCTCTCTTCTCTCAAATAATTATTATCATTTTCTCTTATTTTTTCTTATTTCTCTCTTCCCTTCTGTCATCTCTCTATACTCCACATTATTTTTACTCCCCCTCTCTTCTCTTTTTCTTCTCCTCTTCTCTCTTTTACCGCCCACACATCAAACTAACTTATCTAATTAAAACGTTACTTTATACCCAAACAAAGGTACCGCTACTTAAGGCCCAGCTCCAGCATCTACCAAATGTTTGCTATACGCTGCCTTATCAGCGGCCTCCCTGCCATTCAAGCGGCTCCAAAAAACTAAATTCTAACAAGATTTATATAACAATTTCAAGGCCAAACACACACACACACACAGATATATCAACCTGCATTAGCTAATCTGAGCAGACGAGCAGCAAAAACTTTTTAATTACCAACAGGAAAAGCAGTCAAGATAAGCGAGAGCTACAGAGGCTGAGACTGAGACTGAGGCCCAGACTGAAGCAGCTAAAACATTTACATAAATTTCAAATATAGCGAGAGGAAAATTGTGTTTTATATAAAGTTTTATGTGCGAGTTTATCAAGAGACGAGACTAAGGCCGAGACCAGGTTGAGCGTCCAAGTTTCAATTTCTGTCTAAATCTAAACCTTTAGAATTTTTTCTTGTTCTTTTCTCCCGTCTCGAAAGGTATTTATGACTACTGTAAATACCAGAAAAAAAAGCAACAACTTTTTGTTGCTGCTTTTAGCCAGCTCAGTGGCAACAATTTTACAGCTTAAATATTTTTTAGCCATTAGATAAACAAACACAGGCGGGGAGGGAGCACAAGAAACAAAAAAAATGTAACGAAAATATCTTTCAAGTACAATGTTAGGTAAATATAAACAAAAGTTTTTTTCTACCTCAGCTCGGCTGCTGCACTTTGCTGCTGCTTGTTGTTGTTTTTCTCTTCTTTATTTTTATTTCTATTTCTCTTCTTTTTTTTGGCTACCTTTAAAGCTTTTAGAGCATAAGAAGTCATATAAATTACATTAGCTAAGTGCTGGGCGGCAATTAAAAATACGAGATGCCAAGAGAGCCACGTACCGGCGAGCGAGCGAGCGGCTAATGATGTTATGGCTGTGCTCCCCCACCCCCAACACACAGCCCATCCCACTCAACATCATCATCATCAGCATCATTGTAATCAGCGAGCACATTATCAGCAGCATTAGCAGCTTCATTAGAGCGTCAACTTAATCAAGGTTAAAAAAAGAAAAACCATGGAAAATGTTTGTGGCTCGCTTATGCAACAGAAGCTCAAGTGGCATGAAAACACACACGGAAAAATCAACAAATAAACAAACTGTATATATACATATATATCCATATATACATTTAGTTATAGTCTTTTGATCATACATTGCATAATTAGCCAAGTTTTGTTTAGCTGATTCTACTCTAAACATCAATTTTCATCCAATTTCCAATACAGTTTTTCATTCTGGCTGGGAAAACGGCGAAAACTGGCGCGTTTCGCTAATGCGATTACAAAAGTTCGCCGCGTGTGGCAAGTGTTGCAAGTGTGGCAAGCGTTGTGTAATGCTCGTATGTGCGCGTTTAATTTAGGGTAATCAATGAGTAAACAGCGCGGCTAGCGAGGCGCAAGAACTTAAATCCAATTAGCATCAATTCGGAGCAAATGTTTATAGGGTGACCAAATAGGAGTGATAATACTTATGATAGCTATATGTCAGTAGTTAATGAAGTTATTGATAAGTTTGAGATGTGAAAATGTTAAGGAAGATTTGCCATTTGATATGAAATTATTTTAAGTGGAAATTGTTAAAAAAAAAAATGGAAATTTTAATGAAATGAAGAGTTAATTGTTAAGAAAAATTAGCAAATTTTATTGCACAGCTTTAAAGGTTAAATATAAAGTTAATAAGTGATAATAATAACACTAATACAATTAATAATAACAATAACAATATTTTTTAATTATAAATAAGTTACTTTTAATTCAATATTTTTAAAATTAATTTTAAATTAAAAAATATATATATTTTTAAAATTTTATATTTTAATTTTATATATTTTATATTAAAATTCATATTTTTTAAATTTAAATTATTTAAAATTAATTTTTTAATTTAATTTAATTTTAGTTTAATTTTAAAATACTAAATATATATATTTTTAAATTTTGATATGTATATTCTATTTATAATATACATATTCAATATTAAAATTAAATAAAAAAATTTTTTTAATTTTAAAATTAATTTATATTTATTTAAAAAATATGAATTTAAAAATAATTTAATTGAAATAATTTTAATTAAAACTTATCTAAGTTCTTCCTTAGCTTCTACATTTTAATCAAAAGTCTTGGAATTTTTAGGCAACCCATTTCTGTTACACAACTTCCAACTTCTGGCCTAGGCCAACATTATGCCCGCTCACGTTTGGGCCATTAAGCAACGGTTCTAGGCACAAACAGAAAGAGAAACACGCCCAGTTAACACACAAACACAGACACACACACACACACACACACACACACACACAGCAGCCGCAGCAGCTCAAGAACAAGTCAAGTCAAATGGTAACTGTTCTGCAGAAGTGTCAAGCATTTCCACATAAAGAGCAACACATGTAATCTGTGTCCACGCCCCACAGCAGCCCAAGCCCAAGCCCAAGCCCCGATCGAGCTTCATTCATGCTGGAGATTCACATCTCAGTGCGAAGAGCAAACAGGCAGAGGAAGGAGGAGGAACAACACCTAACAGCAGAGTTCCAGGAATTGCACAAGCTTTAAGATCTTCTAATGAAACGAAAAACCTGTTTTTTTTTGAGGAATGACATAATTAATGATTGTAAATTTTCACCAAAAAGAAGAAGAAGAAGGAAAGCCTTATCAATTGCTGGACAACAAAGTTTGAGATATAAATTACATGAAAGCTGCTAAATGACAGCCGAAAAGTAGCTAAAAAGTATAAATAAAGCTAGAACTTATGCTATTGGGCATAGAAAAATAGCTAAAATAATAAATCTAGAACTCAAGCCATCACTGACAGCCCAAAAAAAATGGCTAAACACTAAATAAAAGCTAAAACTCAAGCCATTAATAAAGCTTAAACTTAACTTAATTAAAACTTACGCTTGGAAAATTTGCGGAAAAGCACTTTGCTGGAAAAACATGAATCGTCGCACAAAAGTAACACGCGAAAATTTTTGCTCGGCTTTGTTTTTGTTTTTTTTTTTTTTGGCAAAAAACGTTTTTTTGGCAAACGCCTAAAAAAACAACAACAATAACAAGACGCAGGCACGCCGCACCGCAAACGGGTTAACGCTCATCACTGGGCACAGTATAACTGTATGTGTGTGTGTGTGTGTACGAGAGGGGAAGGGGCAACTAGAGCAGAATTTTAGCACGCGCGCGTTGCACTTACAGCTAGAATGAAAACTGTATTAGTTAACCGGCTAGCGGTTTCAGTTTTGAGTTTTTTTTTTTGGTTTGTTTTTGATTTCGCTAGTTTCGGTTAACGGTAACGGTTTTGTGTCTCGATTTCGATTTCGGTTTTGGTTTCAGTTTCGCTGGCTCTCCTACACACAACGCTTGTCCATAAAAACGTCCAGACACGTTCACGTACTCGGCTCAACTGGCAAAAAGTATCTGAGAGCGCGACGGGCAACGCACGCAACGAAACTTGTTTATGAACTAAAATTATCTGCCAGCCGCAGCCACCACGCTCTCGCTCTCGTGTCGGGCGACGAAGGCACGAGCGCACGACAGCCTAAGCACACGAAGCGCAGCCAGCGAATTGGGTAGTGCAAAAGTTATCTGAGAGCAGCTGATAAGCGAGCGAGTGAGTGAGTGAGCGAGCGAGTGAGTTGCACTCAAATTGGATTCTCATTGAGTTAGATAAACGGTTGTGTGAAAGGTTTGAAACTTGGCTAAGCGCTGGCTGCTTTTGCCCATTGAATATTTGTTTTCGCTTTTTTTTACAGTTGTGGGTGGGTGTCAATAGGGTGTGTGAAGGTGTGCGTAAGTGTGTGTTTGCTCAATTGGTCTGCTTTAAATGTGTAGTGGGCATACAGGTGTGCTAAAGCGCCAGGTGAGACAAATATTGTGCTGATTCAATGAAGTTGTCCAGCAAGCAAATTGGTCTAATTGGAATTTTTTGGAATAACTTAAGTTAAATTTTTTGTATTTTTTATATTTTTATTTAATTTTATTTTTATAATATTTAAATTTACCGTTAAATTCAAAATTCTATTAATTGTCCACTCTATTTTACTCCATAAATCAATTCCAATTGGAACTACACTCTAAATTCTAATTGGTTAATAACTTTAAATTCTTATCAGCTTATCAGCAAATATCAATAGAAATTGAATGCGGCTGGAAGTGCACACAAAATATGCAAATCAGATTTTTTGGGAGCGGTCAACAACAACAACAATAACGGGAAGCAAAGCAAATAGAATGCATTGCCAAAGATAAACAGAGAGCCGCAGTTGAGTGAGAGAGCGTGGCAGAGAGAGAGAGAGGAAGAGAGAGAGCACAACAAATTTGTGCTCTGTTTTGCCGGCATTCACAGTCACTCAAAATACGTTCGCTCGCTCTCTCAACTGTTCGCTCTCTTGCTTAGATAAAAATGCAGTTTTTCCTCAGCGCGTGTTAGTTCCGCTAAACACACACAGATGGCGCTAGTGTGCCGTAGATAAGAAAAGCCGCCTGCAAATGCAGTTTGAAGTTTTTTGTGTTTTTTTTTTTAAGGCATTAAAGTCGCTTGCGACGTCATCAGTTTCTGCGGAAGTTGCAACACGTCGCCGCCGTTGCCGTTGCTGTTGCCGTTGCATATGTCGCCTGCCACGCCCACACAATTGGGGGGGAGTGGGCTGCCAGCGTATTAATCGCGCAAAATTTTTGAAAATGTAAAAAGAACTTGAAAAGTTTGAGAGCTGAGCGGGTGGTACGAGTGCTGCGCCATTGTTCGACAGTTGCCCCAAACACTTTTCTTTTCTTCTTTTTTTTTTTTTTGTGAACATGTGTGAACAACTGCAGTCGCAGTCGCTGTCGCAGTGGCAGACTCCTTCAACCCCCAAATGAGATGTCCTGAGTCCCGGCCTCCAGGCAGCGATTAATCACGAAATTTTCACAGAAAATATCCATTAGATATGAATTAAGTCATAATTGAGAGAGTGCAAGCCGTGAAGTGCATGTAGGTAGTGGGAGGAGGAGGAGTAGGGGGAGGGGCTGAAGAGGGCAGAAGTGTGAGTTGTGAGGCGTAGAGCAAATGCCTTGGGGTTGCTGGCAGCAGTGTTGGGGGTGGTTGCATTGTGTGTGTGTGTGCGCCTGCATAAATAAAGTTTGCCTTCAGGGAGTACATGCACACACATACATATACATACACATATGTATATATCTGTATATATATATATATATGTATATATTATGCCTGAAATATGCTGAAATTAAAGATGCTTTGCCGCAATTGAAACTCTTTCGGTTCGAGTGCTTTTTCAAGTTTTCTGAGCAGCACTAATTACAGTTGGAGAGGCGCTGGAAGTGTGTGATTAAAAGAATAAGTGGATTGATTATAAAGGATTTAGAACAATGCAAAAAAACATATACTCTTAAGTAATTAATTAACTGTAATATTTAAGAGAAAAAATTTTAAAAATTGAATAATGTTGCTCAAATTAAAAAATAATACTTAAAAAATAATATATAAAAAAACAAAAAAAATATAAATTATAAAAAAATAATTAACAACTAAAGAAATATTTAAAAATTTAATTTAATATAATTAATATCTTAAATTTAACTTAAAGCCTTAAATTTGTTTTTAAAATAAAAATAAATATTTAAAAAAATATATATCAATTGATTTTTTAACAAATATTTTAATTTTGTTTTATTTTTTAAATTTTTGTGTAGACTAAAATATACTCTAAATAATAATGAAAAAATAAAATAAAGTACATAGTTGTTTTACTATATAATAAATTAATTTATAATATTATTTTCTATATATATATTATTTTATTTTAATATTTTTATTATATAATAAACTTATTAATTTGTTATATTATTTTATATATATTAATTTATTTTAATATTATTATAAAAAATTAAAAAAAATAATTTTAAAAAAATATAATAATACAAAAATAATACAATAATAAAATATTTTAATATTTTTGTCATGCAAAATAAATTTAATTTATAAATAATATAATAAATTATATTAATTTTACATAAAAAAAAATTTTATTTTTTTTTATTTTTATTTATTTTTTAATTGAGGAATAACTCACACAAAATAATCATTTATAATCCTTTACTAACCCTCTATAGCTTATGAACTACTAAACGAACTGAACTAGTTACTTAAAATGAACCATTTAGTTCACAGTTTGACCTAATGCAGCACTTTGAACTAACATTTCCAACTCAAATCCAGAATTTGCCCGCTAAATTCATTTGATACACATTTTACTGTTATACAAATATTTACATATAATTATATATATAAATAAACAGATTTATATATATAGATATAGATAAAAGGTACGCACATATTACAAATCCCGTTAAACCAAAATATTAATTACACGTTATTAATTTGCTTTTGATATGAAAAATGATTCGTTTCCTGCCCAACTGGGTTGGCCAAGTGGCCCAGCTATTATTTAAATGAATTGTTTTGGCCGAACTACAACAACAACAACAATCAGTACAACAACAACAACAACAACTATAACAATAACAATAAACAACAAATTTTTGGCCAGCTGATAAAAACCTTTTTCTCGAACCAAAAAAATTTGCGCGTGGGCGAATCATAATTTTTTTGTTGGTAGCTGAACCCCGCCCACCGCCGCCCCTCCTTGTGCCCCTCCAAGGTGCCATGCGGCGGCCTATCTCGATTATTGTTTAATACGCTGTCATTAATCAATTTGTTTGCCATTGTTTGGGGGCCACACGGTAGTTGGCTGTTGGCTCTGGATGTCTTTGTGGCCAAATTAATTATGGTTACCACATCTCAAATGCGAGTGTGTGTGTGTGAGTGTGTGTGAGTGTCTGTATGAGTGTGTGTGTGTGAGTGTGTGTGTGTGTGTATGTGTGTGTCGCGTGTGTGTGGCACGCGTTTCAGCCCAATAAACAACAAAAAAGTTGTGCCAAACGTAAAAACAACAAGTTAAGGCAATATCATCGAGAGTATCCGACTAGCAAATACCGCGCTTTAAGTGTTTATATGTATTTACTTGACTATGATAGTTTTTTTAGTGTTTACTTTAAGCTAGTATCAATTAAAATGAAATTTTAAGAACATAAATAACACTTAGAGTAAATTTTTGACGATATTATCTTTATTATTGATTCTGCATAAAATTTGAATGAAAAATCATTAGAAAGACCGAAATATTGAAGAACATGTAAATCAGATAATGAAAACTAGCTAGTAGAGCTATGATAATGTTATGTTAGTGAATGTGAGGAACACATATATACCTGCATATAGAATACCTATATAGAGTCTGAGCTAAGTACTAGTCGAGCAGACTCTACATAAAAACTGAAGTTAGACAAATATAGATTTAGGCTTTAAGTGACGCCTCTCCATCCCGCTCAAAAGAAGTCTCATTTAGTATCTCTATTTAAGTAACTTTCATATGCCCATTACATACATACCCACAAAACCAATATACCCCATCAATCAATTCCCTAGACTCTAATAGCAAGTGCACAAAAATAGTGACAAATAATTTGCGGCATTATAAATGAGTTTGTTTTGTTCGCTGTTCGCAACATAATTTATTATTCGTTGCTTACGAAAATCAGTGTATAAAGAGGAAGCGAAATGCGTAAACAAAGAAAAACTGATGAAAATTCCAATGGCCACAGATCGTTTATCTAAATTATGGAAGCGAAAAATTAGATTAGAACCAATTCGAAAAGTTGGTTGGAAATGTTATTAAAATATAAATTAATGTGAATATAAAAACGAAAATACATGCAGGTATAGAATATAAAATATATAATATAAAATATATAATTAAATATATAATTTAAATTATATTAATAATATATTATGGTTACTTAAACAGATAATATAAAATATAAAAAATTGAATATAAATTATAATTTTACATTTTTATTTTTACAAATTATATTATTAATTTATATAATTAATTTATATAAATTAAAAGTAAAAAAATAAAATATATTTGGTAAGCAAAATTAATTTTTTAAATTTAAGATTATAAATAAGTAAATGTTTAATAATAATAGATAAATGAGATATGAAAATATATGTAAATATGTAAATTATTAAAAATTAAATAAAAAAGAAAATAAATTGATAAAAGTACCAAAAATAAATTAAATGTTTTATAATAATAAATATATATTTAAATTAAAATATATAAAAATTTAAAAAAAATTAAATATATGGAAAATAAATTTAAAAAAAAATCTATTATCATTAATTTTTTAAAATTATGTCCCAAAAAAAAAAAAAAAATTAAATAATCTTTAAATAAATATTAAAACAAAATTTTGGTGTGCATGAATCTAGTTAAAATCTAAATAAATATTTAATATTTGCTTTAATTTAAATGTTAAGAAATTCCAATAAAATATACTTTCATATATATATTCGATCGTTTTTTATGACTTAACACTTGGTGAGGTGAAATGAATTGTTTGACCGTGTTATTTGCATAAATCAATATGCATTAAGCATTTACCTTGTACCTGGTGTGTGTGTACCTGGTCTTAATTGAAAATGCATTGTTCGCCAAGTATTTGTGGGTCACTTTAGTTGTTTGCCAAATTAAAATGCAATTTGTGATTTGCTCGTTGTGGTTGTTGTTGTTAAATTTGAAATATTCATGTGCGACAAGTGCATCAATTACAGACAGTCGAACACTCGATGAACATTTTTGCGATTTACTTTTGTTTATGCCAATTTCTTCAATTGCACTCGAATCAAAATTATTCAAAAGCTGTGTGTGTGTGAGTGTTCAATTACAAATTGCTTCATGTTGGTATGAAATAAATTATTTATATAACATAGCCATACGCCGTTGTCAATAAAGACATAAGTGCGCACAATCAAAAGCAAATCAAACAGATTGACATAGGCACAAAGCTGAACGAGCGACAGGGATAGACAGACACAGAGAGCGAAAGTGAGAGTGTGAGCGGGAGGCACAGAATGTGAGCGAGGAGAGAGTGTGAGCGGGAGGCAGGTTGTTCGCACTTGACGTACTAACTGCGCTCGCTATAAAAGCGCAAAGCAAAGTGCAGCCCATAAAAGCTGAGAGAGGGAGCGCAAGCGGGAGCGAGGGAGAGGCAAAGCACAGACAAAGCATTTGACACCAAAATCAAATTAACATACACACTTACATATGACACAGCAATAACAGCAACAGCAATAACAGCAACAACAACAGCGTGAGCTCTGCTGTTGTTGTTGTTGCTGTCCAAAAATCACAGTTGGATGCCAAGAACTGTCATAGGCGAGAAGGGGACAAAAAGCGTCAAAGAAGAGAGAAAAAATGCAGCAACAACCACAACGGCATATAACACTTGTAAGTGAAGTTGTTGTTGTTGTTGTAACAGTTTTGTTGTTTTTTTATGTGCATAGAAATATGAATTTGTTTGAGCTTTATTTTTTGTATTTTTTGCTTTTTGACAGTTTACCAAATTCTTGTAGTGCGACATGTACGACAAATTGGCGTGTTTTTTATGTATACATATATATATATATATATTTTTTTTTTATACATATATTTTTAAGGTATTTTGTCTACTGCCAACAGGTGTTCCAAGGCGTTACACAACACTGCTCAATTATGCAGTCTTTTTAATGGGTCATGACACTTCTGATCGGTTTGGATTTGTAGTTGACTTGAAAGAATGGAACGCGCTAAGCAGTGCTTGAGACTGGAGCAATGAAGTCGAGTGAATTATTGGAATTTATACACTGAACAAAATTGTTTATAATGAACACTTTTTGGACACTGAAATGGAAATTTTGGGTGTTGTGGGTTTGTGGCATGTCCGACCACATAATATATAAATTTTGTTGATCAGCTAACAGCCGAATCGATTAACTCCTTTCCGTTTATCTGTCCACCTATTCGTCCCTCCTTCTTTCCGTTCTTCAGTCTGTTTGCTCCTCCTTTCGCCCGTCCATCTTTCGCCCATCCGTCCTTTCGCCCGTCCGTTCTTCCGACCGTTCACCCGTCCGTTCAGCCCTCCTTTGGCTTTGTCCCTCCGAATAAAACTAGAGAAGAAACCTTTAAGGAAATTATGTCGATCAAGACATATTAATCCGGTTTTACAGAGTTTCTGAAACTAATTTACTTCTTTACAAACTAAACTCAACCAGACTCAAAACCTAGCTTACCTGATCACTCCCTTATCATAAATCACCTGCAATCATAATCCATACTCCCACATCAATAGCTTATCAAAGATCTTCTACTTCCACTATACATATTACATTCCAATTAGAAATACTTCTAAGGCAATTAGCAAAAGCTCGGAGAGTAAACTCTCAATGAAATAATTGAAAGCGAAGACAACGAGAACTATCAATATTTCAATCTGTGAAATTTATGGCTAAACTCTAGATCACGGACGTAACGAAAGTCAAAAACTATTTCGCTTTCAATGCGAGTTGCAGGCAGCTCATAAAATGCTGCAACGCAACGTAACATAACGTAACGCTTAACGTAATAGCCTTTCATGTTTGCTTAGTAACCCACATCAATTCTAATCGCCTGTAGCTTTAGCCAACACCAACACACACAGACGAGCACGCACGCATACAGAAAGAGAGATAGAGAGAGAGAGAGAGAGATAGAGAGAGAGAGGTTTATCTGTGTTGTATGGCCACCCACAACATCGGAGCAGCAGGCAAACGATTTATGGCATGCTTTCACATACTTTCACCTAGGGAATATTCCTGGCCATGTGCATAGTTGTGGTTGCTGTGCCAGCTACTGCCACCACCTGGCTATGGACTTGGCCAGAATGGCCAGAGGTATGGCAGTTGTATGCTCTATATAGTATATATATATATATGTATCTATGTATATATGTGTGTATATATAGTGAACTCGGTCGTTCGGGCTAGTTTATGGTAGCATATTAATTTTGGCATTGAGTTGAAGTTAAATGCAGGTGCAATTGTTTTATATAAGCCATGCGGTTGCTTTGTGGCATTTACCAACACTTGCCAGTGTGCACTATGCAACACACAATATATAACCAATACAGTTACAATCTATTATTAGAACATGTCTTTAAAGCTTTTCGCCTAGATAGTGTATTGAAGCATGCATTTCTGTGACGTTTTACAACACTACAACATAGACAACTTTGTACAACTTCAGTTTTACCTCATTTCGTACAGTCACAATCTATTATTAGAATATCTTTAAAGCTTTCGCCCAGACAGCGCTCTAACTCATGCATTTCTCTTGACGTTTTACAACACTACTTTGTACAACTTCAGTTTCACCTTTTTTCCTACATTGTAATTGACCCACTTGTCTTACTTTCCAGAGCATCATCATCAACTGCTGCTGCTGCTGCTGCCTGACTGTAAAACTTTGCTCTTAACTTTCCATATTTTTCCATATGGATCAATTACAACAACGTCGACTTCTTACACTTTTGTCATTAGCTATTTTTTTATGGTATTCAGCTGCGCAACTCTTCCCTTGCACTCGAACTTTTAACCATATATGCATACCCACACTCACACACACACTCACACACTCACACACATACACATATGAAACTTTACAGCTTCCAAAACTTTAATTTCTGTATCATAACTTTTATTTTTGCTCCAGTTTTTCAGCAGACATTCTGCCCTGAATGCTTAGTTTCTAGTTAGTTTGTAGTTAGCTGGTAACTGTGGGCTAGTGTTAACCGTTAAGTGTTGAACAATGGCAAGAAAAATATTTTCTAATGCCACAGATTAGGTTGAATGTTCGGCTAAGTTTGATGTTCTAGAAATATTTTAAAAACTAGACGAAATTTTTAAAAGTAAATGTTAGTGTTAAAAATAATACTTAAATTTTGATATGCCATACTTTAACTAATTTAAATAATATTTTATATTCCAAATTATTGCTAAAAAAAAAACACTAAGACTTTTATATGCAATACCTAAACTTTTTTAAATAACTTTCATAATTTTAAGCAAATTTACTATATATTTTTTTTTAGATTTTTAATATTTAAATATTTGAAACTTTCAGCAAAGTAAACAGATTCTTTTCTATAGACCTTCTGGAAAACCCCGCCTCAACTCTCCGCTCAAATAGTAATTCAATTGACCCGCCTGGCGCAAAAATTCCTGGCGAAAGTTTGCTAGATAGTTTTCTAGATCGAGCGACATTCGCTCAGGGAAAGGGCGTTGTCGACATTAACTGGAAAAACACTTTGATTGCCATTTTCTTTGCTTTTCTTTTTCGTTTTCTTTCTCGATTTGGTTTGTCGGCGTCTTTCACTTTCTATTTTTCTTTAGAGCCGTTGCAGAAAAACTTTTCAGTTAACTGCAGCAACGGCTGCATGCCACAAAAAAAAAAAAAGCATGAAACCAAAAAAAAATACTGTTAGAATGTTTATGGAAAAAAAAGTGATGCACTAGAAGATACCCTAACATATGGGGAAACTTAGGCTGTAGGTCATTAGAAATAGCTTCTATATTTTATTTAAGAGGTATATAAGAGTTAGTTTGGTACATGCTTATAAATATTTAAGTTGCTCAACTAGCAGATACCCTAGGCAGGATAAGTTAAACTTGCAAGTCTCTCAAAGCAATTTCTAGCATTTATTTTACAGTTAAAAGCATTGTAGAATGACTTTACTTGAGTGTATGCTTATCAATACCTAAAATGCTCAACTAGTAGATACCCTAGGCTTTATTGTTAAGCCTGCAAGCCTTTGTTTTGCAATTAGAAAGTAAGAAAAATTAAAAACTGTTATCAAGGCATGCTATGTATAAGTATATTTCCATATATGCAAAATGCTCAACTAGCAGATACCCTGGCTAAAGCTTGAATGCTAATACAAGTAATTTTCTACAGCCAAATTTCTACAATAAAATTTAGAGTACTAAAAATCTGGAATATCAATGGATTCAAGTGAATTTCTGAATAATAAATGTGAATATATCTGTCTAAATGTCATAAATTAGATAAGTAAATCTATATATAAATTTCATATTCAAGTTTTCTTTACCCATTCTAACAATTCATAGTCAATTCAGTCTCAAAATTGATTAAGAACTTTCATCGAACATCTAACATCAACAGCAAACACTTGCCTTAATCATCTCTCCTCACTTCCTATCAAATTACAGGGTATATTTGCAGAGAACTTGGCATAATTTAGCTGGCAGGCCATTTAAATGGAGCACAAGTGTAGCTAATCTTGCAGCAGCGACGATAGCGACGACGTCAACGTGCTTTTTGTGCCTTTCACTAAATGCGGGCAAAAAAAAACAAAAAAAAAAAGCAAAAAAAAAACCGAATCAAAACTTCAACAAAAAAGACGGATTTTTCAGTTTTTTTTCTAGGTTAGCCGCAGAGCTCAGTAGAGTAAACTAAAGTGAAGTGAAGTAAAGTAAAGGCACCTGCAGACCAGGCCAAAAAGAAGGCCTTTGTATATATTTCGGGCCAAGTCGTTGACATTTCGTGCAGCAACGTTGCAACGTTGCAATTAAAATCGTTTAAATGCAACCGAAAGTGGGCCAGGCTTTTGTAATTGATTTGCTAACATCAGAGTATGGAATAAATGCAATTTACAGAGCATTTAATCAATAGCAAACTCTTAAAATTCTCTATAAGTAAATCTGTAACAAATAAGTCTAGCCCTCTCTCCATCTCTCTCTGTCTCTATATAAGTAAATCTATAACAAATAAGTCTAACTCTCTCTCCATCTCTCTCTCTCTCTCTCTCAACTTTGTTGTGAAGCTGCAAAACTATTAAAAACTTTTGACCCAAATATAATAAAACATAAAATTTACTTAGGCGAAAACCCAGAGCAGCTTGCACACACACACACACACACACACAGAGAATGTTGCAACTTTAGCTGGGCACTCGCATGCGGTCAGGTGAGTTAAGGCTTACACACACAGGTAAGTGCAAAGGCTGCAGGAAATGCAAAATTTTCAACATGAATTCATCAGGTAACAAAATGTGTTTAGAATATGTTTATTTAAGATTTTTTTTTTTCGAGTAGAAAAGTGCATAGAAATCGCCAGCTAAGATCAAAGCTTTAACAACCACAAAAAACAACAGAATTTTTTATTGTTAAATTTCAACTCATTAAAATACTAAAAATAAAGAAATAAATATATATATATATTTATATATATATAAATAAAATCAAAAAGATAAGGCCGCACGCAATCGGAAGCGCTGAGTGGAGCTGCGGTGCTGAGTTCCTGGAACTTGGGTCCAACTCTCAGCTCTCCCACAGCTGCGAGTTTTGTATGGATGTGGAATGTGTGGCCTGGGTCGGAGCTCTACTTGCCTCACTTCACATAGGCATTGATTACACAGGCCCGACCGACCAGCAGCAGAAAAAAGCCAAAACATGAGTGGCAAACAAATTATTACAAGTGCAATCGAGAAATATGTGGCGGGCACTTATCAACATAATCAAGTTGAAATACCTGGACACGCCTGAGTGCAGTCAGCGCCGTCAAGGGACAAGGCATACAAATATTTTTGCAACGAGCCAACGCCAGTCGGCGGCCCTTTGTGCTTAGAGAGAGAGCCAAGAGAGGGGGCAGGGGCTTAGCCGTAGAGCTATCGACAGCACCCTACGAATCGCTAGGAATCCGCGAGCAAGACAACAAAGACAAAGACAACGACGACGACACTGTGGGGTCTCTTGCTCTCTCCCTCTCCCTCTCTCCCTCTCACTGGCCTGGCTACTCTGTGATTCTCAGCCAAGCCAATCCCGCCGCCGTCGCCTCGCCAACTTCATCATCGTCTGCTCCCTCGTCGTCGTCATCGTCGTTTCGTTTCGTTTTCTGTCAAATGTTTGGCTTAATGATGGCATTGATGGATGGATCACACGTAAGCGGTAGTCATTTAGTAATTTATCTCAAGACATTTCAAATTAATAGACCGCAACTCTCACAATCAACTCTCATCCATCCAAGTCCAAGTCAGCTCAGGAAGCGCACTCGGGCTCCTTGCCACTCCGAGGATTGTGCAACGAGGCGATTTTTATCGCGCCGTAAGCCTACCGACGACTATTAGAAATTATGTGCAATTTTTGTCAAATTATGAAAATTTATGGCTTGTGACAGCGCCGCTCAACGACTCCAAAGTCCACACACAATCCGCAGTCCGTAGTCCACAGTCCTCCTCAGTCCAATCTGCCTGTCTTCGAATCTGTTTGTGAGAGCTAAGCTAATTAGTGCAGCTGCTGGCTCGACTTGCTTAACTCGGCTGATGTTGCAGTTGCAGTTGCCTTTCAAGCTCGATTAAGTTTTAATTAGGCGCAGTTTAGTTAATTGGCTTCTCCTTTCCACAGTCTGGCCTGTATGCTAATTTGGCCAACCAGGGGGTATAGACCCTCAGCTTTGATGTGTGAAAAGACAGTTAAGGCGGATGGTCAATGCACTTGCAACAAGCTGACTTACAGCAATTGGAACTGATCAAACTATATGTGAATAGTGAGTGAGGGAGGAGGAGTGAAATGGACAGTGTGAGAGAAAGGGAGTGAAGGGGAGCATAAGAGAGAGAGAGAGAGAGAGAGACTGTGATAGAGATATTGATCGAGAGAGAGGCAGAGAGAGACAAAGTAAGAGCGGGAGTGAAAGAGAGTAAGAGAGAGCGAAAGAGCTAGAAAGGGGGAGACAATGATAGCCAGAGGCAGAAATATAAAGATATAGAAAGAGAGAGATAGATAAGGTGAGAGAGAACATGATAGGAAGAGACAACATGAAGCAAACAGAGGATGGAAGGATAGAGGGACAGAGAAAGATTAAGAGAGAGAAAGAGAGAGAGAGAAAGTTATAGAGATAGAAATATGTATATAGAAAAAGAGAGAGATGGAAAGAAAGAACAAGAGGGAAAGAGTATGGGAGTACAAATATGAAAGAAGTAGAAATAGATATTCCGATAGATGAAGAAGAGAAGGGATAGGAAGAGAGAGAGAGCGAATGCGAATAGTGGGAGAAAACGATTGGGGGAGAGAGAGAGAGAGAGAAATGGATACGAAGTGAGAGAAAGGTAGAGACATTCGTGAGAATCACATAGAGAGGCAATCATAAATTTCAATGTTGTTTAGTTTACCATTTACCAACATCTCAGAGTCTCAACTCCTGACTCTGAGTGCATTCTAATACCCTAGGGTATCCATGCCACATTCCAATCTTTGTCAGTCTCCTTTGCTCACCTCAAATTGTCTGCATGCAAAACATTCAACATCAATTTACAATAAATTCACATTCCAAGCAGCAAGACCAAGCAAAAAATCCAATGCGTAGATCCATTTGCCTTATCCAACACAGAGAATTGTCTAATTAGCTGTTGCAACAGCCACTGCAACAGCCACTGCAACTGCAACTCCTAGCGCTGGGAAACCAATAGGAGAGGCATGCACATTGGAATGAAAATGTCGTGTTCAGTTTTTGGACCTTAAGTCGAAGCCGAAAAATGGTTAAAAATAGCGACAGAGTCCAGACGGCAGACACTGAGCCACTTGCCACTTACCACTTACCACTTGCCACTTGCCACTTGCCACTTGCCTTGCGATGCCGTCACGTAATGAGCGCATTACGCAGCAGCAGAGTAGCCCGTGATAACAACAAGCAGCTGTCTCACTCTCTCTCTCTCTCTCTTACTCTCTCTCACTCTCTCTTCCTCGTTATCCTTGTCACATTATCGCCTTAGCTTGAATGCCGGGCGCGTCTTGAGTGTGCAACATTGTTACGGCTAGCCGTGTGACGTTGCCACACGGCTTGTGGTTGTTGTGCACGCGCAGCGCCTGCGGTGTGCCAAAGGACAATGCCTTGCAACACCCGCTACCTAGCCTCTTGTGCGTGCGTATGTGTTAGTGTATGTGTGTGCGTGTGCTCAAGTAGCGAAAGGCCTTAGGCTTGAGGCTTGCAACAAGCTGTGGCATTTGTTTTTCTATTCATTTTTGTTGCTGTTGCGCTACTTCAAGTTTGCTAGTTTGGCACAACGCCAGCCTGTGGCAGACACACACACACAGACGGACGGACGGACGGAGGGACGGACAGGCAGACAGCCAATGTTGCACTCATTTTAAGGCCACAACGACGCAGCTGACTACATTTTGCAACATGTTTCTGCTTCAGCCCCACACAGTCCACAGGCCCCCAAAAGCCACGTTCCAGTTCGGTTTCTGTTTTTGCGGTCTGCGCTTGACTCTTGCAGGTGTGCTTCACACGACTTGTCAGTGTCAGCCTAAGATTTTTTCCTATTTCTTTTTCCCCACACACACACACACACACACACATGTATTCGCAGTCTATTTGAGAGCGTGTGGCATGCACCGAGTGGCATAAAATGTTCACAAATATTTTTCTATGCATTCTATTTCTTATGGCTATTGAAAAAGTTCTGCACTGTCGAACAAAGGTCAGCACAAAAGTAGGTGGAATATGAGTGGATATCTTTATACCTTCAATATCTAGGGTGACCAAAGAAGAGCAGTAGCAAATGAAATGCCAATAGAATCTAAATGGTTTCAGATATTGCATTGTATTTTGACTTATTTTAAAGCTTTATTTATGCCATTATAGGACTTTACATATTTTCATATACTGTTAGTGCTGCATTATGTATGACTCGATTGAATATGTGCTTTATTGCTTAAATAGTTATTCGTATGCTTCTTGTAGGTTTTCCATAATACTGTTTACTTTGGCATCTTTATATAAGTATATATTCTTCACTTCATACCAATCTACAGCTGAATATTAGCTTAAGGGTCTTACTTCTACTAAATCTAATCAACTTTGCCTCCAGTTGCCTTTAGACTAAAGCTCAGATAAGAAACAACTTTACCTAAAGTCTTAACAAATATGACCGAGTTTGGGTGATATTTTAAAATATTTTTACACATTTGGTAAATATAAAAAAATTCATCCCAAAATGGCAAGTCACAGTTAATATTTTAAAATTTAAATTTTATAAATGTCTCAAACAGCTGCTGAGCTAAAAATATTGCAAATATTATCACTCTTGCTTGGTCACCCTATGCACGCTTTGCATCCACTCATCTATTGTAACTAACCCCGGCCAAGCTCATCAAGTTCAACAAACTTGTCTCGCTTGTCGTGGTCAGGTAGATTTCGTGGCAGCGTACACATCAAAATTAATGATGCAATGAAAGCCGCTAAATACCCCCGAAATGCAACAGGGCCAACACTGATATAGCCGTGTAGATAGCAGTTTTTAGTGAGGCGGCAGCAGGTGTGGCGCGTTGCATGTGGCACACGTGTAACGTTGACGCCCGCCACTGAAACATTATGTGCGGAACAAAATGGCTTGTGGTTAGCCATTCGGGGCCATTACTACCTGTTGTTATTGTCCGCCAACAGAAAGTCCACATGTCAAGCAAGTCAACAACAACAACAACAACAACAACAAGTTGGGAAAATCAATTTCAGTGTGCAGCAGCAACAAGCGGCATTTAAAACGGATTTGCAACGCCAACAAATTAGTTACGCCAAAGCTGCAGCTGCGCAGTCGCACGAACCACGCCACGAAGCGACGTGAATCAGCATTATTTCCGTAACTTTTAACGAACCGGACAAGTGCACTGCCAACTACCTTAGGGATGGCTCAATAATAGAGCGGAAATGCTTGACAAAAGATGGCAAGAATTTAATGGCTTGAAAAAATGGATATGTTTATATTCAGACTATGTGATGCTCTGCAAGAAATGCATTTGGAAAGGCATTTTGGAAAGGAATTCTTGAATAAGAAATTGCATTTTTTGGTTTTAAAAGAAAATATCTTAATATGTTCTAATATATTATTTAGTTACAATTTGTTATTAACAGAATCTGATTATAATATTTTTAATATAATATTATTTTATTTCTGAATTATGAGGAAAAATCTTATAATACTTCAATGCATTATTCCTGTATCAGCTGCATATATATGCAAAGATTTAAGATAATAAAAAAAAATAATAAAAAAAACAATAATAATCTTAGTTTTAACAGCTTTAAAATCTATGAAAATGTTATAGAGCTTTTATATGCTTAATATACATTTATAAACTAATCTTAAGTCTTTATCTAACCTTAAATCTTAATCTAATCTTAAATACACATATAACCTGAATATGTTACAGAATTTCTATATATATTTTCATATTATAATAATAAAATATTTAAAAATATATCAAAAAATGTTATAAAATTTAATAGAATTTAATAATTGTATAAAGTTTTTTTTATAAACAAAATTTAAGATTTATTTTATTTATTGTTTATTTAATTCTGTATTTATCTTAATAAAAAAACATTAAATAATTTACTTTTCAGACCTTCTCTTCTATATCATTAATTATAACTAAAATATATATTAAAAAAATCTTATAAAAATATCAACATATCTATAAGTTCCTCAAAGTTATCGATTTTCCAATCGACCCTGAAATACACTATTTAT